>OY757910.1:102512686-102642686 GCA_963585895.1 Sepioteuthis lessoniana
TAATACAAGCCAAGCAAAACCTTCTAAAGCATTAGTTTCTACATTTGTTAATTCTAGCAGATTCAGCTGGATTTAATTGTCAGTGTAAACGCGGTCTTTGAAAATGTATATTTTAAACAATTTACGCTTATGCAAGACTTTGTAATCAGATACGGTCTCTGGCATTTATGATTTTATTATTTCTAAAATTAAGACCATATTTTAGTATTGATGCTTAGAAGAATATGTGAGAGAGACATGAGTTACATAACGATTACGGTCGTAAGGAAATGGACTGGACGAGCCAAGTTCAAATCCAAGATGAGGCAGCTTGCATTTCACTTCGCCTTGGGAAAGACATGGATTTATCTCTTCTTCCCGCTCTTAGTAAAATAGAAGAGCTGACTGAGCTATCTGGCTTTGGCAGGGCAACCAGCCAAGGAGGTAATTTACTAAGCTTTTTTGCTTAGATGTAGCACAAGGCCGCATGAATTGGGCACCCAATGAGAATCGAACTCACAACCAGCCAAGGAGAAGGAATTACTAAAATTAAAAACATATTTCTGCACTCATGTTTATAAGTTCTAATTGGTGCTTGGTTTAGGTAACGGCTTTCGTGAAGTAGACGATCTGAGTTCAAATTCTCGTAAACCCTGTTTGCTGAATGTATCCCGTGCTGAGGGTGTAAGACTCCCCCGTTTAAAAAAGTGTGTATCTTTGGTACGAATTTAAATTGTATCTAATCGTAAGTCCCCATGGGGAAAACAGAGTGCTTCCTTATTGCTATTACACTGAGATCCATTCGAAGAGGTCGGAACTGTTAGGGTCACATTTATGGGTCGAATAGTTTATTTTGGGTTCATGGCTTGTCAACCATTGTTGGTTATTTAATGCCAAATCTTCTCTATACATATATATCAAATATGTATGATTGGTTTGGTTGGGTTTTATGACATATCAACGATTGTAGGTTATTTAATGCCGAATCTTATTCATACTTATATATATATATATATATATATATATATATATATATATATATATATATAATTGTAAAAACAATTTGTTTATAACATTTAAAAATGTTATCAACAAGGCTAAATTCATTCTTTCACGCACTGTAAAATAGTGCCAAGTATTGCTATGTATAACTCATCATTCAATTAAACTGCAGTTACTTGTTTATTCACAGTTGAATTATCAAGCTCAATAGACTGGGGCTGTAGAATACACCGACTGCATCTCTGCAGAGGGGTAAGACCCTCCGAATGAGTGTCCTGAATATGAGACTAAAAAAATCTGATGGTGAGGTTTCAATGATGCTGGGGTTTTAGGGGATGCAGAGCACCCCTTCTTTGACATTGCTTTCTGTTACACTCCGGCCCGGAGTGTTAGCACCTGATAGCGCCCTATCTATGTGTTAAATAGAACTAACGGCATACTTATGCTAAACTGAATAGTTTGAAATAGAAATATTTTTGACAATTAAACCGCACTTACATTTAAACTGCGTGCTTATGCTGAACTGAATTGTTTGAAATTGAATTGTTTTTGACGTTGAAACTGTACTTAAACTAAACTGAACTGTTATATACAGAACTGTTTTGACATTTAACTGTGTAAACAAAATCTGTACTTACGCTAAACTGAATTAGCTGAATTCGAACTGTCTGAATAAACTGAATAGCTTGAAATAGAAATGCTTTTGACAATTAACTGTGTATTCATGCTAAACTGAATTGTTTGAAATAGAAATGGATTTGGCATTAAATAATCTCCAAATGTTGATATGCCATAAAACCCACCCACCTAACCAACCAACAGTTAAATGATCAAGCTTAGTCGGCTGGGACAGTAGAATACAACGACTACATCTCTGCAAAGGGGTAAGACCCCACCCCACAAAGTGTCCTATGTATGACCCTAAACTATCTGATTCGAGGCTACTGTAATGCTGGAGCTTTGGAGAATGTTTAGTACCTCTTCATTGCCATCGCACCTGGGTCCACTCTGGCCCAGGGTGTATGTACCTGAAAGGGTCTTATCTATGAGTCAAATAGAACTGTTTAACTTTTAAACAAAGCACAAACAAATAGCTGGTGCTTAATTGAATTGTTTGAAATTGATCATTTAACTGTGTGTAAAGAACTGACTGATGTTTAATTGAATTCTTAGTGATACATAGCAATACTTGGAACCATTTAACTGTGTTGATTTGTTTTCAAATCCAATGTATCTAAATTATATGTATAAACCAGATTTGGCTTTAAATAACTTGCTATGGCTGATATGCCATAAAATCAAACCAAACAAAACCAAACCAAGTTAAATGACCAAACAGTTTTTTTTTTCTAACGCTTCAATTTAGCATAATTAAGAAAGTTAAATGGTTGCAAGTACTGCTTTGTATCACTAATAGTTCTATTAAATGTCAGTCATTTGTTTACTCACAGTTAAACCAACAGTTCTATTTCAAACAATTCAATTTAGCATCAGCCATTTTAGCACACAATTTAAACACCAATTGATAGGACTTTTTCAGGTGCTACCACTCCAAGCTAGAGTGGACCAATGTGTGCTGTTAATGAAGATGTATTCTGCATTCCCCAAAGCTCCAGCATTATTGGAGTCTTAGAATCAAACAGTTTAATGTGCAAAAATGCTATTGGTTTTATCTCCTGTCCCAGCCGATTGGGCAGGGGTCGAATAGATCCGTTTAAAAAATATACATATTTGATGGGACTGTTTACAAAAAAAGCAATAACAACATAAAAAATGTCAATTTGAAAGTACAATGAGCGTCATTCCCTAACCTCTGGACTTTAAATACATGTTGAAATCTTGTTAAAATCAATCATTATTCTTTAGAGAGCTATGTCTAAGTAGTAGGGCAAACTGGGCTCTTTATTATTTGTATGACAACCGTTTTAGAATGAAAACTCTGGATTCAAAACCATTTGAAGACCTGGAGAGGGATTGGCTCCACCCAGCAATTACAACCCAACACATGTTATAGGAGTAGCTTCACCAAAACGAAACCAGATTATAAAACCAATATAATGATAGACCGCCTCATTGGCCTATAGGGTAGAGTGTTCGCTAGTGGTTCGGGAGACCGGTGTTCTATCCCAGGTCGCGTCATACCAAAGACTTTAAAAATGGTACATGATACCTCCTTGCTTAACATCAGCAGTATAAGATACGTATCAAGGGTTAAGTGGAGCAAACCAGGGAAATATGTAGCGCCCTTCCCTACGCCTCGGTGTAGTAGCTGTTGAAAAGGGAGCCCTATGGTCGCCCTTGACTACGGTCACCAACTTTACTTACTTATAATGATAGAGAATCTGCAAGTGAAAGGGAGAAACATGCAAAGGCTTAAAATTAGCAGGACAATATTTTGATGTATGGTACAGGGTCAGGTTAGAGTTGTGGGATATGTAAAGCTGTTAAATTATCAGTAAAAACCTGAAAATCATCTTTTATCCAAATTCTTTGCAACATTCTCGTTTTCATCTCTTCCCGATTTAAAGCGAAATCGTCTGCAGAATTAGATCATTGAAATCCTTTGAGGTGGAACTTTGAACAACGCCTGAGAGTCTGAATATTTCCCGCTAAGTCTCTGATTGGCATTGATCATTGTTGTTATCATTGGCACTAAGTGAGATTTTCAATTAAGTCCACACATTCCAAAGTGCACTCTTGCAGTTGAATCAGCACTATCATTTATTAAGATTAAAGTGAAAGCAAGGGATGTAAAATGGGAACGATTGCTTTAATCGAAATTACGGATTGAAGAGTTAATTCGTAGACAGTTTTTGAAAAGTAAATACGACTATTAAGATAAATGTATAATCTTGAAAACAATCGCTTTTATTTTATAAAGGTATACATTTTATGATTGGCCCAGTCGGCTGGCGCTACAGAATATACTGACTGCATATCTGCACAGGGAAAAGACTCCCACAACGATTGTCCTGGATATGACCCTAAACAACCTGATGATGATGTACTTGTCTTTAATTGGAATCATTTTGAGATGAGTCTTCTTAATCTGAGAATTAATTTTTATTTATTGCGGACTTTTTGTCCTCATCTTGGTAGTTTTTTTTTTTGTTGTTGTTTGTGTTGTTTCTTCTTTCACTACGTTTTGGACCAAGTAAACCTCTGGCCGGCTTGGGTATTATAAGACCAAAAAATCCATCCTTGATCGCCCTTCGGGGCCCGTGGCGCAGCGGATAGAGGCGTTGAGGCTCTACGTTTCCAGGTGATCATTTGTCAGAAGATAGCGGTTTCAAATCCTACCCAAGCCGGCCAGAGATTTACTTGGTCAAAAACGTGGTGCGATAGACAACAACTATGGAAGGCAGTAATTACTGGGGATACGGTTACAAGACTCAGCATTCCTATCCGAGGTCGCGGTAAAAATCACCTGAAGAAGGCCAGATGTGAAATATGGCCGAAACGTAGTGAAAGAAGAAACAACACAAAAAAAACTACGAAGATGAGGACAAAATGTCCGCAATAAATAAAAATTAGTTCTCTGATGATGATGATCCTGTAATGCTGGAGCTTAGGGAGACGCAGAGTACCTATTCATTGCCATCGGCCCCAGGTCCACTCTGGCTCAAAGTGGTAGCAACTGATAGGGTCCTATCTAGAGGTCAAATAGTACTAAACTCTATACTTATGCTAAACTGAATTGTTTGAAATTGTTTAGATTTAAGTGTGTGTCAGCTGGGGAAGCAGAATATAATGACCGCATCTCTGCGAGCGATAAGATTCCCCCAGACAGTGTCCTTGATATGACAGTAAATAAGCTCTTGTAATGCTTAAGCTTGGGGGAATGCAGATTATCCCTTCATTGCTATCGCTCCCATGTCCACTCTGGCTTGGAGTGGTAGGGTCCTATGCATGGGTCCTATGCATGGGTCAAATAGAACTAAACTTTGTACTTATGCTAAGCTGAATTGTTTGAAATAGAAATGTTTTTATGTATAAACATGAACACAAGTTGTAACTGTTACAGTTGTTGGTTCCCTAAGCCTCCAAGTGACAATCATCTTCAGGTTGCATGTTCAATCCTGACTGCAGATGAGTAACACTACAGGAATACTTAACACTTATACCCTGTAATTGTTAACAGAATGAGAGCAAGTGACTCACCTAAAATAAAAGACGTGGTTCAAAGTTACGTGTAGGCTCCTGAGTTCGACAAGAAGGCAGGGAGACACATCGGCTGAAGAATATTGAATATAACAATAAAGATGGAGACAATAGTCCGAAGATCCTAAATGATAAAATTCATCAAACTTAGTCTCAGAAATTCAAACAACTAAACATGGATTATTGCATTAAATAACCTACAATGGTTGATATGCCCTAAAACTTAACCAAATCAAAACATTTTATGAAGAAATAAAATATATGGTTTCATTATTCACGTTCCATCTTCGTACATCATTGTGAATGGCGAATTTCCTTCGATTTAGATTGGGGAGTACCTGTGACGTAATGTCCAAATCGGACTTTTGTCACAGTTTTAAGTTCATTTTTTGACTAATAAATTTGAGAAGCGTATTGAATCTCTTTTTTCCTCCTGCTATGGGTTAAATAGTATCACTGCTCTTCTACAAAATCGGCTTTGGCATTTAATAAGCCGAAAAGGATAAACAAAGAAACCAATCAACATTTCTGTTTTTTACCGCTTATATATCGACCTGTCTATCTCTCTATCAAACTGTTTGTATATATGTAGCATCTTGGAAACAATTAGGAGTTATTCACTTTATAAAGGGATATATGTTTCACTCTAATAATGTCTCTCTCTCCCTCTGTGTGTGTGTATATATATATGTGTGTGTGTGTGTGTGTGTATTTGTGTGTGTCCTCAGTTCTTTCATATCTATCTATCTGTATATTCAGTCCTATCTGTCTGTTTTTTTGTTCTTTTTTTTACTCAGAATTTTCCTATTTATCGATTTATCCATCTATCAATCTTAATCCAAAACTATGCCATTTCATCTTAATATATCTAACCGAATGTATTTTTAATCCACCTGTTCGTCATCCTATAACTCAAGTACAGCTAGAACTATACATTTTCTGTGACCAGTAATTGGACTCTATAGCATATATTTAGTTTATTCATTTTTGAAATTTGAAAAACATGTTAAGATTTTCTTGAATGTCTCTACTATATTAAACTGGTTCTTTAAATTCTGCCTTCCAGATTTTCTAAATACAATCTCTCTCTTCCTCTCTCTCTCTCTTTCTCTCTCTCTTCTTCTCTTTATATATATATATATATATATATATATATGAAGTAAAAACTTTTTTTGTATATATATATAATAAACACTTCAAGCTGAAATGTTCCTAACCAGAAGCCAAAATATATTACCATTTTTTGTGACTTTCCAGCAAAGAGGAAAATCAAGACATTAAAATATGAGGTTCTTGTATTTACATTTCTAGAACATACACCAGACACGAGGAGTCCATAAATGTTAATCTCTTGAAGACATATATTAACTTATAAGTACTCACAAAACATAAATATGTGTTTAATGTTGCAATAAAATAAAAGTGGGCCGGATAAATTTATGGTTAGTTTACATAACGCCTTGAATAAATCATCGATTTTCTCTAAGCAGATGTGATGAAGACGACAAAAATTGTTGTATATAAAACCTTCATTCAAACCTTCTGCAAGAACTTGCTTAAACTTCGCATCATCGGGTGAGTTTTCAGCTAATTGTCTATAACATGCTATGTTGCTCTATAACA
This sequence comes from Sepioteuthis lessoniana, assembly GCA_963585895.1. NCBI lineage: Eukaryota > Metazoa > Mollusca > Cephalopoda > Myopsida > Loliginidae > Sepioteuthis > Sepioteuthis lessoniana. Next base: position 102,519,452 of record OY757910.1, read on the forward strand.
GTCACTGACAATAGGTCTAACTACTTATCCACCCACAACTATTTACTGTCTGTTGATATATATATATATATATATTACAATTTGATGGAGACTCAAACTCGGTTAAGTCGTCATAATAAATTTATTTCGGTGTGTGTGTGTGTGAGTAAATTTTTTTCGTTGTAGGTCCCAAGAGAGAAAAAAGTAAATATTTCAAAATAAATAGGTCCACTAAAAGATTTGTATTTTACTACCGACCTTAACGAGTGATTTAGTCTAATTTGGTACCCCATTTACATGGCCTTGTGCCACATTTGTTCTCTGAAGAAAGCAAGAAGCTGGAACCATATGCATACGTAAGAATGACAAAAATAATTCTAAAACGATACAAATCTCTAAGTTGACCCATTCATTTTAAAATATATATATATATATATATGTATATATATGTGTGTGTATGTGGGTTTATGTACGTATATGTGTTTTTTTATGTGTGTGTGTGTGTGTGTGTGTGTGTGTGTGTGTGTGTTCTCTTGCGTGCAATTATCATTAATATAGATACATGGCTTGCTATTTTTATAAATAAAGAGTGCTCAATATTGGTAACAGACCATATGCAAATCTAAATTTGAATACTCTCGATGACGCTAGTCAAACATAAAGCTATCTATCTTTCAATCTATCGATCGATCGATTTATTTCTCTTTGTGTGCGTGTATGTGTTTAAAATGTAACGCTCAAAGTGTTTTAAATCAATAAAATATAGTGCAACAAAATAAGCACGAATATGCAGGTCAATAATAGTATTTCTTGTCTAAAATGAATAAAGGAAAGAAAAACTCGTGATTCTGAGTTTCACGTGACTGATCCGCAGGTGAGCCAGTATGAACAATTCTCTGTTTCTCTCTCACTTTATTTACTTACTTATCTATTTCTCTCTCTCTCTCTCTCTCTCTATATATATATATATATATATATATATATACACTGAACCGTGACGTTTCACATGTTATTTTTTTTTGCTAATTCTTTAGCAGTATTTCTGATTCGAGCTGATACCACTTTCAATAAGATACCCGATGTTTCCCACCGGTTCCAGTGGTGATTTTACGCACCTTGTCATAGTGGCTTTTGTATTCTTTCTACGCAAGCATCTCATATCAATTGATCGTATGTGCAACACTCTATGCTACTTTTCGACACAGGCAGCATCGCTCACTTTACACAGTTTAGTAAATAGACTTCTGCACAGAGTTGATGACTAATTTCTTGGACTACTGCTGCAACAATCAAATGCTTGGTCTCTTTTTTTTAAGTCTTCCTTTTGACAGCCAAAACCCATAAAATTACTTTGTAGACCATTTTCAAAAGAAATACTACTGATGAATCTAAATAAATTGCTATATTGGGAAAATATTTGAAAATTAAGGTTTAGTATAGAAAAATGTAAAGTACTACTCATTGGATCCAACTGGGAAATCAAAAAAATAAATGAGAAATGTGATCGAGGGGTTGGCTTTGATGAGACATTGTAAGCTAAAATTCATATATTGCCTATTGTATCAAGGGAAAATGATATGATTGGCTAGATTTTAAGAGAGGCAAATGTTATTTTGAAAGTATATAAAACTCAAATAAGAACTAGTGGAGAATACTGTACTCGTGTCGGGGCTCCAGTATGAAGAAATGGAAATTGGACTCTGTGACGAGGAAATACGACACTCTAATACATTCACCGGGTTGTGGGGAAGGCAGCTGCGACTCTCGGGCCGTCAGTGGACGATAGTACTATGCAATAATTATAGAATAGTAGAAGTGGGAGAGGCCGTCTCTTCTTCACCCTCTCTATTATTACAAGGTTATATGAGCATGGGAGAACCTCACTCTCTATTAGCCTTGTATGTGTCAGCGGAGAAGCAAACTTTAGACCATGCTTGGTACCGAGGAAGAAAAGGCCCCAAAAAAAGGCCAACACGTGGTGAATTTTCAAACTACGGAGACTAGTTAGTTGCCGTTTATTCATCACAGGGTGAAGACGCATCATGAGTCGCCATTTAGTCGTCAAAGGGTAAAGACGCATAAGGAGTTGCCTCTTGTTCGTTAAAAAAGAAGACATAATTTGGGTTACGAAAGAAACCCCAAATTCCAAAGTCAGGCCGCGCAGAGAACACTGAGAGGAAAGGAAAAAGCGCCTCCTTTGAATGAACCAGTGCTCCGAGGTATGGGGAGTCTCGTTAAACGAATACCCATAGAAAAGATTTCTCCACGAAGAAAGAGACAATTATTAATCTTGGTCTTATCAGAAATAAGACGTTTATCCTTTTACCAACGCATTATGGAAACCCAATAACGAGGGGAAAAAGAAGAGAATAATTTCCACAAAATCCCAAGTAAGTGAACATACAATCTAAGTTTATTCAAATTCATCTTGCTGCATTCAAGCTGACGTGAACAAAAGACAAATTACGAGAGGAAAGAATAGCTCCGATAAGATAGAGGAGAAAAGAGATAATATTTCCCCAATGATAAACTTGAGATTTAGAGCACGAGCTCGACCATTAAATCCCAAAGTCCAAAGGAAAGCGGAACGTGTCTATCACTGACGAACTACATTTTCATCTCCCACCATTAACAGATATTTTAGGGCTGGCTCGTCCAGGGATAGAGATATATTATGGGGGCTTCGTCCGAAGGATTTTTGTGATTTTTCTTGAAGGATAGAAGAAAACTCTTCCCGAGAAAATTTTTCTTCATTCTACTTCAAGAACACCAACTACAAAAAAAAAAAAAAAAAAAAAAGATTATAACAAAATCCCCTAAAGAAAGAGTTTCTCGCTCCTGAATTTTACCTGAATTGCTTTTTCTTTGTTTCTTTCTTTTATTCAATAAAAGAATATTGTTATTAATCTTGTTGACCCAAAACGGCAGTTCAGAGTTCTTTTTTGCTGTGGAAGAATTGTATTTTTCGAGGACCTTGTATTTGATGGAGAAAGCTAGCCAGTTAACTGGGTTGACTTTTAATAATTCACCTATAACGCGCCTAGTAGCTTTAAAATGTGGTTCAGCTAGACAGTTGGTGATATCTGTAACACTAAATAGCGTTTGGCAGACCACGGCCAACGTCTGTGCCCTGCGTTAACTGGTAGACTTGGTGGGAATGAACAGCACCCTGCAAGCCCGCTGAGCACATGGCGGCGTAACAACTCCAATATTGAAACTGGAGGGCATATAAACAAGTATGTCAATAATAATGAAAAATAAAAGAGTATAATTTTGAGAGAGATAAGACAAATAAGATTTTTAACTACTTTATTAGAAAGAACAATGAGAGGTGATTTAATTGAAACTTTCAAAATGACTAATGGAATTTCCAGTTATGGCAGACATTTTTTCAATATTTCTCCTCAAACTGAAAATTTACTGTTAAGACAAATTTCAAAAATTAATTCTACTAAGAAAACTGAATTTTTTCATCATTGTGTAATAGATTTCGGGAAAATTTTCCTAATTAGATTTGTTTTATAGCAATAGGGTAAATAAACGTAAGATTAAAATGAATGATTTCAGACAAAAATGGTTTGAAAAATAATTAAAGATGGCATTGTTTTGAATTTTCGTGTAAATTACTTTACAAAATTTGATCTGTATATTGATATTTTATTAATTGTATATGTTCGAATTTTTAAAAAAAAGTTTGACCTGAGAAAATAGTAAAACGCGGAGATGTCCAAGGATACCTAACAAAGAAGCAAATAAATAAATAGATAAATAAGTCACCATATATAATGCAGCAGCGAATCAAATAAACTTTCATAGGATTATATATCTTGACACTAAATATGTCAAAACTCCTTCAATCTTCTGATTCTATATATTTTTCTCTATATCTTATTTTTCAATTGTTAATAACACTAATATTGCAGACATTACTATTACCAAGGGAAAATTTGAAACTCAACAACTCAAAGGTAACTACACCAGAATGCTGCGAGCAATATTGTGCAAGTCCTGGAGGCAGCACTCCACAAAGCAGCAGCTGTATGTCCACTTACCACCTATCACGAAAACTATCCAAGTTAGACGAGCCAGACTTGCGGGACACGCCTGGAGAAGTAGGAACGAATTCATCAGTGACGTACGCCTGTGGACCCCTTCACATGGACGAGCAAAGGTAGGACGACCTGCTAGAACCTACATACAACAGCTGTGCCGATACAGGATGTAGCCTTGAAGACCTACTGGAAGCGATGAACTATAGAGAAGGGCGCCGAGAGAGGGTCAGGGATATCCGTGTTGATAACGTGACATAATGATGATGATGCGTAACTGAATTGTTTGAAATAGAACTGTTTTTGACGACACTGCTGAAGAAATAGGACGAACTCAAAAGTGACGTACTCCTGTGAACCCCTTTACATGGACGAGCAAAGGCAGAACCTACATACAACAGTTCTGTACCGATACGGGATATAGCCTTGAAGACCTAACGGACACAATAGACGATAGAGAAGGGTACCGGGAGAGGGTTAGAGATATCCGTCTTGGCAGTGCGACATGATGATGATGACGACAACTCAATTGATATACTGTCACATATGCTAATCAAAGCCCTAAAATACCTTTGCTTTATTATGGATTACCCAGTTAACATTTGGTTTAGAGTGCAACTCATTCAACTAGAGCATTTTTCTTCCTCTATCTATTCGGTTTATGTGTATCCAAGAGAGAGTCTTCATGCCAAAGTAACTGGACAACGACATTGTAATAGGCGAGATCGATCACTTGGGAAAGATATGAACCTCCTTATTCCCCCGGCAATGCTTAATACTCAGCATTATAAGGTACGGATCAATGGTAAAGTAGAGCAACCAGGGAAAGGAGTACAGCCCTCCCCTACACCTTGGTGTAGTTGCTTTTGAAAAGGGAGCCTTCGGGACATCTTCGACTGAGGGCGCCAACTTTACTTTTTTATTGTTTAAATCCTGCAATTGTTCTTTTACAAGGATTGGTTTGGCATTGAATAACCCCGGAAGGTTGATATACCATTAAAAAAGAAAGATATACCAAATATACCAAATATTTCTGACATTGCTGAGCTTCCGGAATTTTAGTCTTAACTCAAGTAGCTTTCTCAATCGTTCGAAAAAGCTACACAAACTTTATCTTTAGAATATCTTCAGTTGAGAGTATACCTCAGTTTTTATATGCATTCTCATTTGGTTTATATGCTCTTTCTTCGACAGATAATTTGAGTATTATATTGACCAACTCCCACCACAAGTAATCCTGCTGCCCGGCAGTGTAACTGACAACAAAGGGTTAATCATGATTTCTCTTGCTATAGATGTGAGAGACAGTCCCACACGAGTCTTTGGAATCTTCGAAAAGAGGAAGTCAGTCAATTACCTGGAGAGAGACAAGTTACGAGCCAAATTTTGGGGCCAACGGAAACCCACTTAACCAAATGGAATCCGATCTGTCAAAGAATATTCCTTTCCTTGATTGCTTCAGAAATACCACTTGTAGCCGATCCAGAGGAAGGTTGCAACATGGGAAGTAAATTGTGGGATTTTTGGTGACAACTTGTCTGTCTTTTTTTGTAGTGGTGAAAAACCTCATCAGGACGCGCTTTTTTATCTCGTCTTTTTCGACTTATTTGAAATGGAACCGTTTTTTGACATTGAAATTGTACTTACACTAAACTGATTTGTTTAATATAGAACTGTTTTGACATTAACTGTATGTAAACAACATTTGTACTTATACTAAAATGAATTAGAATTGCTTGACTAAACTGAATAGCTTGAAATAGAAATATTTTACACAATTAAACTGTACTTACATTTAAAATGCGTATTTATGCTAAACTGAATTGTTTGAGATTGAACTGTTTTTGACATTGAAACTCTACTTACATTAAATTGAATCGTTTTATAGAGAACCGTTTTGACATTTAGCTGAGTAAAGAAAACCTGTACTTATACTAAACTTAATTAGCTAAATTAGAACTGTTTAAATAAACTGAATAGTTTGAAATAAAAATGTTTTTGACTATTAAATTGCGTATTAATGATAAGCTGAATTGCTTGAAATAGAACTGACGACTTGCATAAAAATCGATTTGGCATTAAATAACCTACAAAGGTTGATATGCCATAAAACTCAAACAACCAGCCGCTTTTCCACTTTTCATAAGGATCATGTGTTTTTTCACTTTTCACTGCTATTATTATTAGAAGTAATATCTACTCTTTTGAGAGTTTTCCACACCAGCGCTAGATGATGGTTTTCCACTGGAGCTTGAGTGACAGCAAGTCTCTTCAAGTCTTCACGACTCTTATTAGTCATCTGACCGGTCTCAACAATGCTTTAGTTTGGATAGTTTCATCTCGTCCTCTTATTTCCAAGTCTTCCTGTTCCTGTATCAATCTTTGGTGGCTGTACTGAGAGCACCAATTACAATTGTTATCACCGTCACTTTCATATTCCATAGTTTTTTTTTTCATTTCTATAGCAAAGACTTTGTACTTATATCTCTTTTCGCTTTCTTTCAGTTATACCCTCTGATCATCAGGAACAGGAAAGTCCACTATTTGACTGGTTCTCTTTTTTGATTTTACGAAGTCTGGTCATCTAACTGATATTCGGTGATCTATTATTACAATTATAATTATTTAATGGTTGGTTGGTTGGTTGGTTGATGGGTTTATGGCATATCAATCTTTGTCGGTTATTTAACGCCAAATCCATTCTTATGTAAATAATCAGTTCTATTTCAAACAATTCAGTTTAGCATGAGTACACAGTTTAATTGCCAAAAACATTTCTATTTCAAACTATTCAGTTCATTCAAACAGTTATATATAACAATTTAATTTAGTGTAAGTAGAGTTCCAAAGTCAAAAACAGTTCAAATTCAAACTATTCAGTTTAGCATAAGCACGCAGTTTAAATATAAGTACAGTTTAATTGTGAAAAACATTTCTATTTCTAGCTATTCAGTTTAGTCAAGCAGCTCTAATTCAGCTAATTCAGTGTAGTATAAGTACAGATTTTGTTTACACACAGTTAAATGTTAAAACACTTCTATGTTAAACAATTCAGTTTAGTGTAAATACAGTTTCAATGTCAAAAAACAGTTCTATTTCAAATAATTCAGTTTTGCATAAGCATGCAGTTTAAATGTAAGTACGGTTTAATAGTCAAAAACATTTCTATTTCAAACTATTCAGTTTATTTAAACAATTCAGTTTAGCATAAATATGCCGTCAGTTCTATTTAACCTATTGATAGGGCCCTATCAAGTGCTGCAACGCCGGGTCAGAGTGGATCTGGGAGCAATGGCTATGAAGGGGTGCTCCGTATTCCCCATAGCCCCAGCATTACTGGGACCTCACCATCAGATTGTTTAGAGTCATATCAGGATACTCATTGGGGAGGGGGTTGTCTTACTCCTCTGCAGAAGTGCAGTCAGTGTATTCTACAACCCCAGCTGACTGGGAAATATAATTATCTAGATATTTGATGATTTCATCACAAATATGCAATATAAGAGCCATTTTATTAATTAGCCATTAGCGATTCACACACGATTATACATACTTATTTATTTTGGCGTTTATACCCCCCCCCAATAAATGAATTAGTCATTAAATACTTGAAAAGTTCGTCTCGATGTTTGTAGCTAGATTATGTGTTGTATACTTCTCATAGACCCAACCAAAAACATAATTAAAGATAATGAACGAACTTCAGTGAACAAAACGAAACACACTTCTTTATAAAAATATATCTCTCTCATTTTATTCTCGAAAGAGGCACAGAGTTTGTTGTAAGGTTGAGAGATAGATGGAGAGACATATACTCAGAGATGAATTCTTCTTGCCCCATATCTTCTTACTGGAGTCAACAGGTGCCAACGCTAGCACCTCCTTGCAAGCTATATGGTCAGCGACGATCTAACGCCTCTGATCGGCTGTCTAAATCTGACCGCGTGGTTCTCATATCACGTCGTCTCCTACCGTTTACACACCTGCTCGACCACCCTACCCCAACGCACTGACATCCCCCTATTTACTAATCACAACGTGACAGCTTGTCAAAGTACACGGGGTCACCAGGAATGAACCCAAAATCCATGTTAACCGTCATTATATAACATATGGAACGTTGAGGATTAGTTTGAAAATGTCTACTATTTTGTTTCAACTTTTGCATTTAGCAGCAATGCGAAGTAAGAATATAAGACCTTTTCATGCATTATGTACAGACGAATTGATTTGCATAAGTTACGACCGTGTTTATTCTCCATTTATTTTTGCTATGCAATTGGGCGTTACCATATACAAACCATAACATCACTCGGAACGAATCCAGACCTGTCATCGAAAAGGCGAAATCAGTGAGTCTGAGACAAAACGAAAAGAATACAATCTTTCTTATTTGACTATCATTTTCTTTGTTTGGTAAATGATAGCTTTTTTCGCTTCACAAGCTGAATGCATATTCAATGAATGACAGAGACAAAAAATCATACGTTCCGATTTGTCTAAAAACCAATGACAAAACCAGTTTCCTTTTTAATATCGGAAAAGTAATGTTGACGTACGCTGGTCTGACAAAAGAATATATTGTGCGTGTTTTTTTTTTTGCTTCCATACTCAACGAACAAACATGATAATTGTCAGACATTGTCCTATTACTAATTTGTGCAATGAGATAATGAAACACATTTGACAATATTAGAAACAACAGTCCTACAACCAAACTGATTTTGACAGTGATGTTCAAATAGAAATATTGAAAATTAGAGGACCAACCTGTCGGTACTGTTTAGAAATAGATCACTGTATCACTTATGGTGTATGGAATCGCTGATTCATTGACATTACTCTCAGGTTCACTTTTAGACAGAGTGGGTAGTACCTGATAGATTCCCAACCCTGAGTCGAACAGACCTTCATCCAGTTGACTGGAGCAGCAGAATACGCAGGCAGCATCTCTGAGATTTCCAACTCCCAACGAATTCCTCGATAGTACTGTAAAGAATCTGATGATAAGAATCCAGTCTCAGAGCTTATAGGAATATGGAGAACTCTTTCATTGCTATTACTCCCATATCTACTCTGTCACAGAGTGATAGTATCTGTCAGGGTCCTGTCTATGATTCTAGGGTTCAAATTCGCTCAATTACAATACTTGAAAACATTTAACTAAGTGCAAGCAAGTGAGCTCCCTCTTGTTTAAAAATAACATAAACTGAAAACTATTTTCTTACAGATCATTACGATCTCTCTCTCTCTCTCTCTCTCTCTCTCTCTCTATATATATATATATATATATATATATATTGATAGCATTTCTTCATTAATAAATATTTCGTTGAACATAATAGACATTTTTTGTCTACATATCTTTTGTTGATCCTTTCATATTTCTGTATTGATTTTATGATATTCAGCGTGAATTGGTTGATGAATCTTCAATAATTATTTATTTCCCAAGTAATTTCATCATCAGGGGAGGATTTATTACGAAAGTGATGTCACTTTTTGCAATAGATCCCCCAGTTGATGATGGCCCGAAGTCGTGCAGAAAGTACTTGAGAAATAAATAATTATGGAAGATTCATCAACCAACTTGTGCCAAATATTATAACAAAAATATGTTGACAAAAAATGACTACAATGTTCAACGAAATATATATATATATATATATATATATATATATATGGTGCATAAACAGGATTTGAAATTAAATAAAGATCAAGGATTGATATGCCATTAAACTAAAACCCTATCCTGCGGATCAATTGCTCTTTGATATCAAACCTTAAAACTATTTATCTTGTGAAAACAAATAGTTAATATGAAAGAAAATCTACTTTTAGACAGTAATACATGAAATTATTTAACTGTGTGCAAACAAATCATTAAAGTTAAATGGAATCATTAGTGCTATATAGCAATACTTAAACTTTGTGAAAACAAATAATTAATATCGAATAGATTTATTACAGTTGGATTGCAATACTAGAAAGTTTATAAATATGTGCAATGAAATGATTAACATTAAATAGTAATATCAGTGTTAACAGGGCTTGAAACACTTTATCCGAGTGCAAATAAATGAGTAATATCATTAACTAAGGTTTAAAAGTATCAATATCAAATATGGTACCAACAATTGATACATAGACTTAAGATATTGAATAGGAATAACTGAAAACATTTAATTGTACAAACAAATGAGCCCAGTCTCGGTAGGGTTTAGAAATAGCTCACAGTATCCCTTGTAAAGTATGGAATAGCTGATTCATTGTCATTACTCCCAGGTTCACTTTTTGACAGAGTGGGTAGTACCTGTTAGATTCCCTAATGGTTTCACAGTTTTGTTTGGTTTTATGGCATATCAACTATTGTTGGTTATTTAATGCTAGATCTTATTTATAAATATATATTAGATATGTATGATTTGTAAACATATTTGTTGATAACATTCCTTGATAAGCCTTAGATCTTTCTTGAACACGGTTAAATGGTTTTAAGTATAGCTTTATAACAGTCACAATATAACATCAGTTATTTGTTTGCACACAGTTTGTTCTATTTAACCTATTGATAAGTGCTACCACTTAGGTACTACCACTCAGGGTTAGAGGGAACCTGGGAGCAATGACTATGAATGGGTAGTCAACATTCACCAAATCTTCAAGGCTGGAGCCTCGCCATCAGATAACTTAATACCATTTCGAGGACATTCGTTGGGATGTCTTAACCGTCTGCAGAGATGCAGTCGGTCTATTCTACAACCATAGACAACAGGGGTGATTCACTTACAGATATGTAAACAGGATTTAGCACTAAATAACCTTCAACGATTGATATGCCATTAAACTAAATATCCGAACCAAATATGAAATATATCTGTTTAAAATAGTATTCGACAGAACCGTGTGAAAAAACAACCTCGAAAGAGAGAACTACACAAAAAAAGTAAAGGCCCATAAAATATTGATGAGATGCTGAGTGGTCGATAATTGGTATATCTTTCAGTTTATTAAAAGTGGCCAATTTTTTCCTGTTGGTTATAGCATTAAAGAACGTGGAATTTCAGCAATTACATGGTGCCATCAATAAGTTCCCAGACTTTTTTGTACTGGCATTTAAAATTGTCTTAGACTCTAGAAAGTTAACTATTATTGCTATACATCTTATGAGATGACTGACCAATTCTTATGATTTCAGCTTCAAATGAACAGCTACAGCAGCAGTTGGAATACACCCTACTAAAGCCTGATTGTCCCAGCAGGTGAATTTCAAAAATGCAATCTGGACGATATTCAATAAAATTCTGTTTTAAACTTGGAAAAAATGCCCCAGAAACGTATGAAATACTTCAGACTGCTTTTCGACCATCTTGCATGAATCGAGCATCAGTTTTTGAGTGGCTTAAGAGATTCAAGGAAGGCAGGGAGTCTGTGAGAGATTATGAGAGGTGTGGGAGGAGTTAAGAAGTCAGAACAGCAGAGTTGATTGGTAAAAGGGTTACTATGTTGATGTTTTAAGGGAGTTCAAGAAGAGATTCCTAGGGAAGGGGCCAGCACTCTTCAAATCGGGACAATGCCATTTCCAGCAGGACAATGCACCAGTCCACAAATCCATCCTTGTCACAAACTATTTGACCAACATGGGCATCAAGACAGTTCCTTACCCTCCCTATAGTCCAGACCTTGCTCCTTGTGACTTTTGGATATTCCCTAAGCTCAGAGGCTGTCGTTATGAGACAATTGAGGAGATGAAAGAGGCCGTGACGAAGGTCATTGACACGCTCACACAAGAGGACTTCCATGGGGCCTTCCAGAAGTTTTTGGAACGGTACAACAAGTGCATTGCAGCTGGAGGAGATTCGTTCGCAGGGGACTAGAGTTTTATGTGTGTACTATCAATAAAGGTCTCTATACGTAAAAAGACTGGAAAACTCTTTAATGATCCTCGTAGTAAGATTTCTGGTTGGGGATTTCTCGTTAAACAATACTCAACAATAGGTTAAATGAGTCGAGATTCACAGCAACTAAATCAATGAATTATACGAGAATAACATTTTAAGGATGGAACATAGCCAACTTATGTTTAATAAGTTGGGATATTCGAGAATTATGTTAGTGATAAATTATTTTCTAACAATTAGTACTATTATGTTTTGGAAATGAAACGGCTTACGTAAACCTTGTATTGCATGAATGTGTCAGCTCGTGTCATAATAAGCTAGGCAGTTTGTTTTAGAATTAGCAGTAAGCAAAATATATTACGATAAGCTGATATTTAGCAATGACGTGTCACTAAAATTCTTAGTGATTACGTGTTATTAAGGGATAATTTGAAGAACATATATAAAAAAGAAATTCTCGCAAATACTGGGAAAAGAGCATTTGGAATAAACTTTCTTATCCTGAAACAAACAGAGCCGTTTTTGTATTATGTAGTGTTATAACTTTCGGCATGTTGCCGTACTTCAATCGGATACACATACTTCTATTTGATATTAATTCTTTGCTGGCAAAAATTCGAGTGGGTTCACGTATTGCTACTTAATCCTACTATTTCTATTCAGCGCTGTTCATTCATTTACACAAAGTAAAATCGTCTTTAGAATTACTATTTGCTTTATGGCATACCAACCATTGTAGCTTATTTAATTCCAAATCCCCATTATACGTATGTATTGAATATACACGATTTGTAAACACATTTTGTTGATAACATTTTTAAACGAACCTAAACCCATTCTTTTGCACAGAGTTAAATGGATCGAAGCAGCGTATCATCAACAGAAAAGGACATCGACACGTGGCTAACGAAGGCATGGACAGCTAACGATAGGCTATCGATCATATGGAAATCAGACCTGACCGATAAAATGAAAAGCATTTTCTTCCAAGCAGCGGTTGTATCGATACTGCTGTATGCATGCACTACTTGGACGCTAACTAAACGGCTGGGGAAGAAGCTAGACGGCAATTACACAAGAATGTTGCAAGCAATATTGAACAAATCCTGGCGGCAACACCCCACAAGGCACCAACTATACGGCCACCTGCCTCCCATCATGAAAACTATCCAAGTTAAACGAACCAGACATGCAGGTCATTGCTGGAGAAGCAGGGACGAGCTCATAAGTGATGTACTCCTATGGACCCCCACATATGGCCGGGCAAAAGCAGGACGACCAGCTCGAACATAAATCCAGCAGCTATGTGAGGATACGGGATGTTGTCCTGAAGACCTGCCAGAGGCGATGAACGATAGGGAGTAGTGGCGAGAGATGGTCAGGGATATCCGTGTTAGCGGCACGACATGATGATGATGATGATGATCACTAACAATTCAATTAAACAACAGTCATTTATTTACACACAGATAAATGATCAAACGTTTCTATTTCAGACAATTCAGTTTAGCATGTCATTTGTTTGTACTCAGTTCAAATGTTTAACTATTCTATTTAACACATTGTTAAGATCCTTTCATGTGCTAAGACTCCAGCACAGAGTGAACCGGGGAGCAATGGCAATGATGGGGTTCTCCACGTACCCCAAAGCTCAAGCATTACTGAAGCCTCACCATCAGAATATTTAATGTACTCTCCAGTACACTCTTGGGAGAGGTCATAGCCTTCTGCAGAGATGCAGTCGGTGTATTCTACAACACCAGTTGACTGGGCTATATTGCTATATGATACTAGAAATTCCATTTTGCACACTGTTAAACGGTTTCAAGCACTCCTAACTCGGTTAAATGTATTTATTATTAATCATTTGTCTGCACACAATGAAGTGGTTTCAAAATTTGCACACACTAAATGTTATTTGTCCACAGATAAAGTTGGCGACCGTAGTAAAGGGCAACCAGAAGGCTCCCTTTTCAATAGCTACAACACCGAGGTGTAGTGATGGGCGCTACTCCTTTCCCTGGATTGCTCCACTTTACCTCTGATACGTACCTTATATTGCTGAGTGTTAAGCAAGGAGATATCAAGTACCATTTGTAAGTCTTTGATATGGCGTTGACATGGGATTGAACTCTAGTTTCCTGGACCATTAGTGAACACTCTACCAAATTGAACACGGTTTCAATTATTGCTATTTCACACTAATAATTGTATTTAACACGATTTATTTCTTTGCACTGTTACATGTTTCCAAGTATTGCACGAATAATTCTTGAGAGTATTAATAATTTCTTTTCAAACACTCAAATAGCTTCAAGTATTGCCATCTCACACATTTTTTTTTGCAAACAGGTAAATTCTTTCAAGTTTTTTTCGACCTGTAGAATACACTACAACTCTGCAGAGGGGTATGAACCCCTTCCACCGCATAATATCCTTGATATAACACTAAACCATCTGATGGTGAGATTCTAGTTCCAGGCGAGCACTGTCAGAAGATAGCGGTTTCAATTCCTACCGAAGCCGGCTAGAGGTTTACTTGGTCAAAAACGAGGTGCGATAGACAATAACTATGAAAGGAAGTAATTACGGGGGATACGATTACAAGACTCAGCATTCCTATCCGTGGTCACGATTAATCACCTGAAGAAGGCCAGAGGTGAAATTTGACCGAAACATAGTGAGAAGAAACAATAAAAAAACTACCAAGATGAGGACAAAAAGTCCGCAATAAAAGAAAAAATTAATTCTCAAATTATTTCAAGTTTTGCGACTTAACACTAACAATTCAATTAATCATCTGTCATTTGTTCACGCACTGTTCAAAGGTTAAACAGTTTTATCTGATCCTATAATAGATTCTTAATATGTAATACCACTCCGGGCAAGAGTGGACCTGGGAGTAATGCCAATGAACGGGTAGTCTATATTTACCAGAGATCAAGAACTAGAATCTCACTATCAGATGGTTTAGTGCCATATCAAGGATGTTCAGTGGTGGAGGAGGGTTCATACCCCTCTGCTGAGTTGCAGTGTATTCTACAGCCCAAGCCGACTGGGCTAAGTGAGTTGATGTAAGACTTCATCATCATCATGTTCATTATCAAGTTACGCCGACAGCAGAGATTCCTTGACTTTCTCTCGCCATTCATCCCTATCAGCCATTGCTCTTGGTAAGAACTCTAGAAGACATCCAGTAACTGTACATCATGAATGAAAATGTTTTTGCCAATCGGCCAATACTGGTGTGTCCACAAGAAAACGTCACTGATGGGTTCGTCCTTAAATTTCCAATAGTTTTGTTTGGATTGTTTATGAGATGGGGGTAAGAGGCCGTTCATCTGTTATTTTGTACGGTACTGCTGACAGAATTTGATAAAAACAATGTGATACATTCTTGTGATATTCCCCTTTTCTCCAAGGATTTTGTTAGAATCCAAGATGTAAGACCTTACAGTAATACTGATATGGCTCCAGCTTGGAATATTTTCAGTTTTATTCAATTCAGAGAAATCAGACTTCCATATATTCGTTAACCAGCCAACAACAGTCCATGTTTACGTATGCATAAATGATAAAAAAGTGCAAGTCAGCAGTAAGTTTATCAAGGGCTTGTATTAATCAAAATAAAGCGGTTCTGTGGATTTAGGTGAGCTGCTTTCAAAGAAACAAAAGATTGATTTGAAAAATAGATTTAAACAAACTCAAGACTGAAACCAATAAAAATATTTCTGAATTAACGAACAGAAAATGAAAAGCATTTTATCTGGATAATGCTAGACTACATGTAACTATTTTTAATAGAAATATTTCGTACACAGTTATATGAAATCAATATTCCTATCTAATACATTTTTAAACAGGTCTGTTTGACCATTATATAAGAACTTTATAGTTAAAACCACGCCACGTCAGAGTGGACCTGGGAGTAAAGGTTATAAATGAGAGACAACATATTCCCCAAAACTTTCAATTTGGTGCCATACTCGGGTTGCCCACTTTTTACGCGTCGGGGTCTTAACTCCCTGAAGATGACACGGACGTTATAGTCAAAGCCCCGCAGACAGGATGACGTTATCAGAGACCCTGTAACTGACTTCGTTTGTGCTCATGGCTGTTGTCAAAATTCCATGAGCAATGAAGGAAAGGACAAAGAGAGAGAGAGAGAAACAGAGAGAGAGAGAGAGATAGAGAGAGAGAGAGAGAGAGAGATTCTAGTATATTGCTGTGTTTAATTTCTTTTATCTCTTTACGTTTTATATTTTCATTAGTTAAAATGAATTTCACTCATTCTAAAAAAAGCTTTTTTTTAAAGAATTTCTACATTTCATGCACAAAAAAAAAAAAGGATTAGTATGTGCACTAGTCTCTTTCTTTACAATTATTAGCATGTTTCAATTAATCTTTAAAAATGTGCGCATACGTTATCAAAAAAATTAATTTAATCTATTCCATTTTTAAATTTGAAAGAATTTAGAAAGTTTTTATTTTTACTATTATTCACAGTGTTTTAAAAAACTGATATCATTTGAAATGAAAATATCTATGTAACTCGATTGTCAAGAATAATTAAAGTGAATTGGCTTAATATTACGTAAAATAAATTCATACGTCAAAATTTGGATGAAATATTCCGATATATTTGGATATCATGCTCGAATTTATAATTTAAAAAAATGCTCTTCGCTAGTAACACAGCACAGGTCAATTCGGTAGTTCAGCTCCTTTTGGCCAGCACAGAAACCTTTCATATTAAACTTTTTGAGTCATGTCCAAATATGCATTACAATGGATACATTTTTTGCAGATTTTCCAATAAATGCAAGCATAGTGTTGTTTGATTGTGTTAAATAACACCTTTTCTTTTCTCATGAGTGGCATTTCTATATATGAAAAAAAAACAATTTGCAGTTGATTCTACACATGCTGTTAAAATTTGAGATCGTTTAAACGAGATTTGGTCAAGTAATTAGATTACAAAATGATATCACCTTTTCTGTAACGCCATGTATAATAGAAAGGAAAATATATCAAATAAAATATCTTTCTTATGCTTTTTTCATTTAGGTGTACCTTTTTTTTTTTTCCTCGGGCAAAACCGGGTGTTCTTGCTAGTACGTCAATAAAGACAGGTCGATTTCAATACTTTTTACTGAATCAATTCCAAACACTTCCTCACTCGTTACTCTTTACACACGCACTCTCAGAGTCATTAACTTAAAGAGTTGTACGCATTGCTAGCCTCTAATCAGAATGATAAGAAACGATCGCACGCACCAAAGTTAGCAATAACCTTTGAATCCGAAAGAGAGAGACACAGAGAGAGACAGAGAGACAGAGAGAGAGAGAGAGAGAGAGACAGAGAGAGAGACAGAGAGGGAAGGAAAAAAAGGTGTGACAATGAAAACTAAATGAGATTGCACAAGAAAGATGAAAAGAAAAAGCACAAATGAAGTAAACATCAAACGCCAGGCCGATGCAGAGTTAATCAAAGGAGTGTTTCTGAATAATTTATATTCTATTTTCAATGAACACACAAAAAAGAAAAAATGGCGGCGTACCTTTCGCTAAGAGTTCAGCAGTTCGGATGTCTTCTTGTGAGGTGGTAGTGGAGGGAAAAGCTGGGAAAATAGCATGAGCAGACAATAAGACAAGAGACACTCTATTTGAGTACACAACAGACGTTTTACAGCACTCAAGGAATCGTAGACCAAAGATTCTTTGTCGTTAAATTTTACCGAAAATTGTCTCTAGCTGGAATTGCTATTTTTTATTTTTCGTTTTTTTCTTAAATTTTGAATATTTGTTGTTTTTTTTTTAGTTTTGTTTGCAGATGTGTATTTTAGATGGAGACCTTCATCAAAGAATAACTTCGCCTTTCATCTTTTCTTACGGGCGCACTCGGGAAATTATCTTTAATGGAATCTTTAGAGATGAGTTCAAACCACAAGCACACATTTTTCCGCCTGAGTTCATACCGTTCGGGCAATTCTTTTCGGGAGATTAACGTGGTTTTATTTTCATTTCCCTTAGTTCTTTGTTTGGCATGTAAATATCTTTGCTATTATTAGGGGCCAATAAACCCACATAAGTTCTACCCATTCTCTTCTTTCGTTTTCCTTTTTTTTCTCGATTTTCATGTGACAGGTCTAGATTCTGTAAATATTATCAAGCAGCATTTCACCCCACAACGCTCTATTCTTTCCTAAAACACATCAATTTTTAAAGTAAAATGTTATCTGATTAGCTTTGGACCCATTAATGATTTAACTGGTTTGATTTTTGTTTATATATATATATATATATATATATATATATATATATATATATATATATATATATATTTACCTAACCACTCCGCTCGCGCAGGATATGACACAAGGTCAATTTTTTAAGCGAAGTTTAACAGGTTTGAATTTAGAGTTTTCCTTCTCCTAGACTAGTTGCCTCACCAAGGCTAAAGAACCAAATCTGTCCTACTATTTACCCATAGCTGGAGGGAGAATAATTGGATTCATACGTTTCCCAAGGGTATTAGTGCTATGTGAAATGCAATCAGTCTCGTCCAGGATTTGAACTCGTGTCGCCGTGTCCATTTCCTACAACTATAACCAGTACACCACGGGCACCTAGTAAGTAAAGTGTTCGCTACTGGCCCGGGAGACCGGAATTCCATCCTAGGTCGTCATTCCAAAGGTTCAAAAAATGGTACTTGATACATCCTTGCTTAACAATCAGCTTTATAAGGTACGTATCAAAAGTAAAGAGGAGCAATCAAGGGAAAGGAGTAGCGCCCTCCCCTAAATCTCGGTGTAGTTGTTATTGGAAAGGGAGCCTTTGAGTCGTAATCAACTTTGGTGACTAACTTTAATTATATATATATATATATATACTTTAAGAAAAAACAACGAAACCGGTCACAGGATTATAAATTTATTTCTATCCTGTTACGCATTTTTGAAATTTCCAAAAAACACGAAAAAAAATTAACAGGACTTCTTCAGATCTTTTTGATAAAAAAACTAGAATAGATACATCAGAGTGGGAGGGGATAGAAGAGGGGTGAAGAGTTACTTCTTCATTAAGCCCACTTCCGTTTTAAATGTAAATTTCGGTTAGCAATGTTGTAAAATAATTTTTTTTTAAATTTTCTTTAATTAATAATTTTTTAAATTTCATTTAGACCTAAATTACAGATTTTTTTATTGAATTAGATTTAAACTTTAATTAATAACCTTACGTAAAGATATAGTAATAGATATATTAAACTAAAAACAAAAACAAATATTTAATTTATTTACTATATTTTAAAATTTCAAAACTATTTAGAAAGCATTAATCAGTTCCACTTTTTATGCGTAGTACGTATGTATTATATGCTTTTTCACAATTTTCTATCTAACAATTTATTTTATTTATTCTCAAAATTAACTCTATGTTTTTTTTAAAAACCCACAAATATATATATATATATATATATATATATATATATATATATATATATATATATATATATATATATGTGTGTGTGTGGGTTCGTCAGAGTAGAGTATGTAAGTAAGTTTAGTTTTTAAACAGGCCAGAGCTCATTTGCTGTCAAACATTTCAATGGTTTCAAGTATTTCTATCAAACTCTTATTATTCAATTTAATACCAAACAATTGTTTGAAAAAATTTAAATGCTTTCAATTTTTGCAGCTCTAATAATTCTTTTTACTATTAATTATTTGTTAACATATAGTTAAATTGTTTCAAGTGTTATTACTTATCACAAATAATTATATTTGATATTAATCATTTGCTAACACAAGATTAAATGCTTTCAAGTATTGCTATCAAACACTAATAATTCTATTTAATATTTAACATTTTTTTGCACACAGTTAAATGGTTTAACATAATTGATGCTTAGAGCATCATTTTGTGCTGCTAATAAAAGAGATTCAATTTCTCTTTTGATGTTTTCCTTTCTTAGTCATGTCCAAGTTTTTTCGCATGCAATCTTTCAAGTTTGCACATTGAAGTATCCACACAATTATTTTTTTCTTTTTTTTCTTTTGGCTTTATATTGCTAATGATATTACTGGCTGCCGTAATTAATGTTTTTATTACCCTCTTTAATGTAGTCATCGAGTCCTTGTATTCATTCATCAACACAATCCTCAATAGGTTGTTTTAAGATAAATTTATGAAAGTATTTATTCAACCCCTCCGCCACGAGTAGGATGTGACACATGTTCAGTTTTTAAGCAGAGTACAATTAGTCTGAATTCAGAGTTTTTCTTCTCCGAGACTTGTTACCTAACCAAGACTAAAACACCCTCTCTGCTCTATTTATCCACAAATGGCTCGATTTGGTTTCTTTATTTAATGGAATATCAACCTTTCATGGGTTATTTAATGCCAAAGCCATCCTTATAGGAGAATAGTAGTGGTACTATTTAACCCATCGCTGGGAAAATAAGCGAGTTCATGCCTTTCCCAAAGGTATTTGTCCGAAAGGGAAGCGTGTCTAGAGTTCGAACTTGCTTACTACAATTCCGCAGTCCATCGCTTTAACCATTACACCACGCGGACACCCATTCCACAAATGGGTGAAGACAGATGAATTCATAGAGAGCATTACCACGAAGTGAAATACAAATACCCTCGACCAAAATTTAAACACAGATCGCTGATTCCATTCACTAAAACGCTAATCATCAAGCCAAGTTCTTTGATAAATTCATCTATTTACCTAACAGTCATTGTTTATGATTGAAATCTTAATCCTTGTTACGGCAACCAGTCTAAGAAAAGAACAACTCTCAATTAAAACCGAGAATAATCCGCTTAAAAATTGACCTTGTATCATATTTTTCTGGGATAGTGAAGTTAACTAAACGTATATCGAAGATACTGCGCAGCAAGTTGACCGATGCTTACCAGAATTAACCAGGTAACCCCAGGGGCATTAGGAAATCTGACTCAGACGAAATGTCGAAGTATCGAGGTGTCTTACTGGTGTCACCTCATTGTCTGCATGCTAAACAAAATATTGGGCAGAAAAGAAGATAATAATACCGAATGTGTTCAATTATCTCTTTTCACAGGATATACCAATCAGGTAACAAAAGAAACACAATTACAGACATCGATAAGTGAATCGAAAGATGGTCTAGTATTAGTTTCTTGTGGCTCAACAATGGTTAGTGCTAATCGGTGCTTGAAGACTTATTTATCGACTAATTTACTAAGCTTAACTTAGTCTGGCACCAGACCAGGAAGTTACGAGTGATAGTAATCTCCCTTGCAATCTTCTGTTAAACTAGTTTCCTAATTATTGCACCACACTTAACCGGACATTGGCATAATCGTTAGAGTGTTCGCCAGTGACGTGGGAGACCTGGGTTCAATCTCAGGTCGAGTCAAACCAAAGACGCAAAAAATGTGGTACTCGATGCTACCTTTCTTAACACTCAGCATTATAAGGTAAGGATCAAGGGAAAAGTGGAGCAATCCAGGGAAAGGAGTAGCGCCCTACCCTACACCTTCGTGTAGTAGCTATCGAAAAGGGAGCCTTCGGGTCACCCTCGATTACGTTCGCCAACTTTACTTATTTTACTCTTGTTATTAACGAAGCAGGACTTAATTCTGGTTCAAAGTTATAAGCTTGGAGCACTCAGTGAGGGTCAATCTTATTAAAAATAATCTGCAAGCTTGACTATCTTGTAAGTTTTGTTATAATTTTTTGAAATTTTTTAATGAAATATTTCTGTTTCGTCCCGTAAAGACCCGATATTCCGTACCAAGAAAACGTGTGGTCTTACGACGGAACGTCTAAACGCCTCTCCTGAGTCAAAACTCTGAAGACAATATTCTACTAATCAACAGGTTGATTAACCGTCAAAGAAGGTAAAAAAAAGCGATGGTTCGATTTCTAGGAAAATAGGAGCGGTCAGTAACGCCGGTCATCCATGACAGTTTTAATAGATAAAGAGGGGGAAAACACCAGTGCCAGTGATGAAGGGTTAGAAGAAAGTAAGCTGCAAGGGGAGGCAACATGTCGCTCTAAGATGGATCATGTATCACGACAGCATATTCAATAGTAATAATAATAATAATAATAATACTTGAGAACTGAAAAAACTATGGAACACGAAAGTGACGCTGGTACCAATTGTAATTGAAGTACTCGGCACAGTCAACAAAGGATTGATACAGAGATTGGAAGACTTGGAAATAAAAGAACGAGTGGAGACCATCTAAGCTATATCATTCTTGAGATCGGCAAAAATCCCGAGAAGAGTCCTGGAGACATAAGGATACGTAACTCTCGTTATACACTTTCCTGGACTTCTAAGTATCCAAGCCAATTTTAATAGTCCTGTGGTCTGGAAAGTTTTCAATTATTCTTCTTTATCCAGTTTCTTTTCCAGGGTCTTGGGGCCTGTTCCAAGGGCTCAAAGTACAATTGATATCAGAGTCACTTCATGTTCCATAGCTTTTTCATAGCTAGAGCCAAGAAAAGTGACTGAAAGAACTCCTGGAAGAGTCAAGACAATCTAAACCTCAGCACTCATAATATGAAAATAATATACTAAAGAGTTCTAAACATATGAGGAGACTTGCTATCTCTCAGATTTCATTGTAGAACTTGCACAGAACGAAAACAACTATAATTATGATGCGTATCATTTCTTTATAAAATGTTTCCTATGTTCATATACTACTGAGATATATACAACTTCTGCTTTCACTTTCGGAGAAGATAAACATTTTCATTACCAAAGAGTTTGGCTCTCTTATGTTGGACCGGAATTATTAGTGGCAATATTATTAAAAAGTATTTGTAAATGTAATGTTTCCGTTTTAATAAAGACCCATAAAAAAGAAGAGGAAAAAAGGGGTGGAATTTTTAAAATAATTCTATCCAGATTAATAAACTCCTCTTTAAAAAATTGGAAACAACTTAAACCTGCAACGTTCTCTTGTTATTTGTTAGACAGCGATAAACTTTCCTAGCTACTAATACAATATCCAGGAAGCTCTCGTGGCAGTATTGTTCCCGGTCTTTCGCGGACTTTGTTTTCAGAGTATGGTATGCTCGCTTGATTCCTTTTTCCGTGTCTGCTTGGTCACTGGGCATGGACGCACTTCTGTCTGTCTCGATATGTCAGTGCTCAGTGGAAGTCGGTTGAGGATGCCTGATACAGGTGCTGGGAAGGCCTAGCATTCGCGTTTTGTGGCTGATACAGATATCCTTGGTCCTCAGAGGGCCGTTCTTCCCGGCTCAAACCCTCTCAAGTGGGGTTGGGTTTATCGCCTCACTCCTGAGTTGCCTCTCTTTAAAGAAATGCCGACGGGCTCAAGACATTTTTGGAACCGTCAGGCACTTGTGGGTTTCGACCCTGCACCCAGACCCACCTTAAAAAGACCTTGTGCCATGCTTGTCCGGTTGGTGGGACGTACGACAAATACAGGTAATTCTAGTGGCTTACGGCTCTCGTCTTTGGGAATAGATTCGACAAATTGAATTCAAGTTCAAAACGTGGATGTGAGTCAATCTTTTATACTTAAAGATTATGCCCAATAAAGGGTACATCATCTGACTTAGATTGGAAAAGAAAGTATTCCTTCTAAAAAAGAAAGAAAACAATGAAAACATTGAAAAAGATTAAAGAAAGGTATACAGAAAATAGTTTCGTATCTGAAGATAGATATCTTATATGTATGGTATATTAGATAAAGTAATAGAAACTAAAAGTTTTACCCGAATTGCAATAATAACGTAAAATTAATTAAAAAGCAGCACAAATCGGCTCATTGGCCAAGAGAGTAGAGTGTTCACCAATCGTGCGGGAGACATGGGTTCAATCCCAGGTCGTGTCATACCGAAGACTTTACAAATGGTACGTGATGCCTCCTTGTTTAACACTCAGCAAAATAAGATACGTATCGAGGGTAAAGTGGAGCAATCTAGTGAAAGGGGTAACGCCCTCCCCTACACCTCAGTGTAGTAGCTATTGAAAAGGGAGCCTTCTGGTTGCCCTCAACTACGGTCGCTAACTCTACTTTACATTTTACTTAATAAGAGGGCCAAAAATATAGAATTAACTAATTCGTTGATCTGTTTACATATCTTAGGTAATAAAACTGAGGATTTTGATTTTAAAATACTCTTAACTAAGGATTAAATACATCTTTGGTAAAAGAAAAATGCGAAAGAAGTAAGAATGAGGGAAAGGAAGAGAAATAAGAGAATAGAGGAAGGAAGGATACAGTACTTCATGTCAGGATGTGCGATTTTAATACTTTTATTTATTTCTAATTTTATTCCCTAGAAGAAAAAATCCCCGAAGGCAGTGCCCGTATTACAAAGTCAAATATGATTGTTTGCTCAAGATCAGTTCCTACTAAATTCTAAAGAATTTTCACCGAACTTTAAGTTATGAAACACATGTGGAAACAAGTCTGAGATTTCCTATATTGACGGATTATTGTTTTTTTCTTGACTTATCTTTGTATGACTGTCACTTGACAGGAAGTTTTTTTCTTCTTCACGCAGAACTTTTTTCAAAACCAAGACCACACCGAACAAACATTGTCTGCTTTAATTTGGGGGGAAAAAACTAGCATTAAACTATTCTTTTAAAAAAATATTTTCCCTCCTAATAGGTGGCCAGAGTAGTGCTCCTAAAAGTCCTTTTGAGCTCTCTACAAGACAAATGGTGTCCATCAGACAAAAAAAAAAAAAAAAAAGAAAGACAATACGAATAAAGAACAACATGGAAAAAACAAATAAAAATGTTTCTAAATTTCCCAGTCAGCTGGGGCATTAGAATACACAGACTGCTTCTCTGCAGAGGAGTAAGACACCTCAATGAGTGTCCTGTTGTGACACTAAACAATCTGAAGGTGAGGTTCCAGTAATTCTGGAGCTTTGGGGAATGCGGAATTTTCATTCATTGCCATCGTTCTCACTCTGACCCGGAATGGTAACAACTGATATGTTCCTCTCCATGTGTAAAATAGAACTAAACTGTGTACTTATGCTAAACTGTATTGTTTCAAATAGAATTGTTTTTGACATTGAAACTGTGTACTTATGTTAAACTGAATTGTTTGAAATAGAACTGTCTTTTTGACATGGAAATTGTGTACTGATGCTAAACTGAATTGTTTGAAATAGATCTGTCTTTTTGACATTGAAATTGTGTACTGATGCTAAACTGAATTGTTTGAAATAGATCTGTCTTTTTGACATTGAAATTGTGTACTGATGCTAAACTGAATTGTTTGAAATCGAATTGCTGATTTGTAGAAAAATGGATTTGGCATTAAACAAACAAAAATGATTGATGTGCTATAAAACCAACCCAACCCAAACCAAACTAAATAAAAGAAAATACAATAGACAACAACACAAATCCGGGCTCACCAAATATCTGTAATGCACGCTCAAAAGGAACAGTCAGAAAAAATTAAATAAAACTGCGTCGGTCTTTGTTGTTGACAAACAAACAAAAAGGATTGTCAAACCTACAAAAGACTGGTTCACGAAATCGTTAGCCACTTTGGGAGTAAAGGTGTTAGCCGTAATAGCTAACATCTCTTACGCTTTTTCTAACGTATTGTTGCCTACATTAGACGATGCCGTCACCCTTATTCAAAAGACTCTCTTGAAACTAAAGAGTATATCTTTAGAACAGAGTACATTAGGTGACAGAAGACCACGGTGGCAGTATATGAGCTTCCTAGCAATCTCATAATTAACAATTTAACTGCATACCTGTTGCTGTTTGGAGACACTGTGTCTGCATGACACGACTGTATGTTACCCAGTCGGCTGGGGCTGTAGAATACATTGACTGCTTCTCTGCAGAGGGGTAAGCACCCCACTAATGAGTGTCCTGATATATGACACTCAACAATGAGATGATGAGGTTCCAGTAATTCGGGGGCTTTGGGGAATACGGAGCACCCCATCATTGCCATTGCTCCCAGGTCTTCTCTGGCCGGGAGAGGTAGCACCTGATAGGGCCCTATTATTGGGTTAAATAGAACTATCGGTATGCTTATGCTAAACTGAATTGTTTGATTAAACTAAATAGCTTGAAATAGAAATTACGTTTAAACTACGTGCTTATGCTAAACTGAATTGTTTAAAACAGAACTGTTTTTGACATTAAAACTGTATTTACACTAAACTGAATTGTTTAACATAGAACTGTTTACATTTAACTGTGTGTAAAAAAAACTGTACTTATGCTAAACTGAATTAGCTGAATTAGAACTGCTTGATTAAACTGAATAGCTAGAAACAGAAATGTTTTTCACAATTAAACTGTACTTACATTTAAACTGCGTGCTTATGCTAAATTGAATTATTTGAACTTGAACTGTCTTTAACATTGAAACTTTACTTACTCTAAACTGAATTGTTTAATATATAACTATTTGAATAAACTGAAAAGTTTGAAATGGAAATGTTTTTGACAATTAAACCGTGTACTCATGCTAAACTGAATTGTTTAAAATAGAACTGATTATTTACGTAAAAATGGATTTGGCGTTAAATACCCTACAAATGTTGATATGTCATAAAACCCAACCAACGCCCGGAGAATGGATGTTTGACTTTATGATCGAGAACAAAATCTTCTACTCCATTCTCAGCTGGTTGAATTTGGAAGGGCGATGGCTGCCTATCATTGTGTTATAGGAAAGAACCAAGCCTGTTGGCATTAGATAATGAGTGATCACCTGTCTGCAAACTGCCAAGGTAAGAAGGCTCGTAAAAAGTACCCGACCATATGCGAAACATTTAACCACATACGATGGCCAAAGGTAAAAAAGGACGTTGCCGTTGTCTCGTCTACTGTCAGGACAGCTGTTCTCGCTCCTCTTGGAGAAAATTATCCTCCTTCCCTCTGCGATTTCTTCTATGCAAGCAACAATATCAAGGTTTCCACCGAGAAGTCAAAAGGGAGGTGGCTGACTCAAGGAAAAGTTGGGAGGTGACCAAACTCGTAGTGCCTCTGTCTCTGATATCTCACAGCTAGATGCTAACAATTTAGAGCCCCTTCAACCCACGCCACAAAAACATCCTATTTTAAAAAGTTGAAGGAGGGTAAAAATCATCGGCCATCTCTCCAGAGTCTATTAGCGCCATCTAGTCTTCATTTAAGCCAGGAACAATCAGGATACCCCGGACACTACTAGGCCGGTGCATATCTTCGCCTAAAATGATATTTCTAAAAGGCACTCAAAGAGCTTATCCTCAACCATTGTTATTATCTGAAACAACGCTATAATCACCCGCAGTATCAACAACTACAAAAACCGAAACTATTGCAGCAATAGCAGTAGCATCACCACGTCTACAAAGAGTAGCCACGACCTCAGTAACAGTACCACCTATAAAGTCTACAGCAGTATCAGCAACGAGATTGCAAGCTATATCATCACGAACAAGAACAACAACAACCCCAAAGAAACGACAGTGGAGCTCATGTTGGTAGCTCTGAGGATGCACTTACCAAAACAACGGAAAAAAATTTCTAATTACAAAAGGAGATAAGACATACAGAGGATGGACTCGGATTCATGGGGGGACCAGAAACAAACTCCCGCCGCAACAACTTAAGTATTTAAGTTTCATCCACAACTTTAAATAAGTAGACGGTAAAGATGTGGAGGGCCCGACTAACTTTCCAAGGGCGCTGGTGCTGTCGGTGACCAGAATGCGTCGATGGCCTGACAGAATTGTGAATATGGTAGAAGTCAGCCTAGCACTAGATCCTCTCTCCCTCTTCGTTATAGAAGGAGATATGATGAAACAATTATAAAGAAGGGTCCCTATTTTTAACACCCTTCTCTATATAGAGCATTAGAATAACAGTTCTTGAGATATTGGGGTTTTGCTCATGAGCCAGAATAAGGAATAAGGGCTCGTCCGGGCCAAAATTAACGGTGGAAAGTTGGTACATTTGCAATTGGGTGCATGGAAGAGTTGTGCCCTGCCCGGCCCTTTTCGTAGGACTGACGGTCCGTGCAAGATAGTCGGCGTCTGGTTTGATCCCGATCTTCAGCACGAGAAAGGTTGGTCGGATGTACTGGAAAAGGTCGTTGCCATTACTGGCATTTGGTCACGAGGACGCTCTCCTTAAAGGGCTGGGCCAAGTTGTGTGGCTTGTATGTCTATCTCCCTCTTCCTTGTGGAGGTGCCCGTCGTGTAATTGTTATCGTCGTAGGAAATGGACACGGCGACTCTCGCCCAGGGACGAGACTGATTGCATTTCACATAGCACTAATACCCTTGCGAAAGGTATGAATCCAATTATTCTCCCTCCAGCTCTGGGTAAATAGTAGGACAGACTAGGTTCTTCAGCCTTGGTGAGGCAACTAGTCTAGGAGAAGGAAAACTCTGAATTCAAACCTGTCAAACTCCGCTTAAAAATTGACCTTGTGTCATATCCTGCCCGAGCGGAGGGGTTGGTAAATAGGATCTCCCTCTTCCTTAACCAATTTTCAGTGCTTCCACTTCCATTCACCAATCTAATCAATCAAGAATTAATCTTATTCGAGTCTATTCCGGTGCATCGTGAGATCTATTACCTTCACCCATCCAAAGGCGGCTGAGGGGTATCGAATAGAAAGACCCGGCGTCAAACCACTCACCTCAGTTTACTCGGTTAAATGTTCACACTACATGATGAAAACTATGAATTCTGCAAGCAAGGTGCAAAGAAGGGCTTTCCTACCTTGAAAAGCGGGCGACCGAATGATGGGGACACACTCGATTGTTCAGAAACGAATGCCCCGTCAACTGCAAATATCAGCATGCTTTAAAATTTTTCTTTGGGTTGCAGAATGGTCTCTCTAACAGAAGTCTCTTACCGAGCCGGGAATTATATCAAGTGTTGGTGAGGGGAGTCATTCAAGATGACTAAACAGAGGTGCTCGTCGGGACGAAGGAAGAGGGTCGATTTTTGTAGCCACGAGCCCCCGGCTGGCAATTTGGAACGCCTCAAGGTCAGCAATATACTTTTCTCAGCACATCAGGCAATTTTACCTGGGTGCATCTGGTGCACCTTCTTTCACCTCTCGATTTTACGACCGTCTGGCTTCCTTCTAGAAGGCCACGTGTTTCGCTTACTAAATGGAAAATTCTTTGTTCTTGAAGCAAGTTCTGTGTGTTCCAATGTAGCTTCGCCGTTAAACAGAACGGAACACAATGTGTTTTTTTTTCTTACTCGGCATTATGAATCATGATTTGCACGGCATGACAGAAGAGATTCCACAAAGAGAAGTCTTTCTCGTCTTAAACGCTGGTGAGGTTTTAGAAACATTATCATCATCATCATCATCATGTCGTGCTGCTAGCACGAATATCCCTGACCCTCTCACGTCACGTTTTCCTATCGTTCATCGCCTCTGGCAGGTCTTCAGGGCTACATCTCGTATCCTCACATAGCTGCTGTATGTATGTTCTAGCTGGTCGTCTTCCTTTTGCTCGAACATATGTGGGGGTCCATAGGAGTAAATCACTTATGAGCTCGTCACTGCTTCTCCAGCAGTGTCCTGCGTGTCTGTTTCGTCTAACTTGGATAGTTTTCGTGATGAGAGGCGGGTGGCCGTATAGTTGGTGCTTTGTGGGGTGTTGCCGCCAGGAACACTAAATCAAAATTTAAATTCTTTCTTTAGAATTCTGCAAAAGTTGGGCAAAAATTGTGCGTCTGTATCTCGTGCAAAATACAAAGCTTGAGTTCTTGTTTGAGATTGCAGGTTGGAGAAAGATTTTGGCTCTTTGGAAAGTTCAGTGACAACGTATCCCAGGTAAGAGAAACTAGTTGTTGCCTTTGTTTTGCAAAAGCTGTTTAACTTAGCTGGTGAATGCTTGATCATCAACCCCATATTTTTAGATTCCGAGTTTTCTTGACATGTTAGCTTGTGATTATTAACGCTCATTTTAAAATTCGTTTGTAAATATTTATTCTACTCATTTGTAGTTCGTTAGGGAAATATTCTATTTTCATAAATAAAACTTTTAATCATCCCAGATCCCTGGTGTTTATATAAATATCATCATCATCATGTTGTGTCGCTAGCAGGGATATCCCTGACCCTCTCTCACCACTTCTCCCTATCGTTCATCGCCTCTGGCAGGTCTTCAGGGCTACATCTCGTATCCTCACATAGCTGCTGTATGTATGTTCGAGCTGGTCGTCCTGCTTTTGCTTGGCCATATGTGGGGGTCCATCGGAGTACATCACTTATGAGTTCGTCCCTGCTTCTCCAGCAGTGTCCTGTATGTCTGGTTTGTCTAACTTGGATAGTTTTCGTGATGGGAGGCAGGTAACCGTATAGTTGTTGCCTTGTGGGTTGTTGCCGCCAGGACTTGTTCAATATTGCTCGCAGCGTTCTTGTGTAATTGCCGTCTAGCTTCTTCTCCAGCCGTTTAGTTAACGTCCAAGTAGTGCATCCATACAGCAATATCGATAGGACTAGATTAAACACTAAAAAAGTTATTGGTCTGTTATAGTGGATGTCGTGCGAACATTTTTTTTTAGAATAATTGTGTCGTTGTTGTGAATGAACCATTATAGCCTGTTTTAAGTTAGAAAATGAAACTAGTTAAGTTGAAGTTAGTAAGGTAATGAACAGCCCTCCCCTAATTTTCGACCTTGAGCTAAATTTATATGTTTCGTATAATAAATATTACCACAGTTATCTTTTGTTAAATAACACTTTAGTAAAGCAATTAGCTTGTTCTTTGATTATTGTACGAAACACTTCAGTTATAGAGAGAAATGCTTTAGCAAGAAATATATAAGATACTTGATTTAATATCAAGTGATTATTTATCTCCTACAATTACTACTTAATTAATCGATGAAAAACAATTGACTTTCCGTCGGTCTAATACTGTTCTAATTCATATCAAACTCTTTTGTATTAATTCTTTATATTCTTTTGTTTGGTTGTTATGGAATATCAACCTTTGTCGGTTATTTAATGCCAAATCCATTTCTATACAAATAAACAGTTCTATTTCAAACAATTCAGTTTAGCTTAAGTATACAGTTTAATTGTCAAAGAACATTTCTATTTCAAGTTATTCAATTTAGTCAAACAGTTCTAATTCAAACAATTTAGTTTAGTATAAGTATAGTTTTTATTTACGCATAATTAAATGTCAAAACAGTTCTATTTGGAAAAAATCAGTTTAGCGAGAGTACAGTTTCAATGTCAAAACAGTCCTATTTCAAGCAATTCAGTTTAACATAAGTATGCAGTTTACATTTCAAAAATGTTCTTTTTCAATCAATTCAGTTTAGCATAAGTACGCAGTCCAGATCTATTTGACTTATAGATAGGCCCCTATCAGGTGCTATCACTCCAGGCTAGAA
Organism: Sepioteuthis lessoniana; assembly: GCA_963585895.1. NCBI lineage: Eukaryota > Metazoa > Mollusca > Cephalopoda > Myopsida > Loliginidae > Sepioteuthis > Sepioteuthis lessoniana. Next base: position 102,550,775 of record OY757910.1, read on the forward strand.
CGGACCTGGGAGAGATAACTAAAGGAGTACTCCGCATTCCCCAAATCTCCAGCATTACTGGAACCTCTCCATCAGATTGTTGATTGTCATACCCGGGACACTCGCTTGGGGATCGTACCTCTCTGCAGAGATCCAGTCGATGCATTCTGCAGCCCCATCCCTGCCGACTGGGCAATTTATATTCTTTATTCATTAATTTCTGAAAACATAGTCATTGGTATACCAATATTCACCTGATACTTAACAGGTCTCCCAACCCTAGTAAAGTGGGAGAGGAGAGTGAGAATAAAGGAAGAGAGAGAGAGAGAGAGAGAGAGAGAGAGAGAGAGAGAGAGAGAGAGAGAGAAATGAGAAGAGGGAACAACGTTTTAATATTATCTGTTAGAATTTTTGAGATGAGGATTGATGAACAATATTTTGTGTTATTTTTCGGACTGTCGCCCTTATCTTTATTGTCGTCATTTGTGACACAACGTTTCGGTCGCAGTATCCTCCGGCCTTCTTCAAATGTCTCTTGTTTATATAGGTAAGGAAATGATTCAACCTGGGAAATCATTTTTAAAGTTTGACTGAAGGTCAAAGAATGCGATTCCATACCCTATCTGTGAATTGAAAGAAGGCGCACTTGAAGTAGGCCGGAGGATGCAGCGGCTGAAACTTTGTGTTACAACTAACAGTCCTAAAAATAACACATAAAATAACTTTTTAGTATTTTTATACTATTTACCAACCCCTCCGCTCGGGCAGGATATGACACAAGGTCAATTTTTAAGCGGAGTTGAACAGGTTTAAATTCACAGTTTTCCTTCTCCTAGACTAGTTGCCTCACTAAAGCTGAAGAACCGAGTCTGTCCTACTATTTACCCATAGCTGGAGGGAGAATAATTGGATTCATACCTTTCGCAAGGGTATTAGTGCTATGTGAAATGCAATCAGTCTCGTCCAGCGTTTAAACACGTGTCGCCGTGTCCATTTCCTACGACGATAACCATTACACCACGGGCACCTTTTTCATATTTTTATAGAGTTGGTTATTTGTATGGGGCATATGAGAAGGGATTTATATATCTGTAGAAGTGATTGTCGGTGAATTGTTACGCTAGGTTGGGATGATTCTGAGTTTCATATCTGACTTCTTCATACCCCATTGACTAGTTTTTTTTTCCTTTTGTCTGTAAAAGATTTTAGAGAATTTCAGAGGGAAAGAAAGACACAAGGATATCTTAAAATTCATGATTTAGTTTTGGGTTTACGACTATTCTGTGATGGAAATGTTTTATTGTACCATTACAAATAGCCGGTTCTCCCAGACACGTCGTTGAAATATAGTCATTTTCGGTGAGTTATAAATTTGAGTTTCGTTTTTGTCCAGTGGTGTGTTCAGAACAGGCTGCTGCCAGCGGGAGAATCAACCTACTGCTTAACAGACACGTTCTCTTCCCGCCAGTAGCAGAGAGAAAACAGGTCTGTCCACTAGAAGTGATTACAGCTTACTAAGGAAGAATTTCTCATTTGTGCTAGGAAGTCCTTTTTCCCAAACATACACCTATTTCGCTTAATGTTAGAGGTCTCCTGGGAAACTGTTACTTTTTGCATTTTCTTATTTCATTGATTATTTTTTTCATTTTTGTAAAAACCCACAACTGTCATCATGAAAAAAGTAACAGTTTACGTAACGTAGAATTAATAAATATCAAAACGATAATGTCCTTTTGCGGTATATTTATGATGCTTGCAGACTTCCAAACAAAAATATCCAATGAAAAACCACAAAAATAAAAAAATAAAACAACTTATAAAAAATATTAGCTGCAAATATTTTTTCAACGTATCAATAATATTTATTCATTCGGCGATTAGATATTTTTATCTTAAAATCTCATTCCTTGACAGTCAGGGAAGCAATTAAAACAAGAATCGTCAATTTTTATCATTAAGGGTTATCGGAATATTGTCTTCATCTTTATTGTTATTTCCACAACGTTTCGGTCGATATGTCCTCAGACCTTCTTCCAGTGTTTGTCGAACTCGGGAACCTACACGGAACCTCGAACTATGCCCTTTATTGAACCCACGGGGTCGCCTGTTCTGATTCCGTTAGCCATAACCAGGGACAAGTGTTAAGTATTCCTGTATTGTTACTCGTTTGCTTTTCTGTTTAGGTTCCCAAGTTCGACAAACACCTGAAGAAGGCCGGAGGACATATCGACCGAAACGTTGTGGAAATAACCATAAAGATGAAGACAATAGTCTGATAACGCTTAATGATAAAAATCATCAAGCTTCGTCTTAGAAATTTAGACAACTATGAATTGTCAATTAGAAAAACACCCGTAAAAAATTAGCAGAAGCATTTTGGTTCTTTTTACTGACCGCATTCCTATTTATAAGCAATCGTACGAATACTGGCGAGATTTTTCTAAAAAAGGTAAATATAATATTTTTTAATGAATCTATCTTTCAAACAATATAAAAAATCACTGAAATATACATTCATTATTTCGAGAAAAAACAACTGTAGTAAAAGTAACTGATGCATGATAAAAAAAAAAGTTGTCTCTAACCTTTAAAATAGAAAGTTCTTTTAAATAAGACCTCATCTTTTATTAAATAAGAATTGCAAATGTTATTGACATTGATTATCAATGATGGCAAAAAGCACATTACAAAACACGTCACTTTGCGGGGACAAAAAAGCAACAAAAAAAATTATATTCAGTTTTATTTGACCCTGACTTAGTGTTAGCCCGGCTAGCTCAGTCGGTAGAGTACGAGACTCTTAATCTCGGGGTCGTGGGTTCGAGCCCCACGTTAGGCGAATGTAACTTTTTATCTTGCTGTAGCAACTATTTGGTTCGTTGCGTTAATCACCAATTTCGTTTCTGAGTTTCTTAGATTTCATGTTCAGCATCAGTACCAACAGTTGTCTTTCAACTAGGAGTCCAGAATATATCTCATCACCTTCTCCACCGATCATATTTGTAGCAGAAAGAAACTTGTATTTTTGTTTGGCGCGTAATTTAATTTGACCGTTAGAGTCGCCGAACATTTTCACCCAATCAGTATTACCTGTCCTATTCAGCCTGAACCATATTTCCTAGCAGCACCAAAAATTGAAGAAAGCTCTCGAAACTCTCTCTCCCTCAGAAATCCTCAATGGGAATGGACGTCTTATCATCTGTGACTGAATAGCAGTAGCAGCATCATACACTATGAGGAGAGCCATCAATTTTATGGACCCCTTGTGGCTATTCTTCTAGACCAAGGGATCCTAGTTGAAAACAAATGAGATGATACATTCAAACAACATCCTTCCTTCTTTCCTTCCTACGGGACTCGCGGAATACCAGCGTAAACCCCTTATTTCGAGCTGTCTTTAAAACTTTCATTAAAAACCTACCGATGTCTTCGTTCTTCTCCACCACCTTTATTTTCCATCAACATTTAGCGAGGGGATAACAACCAACGAAATACCAACGCTACCAACGAAATACCAACGCAGCCAAAGTAATACCAACATAACCAACGTAATACCAACGCAACCAACGCAATACCAGCATAACCAACGAAAAACCAACCTTAAACCAAAAATCTTAATAATAATAATGAAATATCCTCATCGCTATATAATTGCTTTTTGATTATTACCTTGATTAGCGTCGACAAGATAAAACAAATGTAAATAGGTCAGTAATTCTTAAAAGAATAAAAAATTTCAATGCTTTATGAAGGACTAAATTCTGCCGTCAATGTACGAGCGTTTGTGCTTGGCTGCTGTTCAACCATTTCAAGCAGGACCTTACCTTCCTCAACAGAAAGTCTCCCAAATTCTGGTTGTCTTCGATATTGCAATCACGTTCTTTGAAACATGTGAACCAGTTTTGTAACAGTAATTAGACCGTCCACATGTTTAATTTATTTTGCCACATGGGACTGACTCCTTTTTTAACAAGTTGCACAAAATAAATTTAATCGTAATTTTTTTTCACCGCTCATTATCAAATATGTAATATAAAGAATAAACAATTAATGTCTACATATTATGTATGAAAATAAACAATAAAGCCACAATTGGACTATGAGTTAAATCAAATTTATGATGTAATATGGAGATATAAATTGCCAAATATGATCGGTGAAAATTAAAAATAAAAAAACGTTTGACACCACCTGGTAGCTTGAAATATTGTAAATCTTTTGACTCTCTGTTTGCCTCTTGCCTCCCACCAGACAGGGCTTGACACAAGGTCAATGGCCCGAAGGCCGATTAAAGTGGGGATTAAGGGAGGGGAAGGTCTATGTAGCTCATCGACCTACATAGTGAGCCTGATGAGCCAAGCTTGTCCAAGGAGTCAATACTGCAACTCACACACCCGAAGATGGCCCAGCCGAAACCGAGAGCCTTGCGACTTCAAGTCTGCCATTGGTTCCTTTTCGGAGCCTCGCTCTGAACCAAAGTCCAGCGCGGGCTCCGGAGAGTGAAAAGGACCTCTCTTTTGACTCTATCTAGTATAGATATTTCTAAACAAAATTATATCTATAATGTACATTTTTAAATTGCACATCTTTATCCTTTTGTTTTTATTTAGTGGTGCGCACACAGATTTTTGGTATCAACTATTTCTATTTAATACAAGGACCCAATCGGTTGGGGCTGTAGAATACACCGCCTGCATCTCTGTAGATGGGTAGGATTTCAAGAACGAGTGTCCTGATATGACATTAAAAAATCTGACCGTAAAAAAATGTTGGAGCTATGGGGAATGCGGAGTACTTCTTTATTTTCATCGCTCCCAGGTTCATTCTGGCCCAGAGTGGTAGCACATGATAGGGTCCTATTTATAGGTCAAATAGAACTGAACTGTGTACTTATGGTAAATAGAATGATTTGAAATTAACTGTTTTTCCATTTAATTCTGCGTAAGGAAAAAACTATACTTATGCTGTTTGAAATAGTACTCTTTCTGACATTTAATTGTATTTATGCTAAAGTGAATTGTTTGAATTAGAACTGTTTTCACATTAATTTGTGTACTTATGTTCAACTGAATTGTTTGAAATAGAACTCTTGATATGCATGAATGGATTTGGCATTAAATTGCCTACAAAGATTGATATGCCATAAAACCAAACCAAACCAAACCAAGCCTAATACATATAACTGGAAACACAGTACAAACTTTTTACGTATTATTATCAAAGAGTAATTCTTTTCAAAGAGATCTATTTGACACATAGATGGTTTACCAACTAGCACTAGCTCTCTTAGTTAGAGTGGACTTAGGAGGAGTTATTGGTTACGCCACAGAACTTTAGAAAATGTAGCCTCGCTTTACAAGAGAAGATTGAAAAAAAATTACTGCTAATAATAAGATATTCAGAATATCTAAAATCTCAGAAAAGAACATTTTATCAAATGGAATCGTGCCAACGTAGTGGCCTATTCTCAGTTTGTTCAAAATTTTACTTGGTCACAATCCTGAAATAGAAATTTTGTTGAGAACTCGGCTCGCCAGGAGAGGAAACACTTAAAATGATAATATCTGCTTTAATTAGCAATATCTTGTTCTCAAGGGAGGGAAGATCTTAGAACTTTCCCGAATTACAAAAAGCTGAGCGTACAGAAAATTTTGTTTCTTTCACTCGTAGAACTGTTAACCCCTCCTCTTACACTACTGGGGACCACACCAAATAAAAGTCGGCACCGTTTGTTGGATTTCTTGTTTGATGTAAAAGTCTCCAACTGCTAGGTAAATTCTAGAGACACCATTTTTTTGTATTCTTTACTATCAGGCACAAGTACTTTGAAAGTTATAAATACGAAGCAGCGGGTGTCTTTTTTTGTAAGTCTTTAGTTACAAAATGTAATTGGAATAAATTTGTTTTACTGTGGTTTTGGATTGTTCAGAGGGTCAGCTGTCATGTCCCTACCGAAAAAATAAAAAAAAAAGGAAAAAACCAAAATAATAATAATTCTATCCAAGAATAGGATCTCCTTTAAGCATTGGCAAAATACAGCTTATTTTACCACAAAACTAGTGTGGGAAACTCTTTGTTGGTTTAGTATTTTTCTTTAATAGATTATCAATTTTTATGGTCTATAAAAGGGTATAGGCATTCTTGTAGGTTTGTTTGTTTAGTGGCATATCGAACTTCTTGGATTATTTAATGTTAAATCCATCCTTTTAAAAGAATAGTAGTGGTACTTCTGAACCCATAGATTTGAGGATAAGGAGTTCATACTTTTTTCAAGGGTATTAGTTTGAAAGTGAGCGTAATAGGGCGACTGGAGTTCGAAATCGCTTACAGCGATGCCACAGTCGAGATCCTTAACTGTTACACCACGAGGCTAACCCAGATCCATGTAGAAGAAGAGTAGTCATATCATTTGACTCAGAGCTGGAGGAATAAGTGTATTTACGAGGAGCATACGATAAGTTTCCAGACTTTTTTCGTATTGGCATTTAAAATTATCGTCGACTCTTGAAAATTCAGTATGTCATTGCTATACATATAATGAGATGACTGACCAGTTTTCATGATTTCATGTTTAAATGAACAGCTACAACAGTAATTGGAATACACCCTACTAAAGCCCGGTTCTCACAGCTGGTGAATTTCAAAAATGCAATCTGACACTTGAGAAGAACGATATGCAATAAGATTCTATTTTAAACTTGAAAAAAAAATAGCTACAGAAACGTATGGAATGCTTCAGACTGCTTTTGGGGCATCTTGCATGAGTCGAGCATAAGAGATTCAAGGAAGGCAGGGAGTCTGTGAGGGATGATGAGAGGTTTGGGAGGAGAAAGGAAGTCAATAGACCAGAGTTGATCGGCCAAAGGGTTAGGGTTAGGGTTACTATGTTGAGGTTTTGAGGGAGTGCAGGGATAGATTCCGTCGGAAGATGCCAGCACTCTTCAAATCGGCCCAGTGGCATTTCTACAAGGACAATACACCAGTCCACAAGTCCATCTTTGTCACAGACTATTTGAGCAAGATGGGCATCAAGACAGTTCCCCACCCTCCCTATAGTCCAGATCTTGCTCCCAGTGACTTTTGGTTATTCCCTAAGCTCAGAGGCTGTCCTTATGAGACAATTGAGGAGATGAAAGAGGCTGTGACGAAAGTCATTGAAACGCTCACACAAGAGGACTTATATGGGGCCTTTCCTAAGTTGTTGGAACGGTACAACAAGTGCATTGCAGCTGGAGGAGATTACTTCGAAGGGGACTAGTGTTTCATGTGTGTACTATCAATAAAAGTGCCCATACGAAAAAAGTCTGAAAACTTACCGTATGCACCTCATATATCTTTCCCAAGACTTTTGGTCCAAAACTGAACGCAACAATGCCACTAGAATTCGAACACTCTTACAACAAGGTCACTGTCCACCGCAGCACCACGGAGGCTCCTAAAACTGAGTGAGGATTGAAATAATTACATTATCAAGTTAGTTAACTATTACTCAAGTAAAAAGTGTTTTGCTCCTACTTTCCTCATTTAAAAGTTAATTTGAATTTACAAAAGTCCTATTAACATTACTCACTCAAAAGACGTCTTATATATATATATATATATATATATATATATATATATATATATATATATATATATATATTGGAGGATCACCTAGCCTAATGATTACCTTCGAAAAAATAAAATTGATGACTTGAGTTCAAATTTTGTCCGAGGCTCTTTACGTTTCTCTACACTCAAAAGCTCTTCGGAAAGGCATAAATCGACCTATCCATAATGAGTAAAATAGTAGGGCAGAATGCATTTTTTCGCTTTGGCTAGGCAACCAATCAGGGATGAAGCTGTCGTCATCATCAAAGGGTGTCGACAGCACGGACTTCTGAATCTCACTCTCTCTCTCTCTCTCTCTCTCTCTCTCTCTCTCTCTCTCTCTCTCTCTCTCTAACCAACTGTAACCAGTATGTCTTGTTTGTCTCATTTCAGTGGTTTTTGAGATAGGAGGTAATTACCTTATAGCGGCAGTTTGGTTGAGTGTCGCTGCCTGGATTTGTTTAAAATAACACAAAACGCTTTTATGTAGTTTCCATCAAGCTTTTCCTTTTTTTTTTTTTTGCATTAAAGAACAAGTAGTGCAATTATACAATAGTACTGACACGGCTCTAGCTTAGAAAAATTCATGTTCTTTTTTATCAGAGTGATTGGATTTCTGTATTTCTTATATATATATATATATATATATATATATATATATATATATATATATATTCTTATGTGTAGTATTTTCAATTAGCTACAGCGAAAATTCCTTTCGGCATAACCTTGAGCTGGCAGCAGAAGTCATTGTCCTCTTTGAAAAACCGAGTTTATGTCTTAAACAAGAATGAGCTATCTCCACACTAAGTGGTGAGCCTCTAAAATTCGAAAAAAAAAATAGGGAAATGAGAAGCAATATGCGTTAAACACTGAAAAAGCACGATAAACACACACACACACACACACACACACACATATATATATATATATATATATATATATATATATAAAGGGGATTACTATGAAATGCAAATTCATTCACTTTTTTTTTAATATCATGTCGGTACTGAGAATACATTGACTTTATTCCCTGCAGAAAGATAAAGAAACAAGTCGATATGGTATGACACAAAATCGAATCCGATGGTGAGGTTCCAGTTTTGTATATCTGGTGAGCATGAAGTAATCCGTTATTACTATTACCTCTCTGACCTCGAAGGCAAATAGCTGATTTTAATTATTAATATTCGATTGTACCAAAACAAGAAATAACCAACTGGAGAAAAATCGGAATATGAACGTACAATATAATTCCATAGCCTTCAAACATAAAATCAGCTCTAGACGTATTGTCACCAATTAACGAATCAGTTAATCCGTTAGCTGGGGCTGTAGAATACACCAACTGCTTCTCTGCTGAGGGAAAATCCCCACCACCACATTGGTGACTGAACTGTGTGGTACCTGGTTAAAAAGTATTCAAGTAACCTGTAACATTCTTCTTTGGTTCTTACTTGAGCAAGGCAGGTGGTTAGAGAGGCTCGATTTTTGCACCTGACATAATCTTCGAAATACTCTAATGGCAAACAAACACTCAACCATTTTTATCTTAAAGCTGCGAAAAGGCTGAGTGTTAACCGCATCGAAAGAAAAAGTTAATAAAAGTTATTTCTCATAGTTTATTGATACATATGAAGTAACTGTAAATTATTTCTAATAATTCATCAATGCACATGAAGTAATTAAAAATTATTTCCCATAATTTATCAACGTTCATGATGTTAATGCATTTTTCCTAATAGTTTATTCATACATCATCGACAGCTTATGTCAACCGTTGTTTTACAAGATTTTCTTCTCTTAGTAATATTAACTTCCTCTGTAATTCTCAGAGGCCATCTAGTAAGGAAACACACACACACACACACACACACTACAGCAGTAATTATCCCTATGAAGGTCTTATTTATACAACATTCTGCAAGGTTTTCTTTTGTCCGGCGTTCTAACTTTGACATTCAAAAGAAAATTAGTTATTTAAAAATGCATGGACGTTACTTTTTTTGGTGAGGAAAAAACGAATTAAATTTTTACGCCGTTAGATGGAAAAGAATCTTTTCTTTTTTTATGTTTTTATTATTTTCTTTTTTTTTTTTTTCTTTTTTCTTTTTTTCATTTCTCTTTGAAAAGCTTGGAAACTTTTTTTTGCACAAAACTGAAGTGTATGCTTTGCAAATTAATGAAAATGAAAGCACCACTTGGATTGAATTAATATAAAATCTCTTTTTCCTTTTTTTTTTGTTTATTTTCCTAAGTGGTCCAAAACGAAAGTGCTTCCACAAAAATTAAGAAGCAGTAAAAACTTTTAGTAAGAAACACAAAATCTAATGTTTATCTGGATTAGATTGGCTTTGATGTTGTCTAACGCATGATTCTAATACTTGTATATCAGGAAAGAAAAAGAAAAAAAGATTACGATAAACCCGAAAGAAAATAAGTGTTATATGCTTTGAAGTGTGAAGTGAAAGTATCCACGTATATTTTAAAATATCCTCGTAAAAAAACCCTCCAAAAAACAAACCCTCTTTCCCCGGCCCATAGGTTATGAATTTATTAAAGAAGAACTCATGAAATGTGATACATCCTCTTCCTCCCACTCCTACGTCCTAGATGTCATAGGAGTGTGAAATCCCTCTTCAGTTTCATGCCTGCTTAAAAATCTTCTTTTGACATATACTAGTAAAGTCAATTGCCTAGTGGGCTGGTGCTGTAGAATACACCGGCTGGTTCTCTGCAAAGGGGTAAGATCCCCCACCCAACGAGTGTCCTGTTTATGACACTAAACAATCTGACGACGAGGCTCTAGTAATACTGGAGGTTGGGGTAATGCAGAGTACCCCTTCATTGACACCGATCCCAGGTCCATTACCGGATAGAATGGTAGCACCTAATATGGTCCTATCTATGGGTCAAATAGAACTAAACTGTCTACTTATGCCAAACTGAATTGTTTGCAATAGAACTGTTTCTGACATTGAAACTGTGCACTTATTCTAAACTGACTTATTTAAAATAAAACTGTTTATATATATATATATATATATATATATATATATATATATATATATATATATATATATATATTGCATTGGATAGCCTGCAATGGTTGATGTGCCATAAAACCAAACCAAACCAAACCAAACTTTACTTAAATTACTTTTGCTTTGCCGAATAAAAGGATTAATGTTTGTTTTTTCGTGTTCCATTACCAATTAAAATATCTGCAGTGATTATTGTAATATATAATTCGTTTTGCCGTCTGGGTTTCACACAGACGAGCAAATATTAGACAACCAGCTAAAACTTATCTACCGCAGCTCTAAGCGGACACAGGATGTAGACTGGAAGACCTGCCTGAAGTTATGGACGATAGAGATGAGTGATGGAGACTCAGGGAAGTCCGTGCTAGAAGCACGACATGAGGATGAAGATGATTTATATATTTATATATATACACACACGTATATATATATATATATATATATATATTGCCCATCGACTATCGTTACAGTAAATATTTTCAGCGAACCGAGTTCAAATTCTGGATGAAGATGTTTGGATTTCCCTTTCAAGGATAATGACACGAAGGTCGGCTAAGAGTGGGAGATAGGGAAGGAGAGGTCAGGTACGAGTTGACACTCAAGCCCTGCTGGAATATGCTGGTCATTAGCTCACTTAGTGCATTGTGAGCCAGATGAGCCTGTAACTGGAGATGGTCTCAATCAACCTGAGTCCTGGCACAGATGCCAGATTATAGCTTAAACTTAACAAAGGGGTCTATTTTATACAGTGCTATCAAAGCAACACACCCACCAGAAAGCTATTACTATTTTGGGGCTAGAGTGAACCTGGGAGTAATGTCGATGGAGGGGTACTCCACTTCCACACATATCCAGAACTAAAGCCTCAACATCAAATGCAGTTAAGTGTCATACCCTGGATATATCACTTTTCTACAGGAGGATACAGTCATCGTATTCTGAGCCTCACCGACAGGGTGGTTGAATGCTGATTTTTATGTAAGAGAAGCCATCAAACGGACAATACATTAATTGTTTACTAAGGATTGTTATTAGCTACTTTAAGTCATATAGCTGTGCAAAATAATGACTATTATTAAATAGAAATAATTACTAGAAACTATATAATTATTAGTAATTGATAGAAATACTTGAAACCATACGACTGCACGCAAATTATAAGTATTAGTTAGGAATACTTACTATCATAAAACTGAATACCAAAAATACCTAAGAAATTGTTATTACTTAGAATATTCGGACTATTGATTTTAAATTTATTGTTATACTAACACATTTCGGCCGATTAGTCTTTCGACTTTTTTTGGTATTTCAGGTCGAGCTCGGGAGTCCACACAGAATCTCGAACTGAACCCCTTATTTAAACCCAGGGTTAGACTGATCAAATTCTATTAACCATGACCGAGCACACGTATTTTAGTTAGAGTACTTATTCCAATCATTTGTTGGGATTGAACTTGAAACCTCGGGATCATTTCACTCAGAAGCACTTTCCAACCAAACAATTCATCCGCTGCGCCATATGTCCTTGCCGGACCTAAAGAAGGCCGAAGAACATATCGCCCGAAAAGTTGAGAGTAAAGCAATATAGATGAGGTCAATATTCCCAATATTCTAAGTAATAAAAGTTAACCAGCTTGATCATAGAAATTTAGACAAATTTTAAGAAATAGTTAAACAAAAGTATTGATGTACGAAGAATATGATTCTCTAACCTCTACTAATGAAATAATCCCTATCAGGTTGACATGACGTTGAAATAAACAAAAAACTAATCAACCGATCAATCAATATTCACGACACAAAACATTTTCACGCAAAATTACAACTCAATCATAATCTTGAGGGGTAAGCAGTTGAAATTATTTCTTTTTATTATCCGAATCGCGAAAACACCGAGATAACAATGAAATGCTAATTAAAACCCTTCTCATTGACTTAAACAGAAATATCAATATCATCACGGACCGTTGTGACATGTTACCGGGATGACAGTAATAAAAACAATCGTACAGGAATATACATTTTGTACAAAATACCTGAATTATCTCCCTTGACAACGCGCCCAGGAGTTAATCTTCTCTTAACATTTTTGCACCTCAGGCGAAATACAGTTTTGTCCTTAATAATTTGAAGATATTATAAAGGAGTGAAAATGACAAGCAAGCTAACGAAGGAAAAAAGGAAATTAACAATACGTTGATTTTAAAGTGCATTCACGCTTTGAATAATAATTTTTTTCTTAAAGAAGACAAGATGGCGTATAGTGTCTCCCTAGAAATACACAAAGGCAAAAAAAAAAAAAAATCAAACAATTGTAAAGTGGCAAGAAAACGCTCAAGGGAAATATTTCTCACTCGTTGAAGCAAAAAGTACGCTTTTGGGCATTTTCAGAAGGACGGAAAGAAAAAAATCCCTATGTTGAAATTAAGATAAACTAAAATTATAAAAAGTTGCATTTGTAAACGCATTTTTTAAAGTAACATTTTAATAAATATGCAATAAATAAATTTAGTCTCTAAATTTAAAAATAAACAACCGATAAGATAATCAAAGCTAACATTAGAAAGAATCAAGCGGTTTATATATATATATATATATATATATATATATATATATATATATATATATGTGTGTGTGTGTATTGCACGTATCGTTTACAGAGAAGGAAATTCGTGACAATAACTACGACCAAATCATCGAGGCCATTTTCAATATTGCATTTTCCTTTGGATTTTACAGAACATCAAGTGTATTCTGAAAAAAGATCGGCTTCATAACATAAAAATAAGAGCGACCAAAATTTTGTGTAATAAACTTTGCAAAAACAAAGACGGAATAACTTATTAAAATATGACTAATCAGCAAAAAGATATATAGATAGATACCAGTCCATCCACACGATCAGAATGCGAAACAAGGTCAATTTTTACGTGGAGTTTAGCAGGTTTGAATCAAGTGTTTTTCTTATCCTATACCTGTAGTTCAAATAACTAGCATGTCGTATTATTTACTCTAAAATTATGCTTATTGGAAGAAGTATAACAGAATAAGCACTTTACCCCTTGGGTTTAAGCGTAATGTAAAATGCGAACAGCCTCGTTTAGGTTTTGAACTTGAGTTACCGTGTTCATTTCTTACGACTATAATCATTACTCTAGCAAGACGTCTCTCTCTCTCTCTATATATATATATATGTAAATGTATAAATATATATAAGGAAATGAAAATTCTATAGTATAAACGAAAGTAGGAAAAACAAAATAATCCAAATTTGATGAATTTATAATGAATTTCGAAGCTAAACATTTCTGTTTTAATTTATGAATAGTGTTGTTAAAATAACGACAATTTTTCAAGAATTTAAAGTCATGAAGAATGGAATCATAACGATAAACGCCGACGTTTATAATAAATACATCAAATTTGGATTAATTTGTCTTTTCTACTTTTCTTTTACATATATATACATAACGCCTAAAGTGAAATGCAAATAGCCTCATCCAAGATTTGAACTTGAGTCACCGTGTTCATATCCTACAACGATAATCATTAATCTAGAAAGAGCTATATATTTTGTCATCCACTGACTGGCTGTTTCGTTCTATCAGAACTCTTCAGTGTGGCTAGACACGTAGGACGCTCGAAGCCGGGATCGAAACCCGTCCAACCCGTTAGAATTAGTCTCAGACCGCTCGGCCAACAAGCGTACAATGTTGGCTAAGGGAATTTTTAAGGTATTATGTAGCAACAGCAGCGGAAGCGTCGGTTTTTTTACATGGCTTGAATACTTATGTGCATATATATATATATATAATTTACGGAATGAATATTTATATATATATATATATATATATATATATATATATATATATATATATATATATAATCTGTGCGTGCATGTATGCGTGTGTGAGTGTGTGAGTGTGCTCGTACATGTATTTATGTCGATGTATATAGATAGTCAATACGAATATTTGTACTTTATATTCAATTAAATGTATGCACACACACACACACAATGTTATATGAAATGGAATCGGTGACGAGAGTTCAAATACTAGACAGGCTTTCGCGCTAATAACCTTGGGAAAAGTATAAATTCTCCTATTCTCCTTTCAGCTGTTGAAGAATAGTAGGATAGACTACTCTCTTTTGCCAAGGTTCTGCAACCAGTCTAAAAGAAAATCTATACTTAAACTAGCTTTACTCAACTCAAAAATTGACCTTTGGTGATATCCTGCTCTTGGTAGAGAAAAAAAGTGTTAATGCATGTGTGTGTGTGTGTGTGTGTGTGTGTGTGTGTGTGTGTGTGTGAATGAAATAAAAAGACTTACAGTAAATAGAAAACCTATTTAAACCGTCTTGTCTTCATTGACGTATTATATTTCATATTATCCAGATTATAGCTTATTCAATTTTTAAACAAACATTTTCTTCATTTTTCCAATTTTCTACATATTCTTCTATTCCCTCAGCAGTAAAAATGATTTTTCCGATTTCCCTACGGCAAAATAGCGACCTTTTTCTTTTTGTCCACACCAGATTACACGCTGAAAATTTCGTATTTTTTCGTTTGTTTGATTTTTTTTTCCCAAATTCGAGAATATAATAAGGCAAACAAAACTACGACAGACATAATTTGATAAATCTTTATAATGGCTTAAAGCAAGATCAAACATCTGGCTCTTTTTAAGCAAAAAAAGGCATCTTATATTGTTTGTTATAAATATTTAAAGAAGAAATTCTAAAGGCCACTTGAGTCAGTGAGACTAAATTATTTCACCATTAAATGCGAAATCCTTTATTTCATTTTTAATTCTCACATTCAGCAGTTCTTGAGAATCTTTTAAATTTTCGATAATGCCCCTTCTATCTCAGTTTTCCATAACAATTAGAAACGAGTTTCGGAAAAAAACAAAGCAAAAAAAAAAAACAAAAAAAAAGATTACCAGCTGAAGTAACCATCTACGTCAGGTAAAAAGTTCAGTGTTAGATTGCAGTTGGTTCTCATAACAATAAACTTATTTCTATCATTACAACGAAAATATGAATATTCATTATTATCATATTGACTCAGTGAAATGAACAGATATCAAAAATTCCTTTTATTTATTTAACTTTTCTAAACAATTTCTATTCTACAAACTTTGTTCTAAAAAAATTCCCATCGAACGGTCGCAAATAAAAATATAATATTCTAATACTAACAAAAATAGCACATTGTGCTTAAGATCTTAGTAAGGTAATCTCTGATTAATACCAAAATTTGTAAATCTGGAGCATTCAGTGGGTCCTCTGATCATCATTTTATTTATCCATTTTCTCTATCTGACTAAAGTTTGGCTCTCTATCGAGGACAAACAAATAAACTCTCTCCACCGACACAAAGCAAATACATTATGTTATGTTTGGTGTGGTTTCTTTGTTTAATGGCATTTTAACCTTCAGAGGTTATTTAATGTCACTGCCATCCTTCTAGAAATACTGCAGGGATGCTATTTAACCCATAGCAGGGAGATCATATATTTCTCAAGGGTATTTATCTTAATGTGAACGTAATAGCGCGACTAAAGTTCGAACTCACTTATTACGATTCCGCAGTGCTGCACTTTAACCATTACACCACGAGGGCTCCCCACCCGGGATTAGTTTTTTTTTTTGTTTTTTTTTTTTGTATATCAACCATTGAAGGTTATTTAATGCCAGATTCTTCTGATACATATATATTAAATATATGATTTCGTAATACATTCCGTAGATAATAATTAATAACGACTCTCATTTTTTGGCACACATTTAAATGGTTTCGCTTATGGCCATCTAATACGAATATTTCTGTTTACTATTAATCATTTCATTGAACACAGTTTAAAGTTTTCAAGTATTGCCATGTATCACTGACAATTCAATTAAACATCAATTATTCGCTTGCACTATTAAATGATTAAACAGTTCTGTTTCAAACAATTTAGTTTAGCAAAAGTCATCAAATAAAAGGATTCTAAGGATTACTATGTACTTCTAAAAAGTCATTTAAACATCAGTCATTGGTTTACAAAGTTAGATGAAGAAAAATTTCTATTTCAAGCAACTAAGTTTAGCATATAATTTATTTGCACTCAGTTTAAATTTCAAAGTACACATTTTAAGTGTCAAACAGTTATATTTGACTCATTGATTGGAACTTATCAGGTAGCACCACTTCAGGCCGGTGTGGTACCCCACATTGCCCAAACCTCCACTATTACATGAATGTCACTATCAGTTTGTTCAGTATCGCACCCCGGACACTCGTTGGTGGTGTCTTACCCCTTGGTCGAGATGCAGTCAGTGAATTCTACAATCCCAACCAACTGGGCCGAGGTTGTTTAGAGTCATACCAGGATATTCGTTGGGGAGTCTTACTTCTTAACCTGGATGCAGTCTGTGTATTCTACAGCCAAAACCGACCGGGCCACTCGTTGGGGTGGGGTCTTACCCCTCTACAGAGAAGCAGTCGGTGTATTCTACAGCCCCAACCGACTGGGTTATTCGATGGGAGAGTCTTACCCCTCTGCAGAGAGGCAGTCGGTATATTCTACAGTCCCAGCCGATTAGGATGAGATAGTTCAGTGTCACACACAGGACACTCATTGAGGGAGTCTTCCCGCTCAACCGAGATGCAGTCTGTGCATTTTACACTCCCAACAGACTTGACCAATTATACTATGTGATTTGCTCCTTTTCTAGTTCTACGAATTACTCAACCCCGTCCTGTGTACAACACAAAGCTACATCCAGTGTACAGACTCCAGTTTTGAGCTCAAGAGAATACGAATTCAACCTTTCATCGGCGTAATTCGGAGATTCCTTTAGATTCGAAGAAGTGATACTTGTTACGTTCTCCTATATGATTCAATAGATCTATTCAAAAACATTGTACTAGCTAAAGTGAAGTTGGCGACCGTTGTCAAGGGTGACGCTAAGGCTCCCTTTTCGATAGCTACCACATCAAAATGTTGGGGAGAGCACTACTCTTTTCCCAGGATTGCCCCACTTTAACCTTGTTCCGTACCTTATAATGCTGAGTGTTAAACAAGGAGGCATCAAGTACCATTTTTTTAGTCTTTAGTATGACTCGACCTAGGATTGAACCCAAGTCTCCCGGGCCATTGGCGAATACTCTAACCATTATGCCAATGTTCGGTAGTGTCCAATTTATGTTCATTTAAAATTGTTACTTGAAGCTAAAAGGTGTATTCTTACTTACTTCAAATTATATATTAACTAGCAAAAAATGGTGCTTTGGCGCTGAATTACCAAAGTTTGACATGCCGTAAAATCAACCAACAAATTAACCAAAGAAATAAACAAAGAAACAGTTTGGTGAAATAATGATAGATATAGAGAAAAGTTGTTTTTTTTTTAATTTCGTAATCTAATAACTCGTCAAATTCCCAATTTTTCATAGTATCCGTAGAAATAACCCAAGATTGAAAGTTTAATGTTTTATGTTTTTTTCTTTACAAATATTGGAATGTCATTTACTGGAAAGGAAAATGCGTTAATTGTGTAAGAGTATGCCCGAATACAGGAGCACACGACTGACTCCATTCACAGAGGAAAGATGGAACAAATCCTACTAGCGTACGGCATACCTAAAGAAACCGTAGCGGCAATAACGATTCTCTATAGAAACACTAAAGTAAAAGTACGATCACCAGATGGAGACACAGAATACTTCGACATTGTAGCAGGAGTACTACAAGGGGACACGCTGGCTCCGTATCTTTTTATCATTTGTCTAGACTACGTACTTAGAACATCGATTGACAAAATCAAAGAGAATGGCTTCGAACTGACGAAGAAAAGAAGCAGAAGATACCCCGCAACAACAATTACCGACGCCGACTACGCCGATGACATAGCGATACTGGCAAATACACCTGACCAAGCCGAAACACTTCTGCATAGTTTGGAACGAGCGGCAGCAAGCATAGGCCTCCATGTTAATGCACACAAAACGGAATATATGTGCTATAACCAAACGGGGGACATCTCCACTCTAAAAGGAACCCCTCTTAAACTAGTAGACAAATTCACGTACCTAGGAAGCAGCGTCGAATCAACCGAAAAGGACATCGAAACGAGGTTAACAAAAGCATGGACAGCTATCAATAGGCTATCGACTATATGGAAATCAGACCTAACCGATAAAATGAAACGCAGTTTCTTCCAGGCAGCGGTCACACCGATACTGCTATATGGCTGCACTACATGGACGCTAACAAAACGGTTGGAGAAGAAACTAGATGGCAATTACACAAGAATGCTGCGTGCAATCCTGAACAAGTCCTGGCAGCAACACCCCACAAGACACCAACTGTACGGCCACCTGCCCCCTATCACGAAAACTATTCAAGTTAGGCGAACCAGACATGCAGGACACTGCTGGAGAAGCAGAGATGAACTCATAAGAGATGTACTCTTATGGATCCCCACACACGGCCGCGCAAAAGCAGGACGACCAGCACGAACGTACATTCAGCAGCTATGTGAGGATACAGGTTGTTGTCCTGAAGACCTGCCTAGGGCGATGAACGATAGGGAGGAGTGGCGAGAGAGGGTCAGGGATATCCGTGCTGCCAGCACGATATGATGATGATGACAATACATATTTAGACAGCACACGAAGTTATGAGAGAAAGGCTGTCTATGTAGAGCAAAAGGATCTGAACAATCATGAGTATCGGAAGAGATGTTAAAAATCGATATACCTTTGAATTTCTCATTCAATTTTTTTATGAATCAATCTTTCTCAGCTCAATATTATGCTTATTTAGTTTCATTTGCCAAAACAATAGAGTTACTCGGATATTTACATGTCAAATTATATCAATTTTTGAAATATCCTGTATTATCAGCAATAGCACCAGACTACATAAAGCATAAAAAAGTATGTAGTTCCCAATCTTTTGTCCGCCAAGCACCTTTTGAATTAGTTAACCCAATATTTAATTTTTTTTACTTCTGTTCAAAGGTACCAGCCCAGTTGGCTTGAGCTGTAGAATACACCGACTGCATCTCTGCCGAGGGATAAGAAACGTGTGTCCTAGTTATGACAGAATAACCATCCAATGTTGATGCTAAAGTCATGGAACTTTGGGTAATATGGAGTATCCCTTTATAGCTATTACTCCTAGGTTTCACTCTATGGGTAAAATAAAACTAGTGACCTGGGTATGGAAAGATAGAAAAACTAGAAACCGTTACTCTGAGTGCTAACAAAATGAGTTCTGCGGTTTCGGTTTCTTTGTTTAATAGCATATCAACCTTTGTACGTTATTTAATGCCAAATCTATTCTCCTAGAAGAACAGTAGTGGTACTATTTAACCCATAGCTGGGAGAATAAGGGATTTCATACCTTTCCCAAGGGTATTTGCCCGAAAGTGATCGTAATAGTGTGACTTGAGTACGAACTCACTTACTACAATTCCGCAGTCCATCGCTTTAAACATTACACCACAAGGACACCCCAAAATGAGTTCTGGCTCGTTTAAAAATGTTATCAACTAACTACGCGTTTACAAATCATATATCTAATATATGTATGCATTAACAGGTTTTGGTATAAAATTGTCTTCAAGAGTCGATTTGCCATCAAACCCAACCAGCCTATTCAACGTAAGTTGAATTTGAATATACCTCTTACAGGTTTATATTACAAAGAAGTAATTCCTCGATACCCGTCACTGAAATAAATTTCTGTACTCCCACGATGTTCTCGCACTCTAGGTGAAAAACATATCTTTCGGATAAAGTATCGGATGGAATAATAATCTTGAAAATTATTTTAGAGTCCTATCTTCTGATTGATGGGAGGCCAAATAAAGACACACAAATAGTAGAAAAACCCATTTATATGAGCATAACAGCTGAGAAAGAGAGAGAGAGAGAGAGAGAGAGAGAGAGAGAGAGAAGATTAACTTCTCTGGGTGAGGGGCTAAAGCATAGCTATATGTGGCATATTATACAATTTATAGCTGAAGTGCTTTATTTTGTTCCAGTATACAGTGCTACTTCAAACTATCGGGCTTTACTTTTTCTTGGTCGTGAAAGTGCAAAGTAGTCAAATCTCTTTTCTTGGAGATAATAAAGTTTAACGTGTACATTTGGAAATAAAGCTACGGGGACGATAACTAAGTAAGAAAGTTGGCGACCGCAGTCGAGAGTAACCCGAAGGCTCCCTTTCCAATAGCTACTACACCGAAGTGTATGGAAGGGCGCTACTCCATTCCTTGGATTGCTCCACTTTACCCTTGATCCGACAAATTAACAAAAGTGTCTTCTTTCAGAAAGCTGACATTCATAAAACGTGTTATATACACTTCTGTCTTCACAGACACAAAATGCCATTCGAGACGCTTATGTTGCATACTCATATGCAGATGCATGCATAATCATAACGACGACACAATAAAGACGAGTGACACAGTTCTTAGAAAAATATACCTCTCATTTTATTTGAAAGGGTTGTGAGTGAGAGGGAGTTGGAGACCAAACAGAACTGCAACATATTGACCCCCCACTCTATTAGCCATAACCGCGTTTCTTTCCGTTCTCCTGGGCTGCTCAACCGGGGGCCTGGGGCCCAGCCTCTCTGGGACATGTTCCTCAGTCCAGCATCTTCTCTCCAACTCGTCTGATTCCCAACTCGTCTGGTCCCCAACTCTCAATCGGGGGCCTGAGGGCTCCTCCTGCTGGGTGCTGGCTTTCTCTACAGCATCTTGTCTCCAACTGATTGAATTTCCAGTACAATCAGTAATATAATAGTTCAACGCCCACTTTCTTCTTGTGGGCGTCACAAATTGCGTTCATTAAACCCACCCACGGTCAAGGCTACACTCTGCTATTCCTCGACTGGATGCATCTATTATTTACACAGGTGCATTTCCTATTTTGACAGCCCGGCCGGGTCGTAGGTCAATATACAACACTTATTTATTGGATCAAGAAGGGTTTGTATCAATTCAATCAGAATTCTTTCTTTCCGATTTTTTAATTTTAGAGTGAATGATTTTTCAATCACTCAGATTATAAAATTAATTCAGTGTTTTTCAGACTTATATTTCCAATATTTTTATCGTCATTTTACATCAAGTTTGCGCAAAAGTTATATCACGAAAGCAAAAAATTTATTAGCTATTTTTGGCGCAAATTTTTAGCGCCCACCTACTCTCAAAGAAATGGATATTCAGTTCCACTTGAAATTATTTTAAGAATGAGAGATTTTTTTCTTAATTTTGCGCAAGTGAATTAAGAACTTTCAAAATGATTTATCTTATATCTATTCTTAATATTTTTCAATTTTACCAAACACCTTTTTAAAATTCTTATACAACTTCTAAAATCGATTTAAAAAATCATTATTTCTGAAAATGACAAATCACACGTATAGAGAAGTAGGTCTTCTCTACACTAAACAATGAACAATATTTCCGAAAAAAAATTTCTAAATTTTTTTAAAGGCCAGACATATATCATTCAGAAGTGTCCGTTTGAGGATTCTTTTTTTAATGCATTTATAAAATAAAATACTTTTGAAAAAAAGTAAAAATAATGACTGATATTGCACAATTTTTTTTTATAGTAATGAACAACAACAATAGATAAGTACGAATATGCTTCGTGTTGCCTATTTTGAATAAACTTTTTTAAATATGTTTCTTAAAGTTTCAGTGCCTACATAATGTGTAATATTCTAAGCAAAAGGCACCGGAGTGCGATTAGAATACATACATACATACATATATATATATATATATAACTGCAGCCGGAAGAAAAACTAGTTAGTTCAGTAGTAATTTACGAAGCTCTTTTGCTTTAATGTAGCACAAGGCCAAATGAATGGGGCACCCAATGAGACTCGAACTCACTCGTGTAGGTTTGCTAGTCTAGTTAGCTAACCATTACACCACAGTATCTCATCCAGTGAGTTAAATGTAAAGAAATGTTTGACGTAGCATGTTGAACCGTGTTCTTGTCGAGGTCACCTGTGATGGACAACTACACAGGGCAGGGGACAGGCCAAACGCGGAAGTGTCACTGAAGTGCTCTGTGAACCCATATATAAGATGTCGGATTTCGTGAATCTGTCACTGTTTTTGGTGGTTAGTATGTGAGTAGACAGACGTTCGTGGGATCTGGGAACGTGTAATAAGTCTAATGACGTGAAGAGTCGGTTGGAACGAGAATTAAGAAGCTAAATCCACGTGTTATATTTGTTATTCATCTATTCCAGCTTATACGGCCTCAAAGAGGAACGGTATAGAATTAAGGAAGGAGATGTTAATGTTTAAGACGGCAGTGCAGTAGGCAGCGCGTCTGTCTCATTTTTTTTTTTTTTTTTGTATTTTCACCTTCCCACCCGAAGATGAGCAACGCCGACATAACAGTAATCGGTAACTATGTGACAAAAGTTTTAATATTATTCGTCTTGCCTTTTTGTATGTAAATATCCTTATAATTAGAAAAGGCATAACGATGATTATTTAATTTCGTGAAAACAAGTTTTGAGCAAACAAAATCGAAGTAGATGTTAAAAAATAAAATATGACGTCACAATAGTAAGATAGTAAGTTGGAAAAAAGTTTTCTTTTTAAAGTCCAAATTTATTAAACACTTTCATAGGTTTAATTTCAAATAAATATGCTCAGATCCAACTCAAACCCTCATCCTAAAACTAATTCCTTCCTCAAATTTACATTAAGGAAGGCATGAAGCCTTAAAATTTTATGGGGGTGGGGAAAGGAGCAATCATGTATTTCTATATATTCTAAGGGAACCTTGCTAGCCACATTCACCGACCCATTCAACAGAAAAATATATAGAGAGTCATCCATCACCAATCGCGCTGCAAACACCAAAATACCACATTTGCTCTGTGAAAAGATCTACGTAAAAACCCCGAATGGAATGAATGATTTTATTTACAATATATGGTTTATTTACAAAAATGTTATATGATGGGGATTGGAGAAAACCCCCGAAAAATACAAAAAAACACCAACACACACACACACACACACACATATATATATATATATATATATTCGTTTTAAACGAAAAATTACAGAAAATTATTCTACCTTTATCTTTATATTTCATGAAATAGATTTTTTTTCATTTAGTCTTATAATGACTGATATTAATTTTTGCTTTCCACCAGACAGGATTTGACCCTTGGTCTTTTTTATAGTGAGGGTTTGAGAGGAGAGGCCAAATGAACCTGCTAAGATTGGACTCACTAAATGCAATGTGAGTTCAGTATATTTGCCTGTTCATAGCTTGAACCAGACCAGAAGATCTTGTGCTATGTTGTGCTGCCAATGATTTTTCGACTACCCAAAGATGATCCAGTTGAAGCAGGAGGCTATTCGGTCTCGAATCTGATCCTGGCCTTGAGCCCAATCCGGCACGAATTCCAGACGCCTTTTCTTTTTCACTTCAGGTTCTCATATTGCACGCAAGATTGTGTGACGTCATATTTTATTGTGAATTTTTTTTTACATTCCTGAATAGACATAAACTTAGCAACTTCCTAGACTTGTTTTTATACCAATTATTATCAAATTATGACCTCGAACGCTTTTGGGCAAAATATTAGCATGGATTATATTTGTAACTTAATTGAAGAAGAGTTAACATAAGAAAAATACAAAACAAGGTATTTAAAGGCATGGTTTTAAAGGCATTTAAAGGCATGGTTTTTAAAGTCATTTAATGGCATGGTTTTTAAAGTCATTTAATGGCATGGTTTTTAAAGTCATTTAATGGCATGGTTTTACCAGAGTTTTTTTTTATTCGGCTAACTCTCAGTTTTAATGATCTATCAGTGGAGCTTATAATATGCTAGCTAGCTATATAGTATTATGGTGAGGCTCTAGTTCTGGAGATCTGGTGACAGTGGAGAACATCTTCAGAGACATTAATCCCAGGTCTACTCTGATCTAGAATGGTAATACATGTCAGGATCCCATTTGAGAGTCAAAGAAATCCGTATAAAAATTATTTGTAAATTATTTGTAAATTATTTGTAAATTATGTGTAAAAAGAAATTCTAAAGAAAGAACCATACAAAAATGTAAATATAAACATATACTGATAGCAATTCCCTAACCTTTCGTCATAAAATAACTCTAGACGGTTTGATATGCCGTTAAAATTAATTAATCAATCAATGTTTGCTACATTGTTCATGGGAAATGTCTTCCTGCTAATTCTTAAATGCTTCTCGGAGTAAACCCTTATTTGAAAGTATCTTACAAGATAGGTTTTGTTTGATTATTCTCCAAATAATACAGTTGGATTTAAATCGTGACTTTATCCACACCAGAATGTTACTTTTAATGAGTTTACAGAAAGACAATTTTATATCAATTTAGCGTTCGGGGGACTACATGGAACTTGGAACCACGTCCTTTATTTCATCCACATGGGTCGCTTCCTCTGATTCAGTCAACCATAACCGTGTACAAGTATTAAGAATTCCTGTATTGTTACTTGCCTGCAGTTTGGATTGAACCTGCAATTTCGAGATGATTGTCACTTAGAAGCTTTAGAAACCGATACCTATAATCGTTTCGCCATGTATCCTGCAGGACATCTGAAGATTGCAGGTTCAATCCTCACTGTAGCCGAGTAACAATACAGTGATACTTAACAGTTGTACCCAGCTATGGTTAACGGAATCAAAGCAACTGACCCCCGTAGATTAGATAAAGGATGTGGTTTGAAGTTTCATGTAAGCTCCCGAGTTCGACCAGAAACAACTAAAGAAGGCCGAAGAACACATTGGCGGAACCAATAAAGATGGAAACAATTGTCCTACAAGCCTAAATGATAAAAATCATCAAGCTTCATCTCAGAAATTCAGCTAACTTATATCAATTTTGCGGTATAATAAGTTGCGTTATCACATTGAAAAATAATATCTGCTCGATTTACCGAAGAGAACATCTTGTCAATAATTAGTAATATTCCTTTTTTTAAGAATATCACTGTATTCAGCATTATCAATAAACACACTTCATCGCATTGGTTCACCAATTAAAAAAAAACAAAACAAAAAAAAACAAGGAAAATTCCACCCAGCTTTCTTCCACCATTTCCATGTTTGATGTTTTCATACATACAGGCAATTATTTTTCACGATAAATGACAGGTAGAGTAGACACTTCGCAAAAGTTTTGCAAAATCTTGACTCATCTGGACATATTTTTGTGTCAAAATGAAAATATTCTGCTTGTCATTCATTTTTAATAACAAAGGCTTCTTCGTGAATATTTTAGCCATAATTGCATAAAAGTTTTTGAGATAGTCTTCCTATCTGTATTTTGAATCTCTCAAACCAAGATTGTCAGGATTTTCTCTCCGTCTCTTTTAGTAGAAGATTTCATTTGTTATGATTTCTTTTCGTGGTAGCTTTTGGACGACCAGAACCCATGTTTGTGATAAAACCATTTTTTTTTTTTTTTGCAAAATACAGGCTAATTCTTTACCAGTGAACCAGAGTATCTGAACATTTTCTAAATTTAAAGTATCAAAACGCTGTTTATATTGAATGCAAATGCAATTGCATCCCATTCCTACAATTCTGTATTTTTCTTTTTATCATTAAGTAGATGATATTTCTTTTTCGGTGACATTTTCAATTTAAATCAGAGGTATCTTATTATGATAAGATTCTGGGAATAGAAAAAGTCCATTAAAAATCTCAAATTTTACGTAATATAGTGATATTCTAAAATGTTTTCAGAAAAGAACCCAACTCACTATTTGAACACTTTCAACACTAGTGTATATATATATATATATATATATATATATATATATATATATATATATATGTATATACGAGGATCATTAAATAAGTTTCCAGACTTTTTTTCGTTATGGCACTTTTATTGATAGTACACACATGAAACTCTAGTCCCCTTCGAAGTAATCTCCTCTGGCTGCAATTCACTTGTTGTACCGTTCCAACAACTTCTAGAAGGCCACGTGGAAGTCCTCTTGTGCCACTCAAAAACTAATTCATAAAAGATGGTCGAAAAACAGTCTGAAGCATTCCATACGTTTCAGTCGCATTTTTCCAAGTTTAAAACAGAATTTTATTGCATATCGTTCTTCTAAACTGTCCTCACGTCCATATTGCATTTTTGAAATCCATCAGCTGTGACAATCAGGTTTTAGTAGGGTGTATTCCAATTCATGTTGTTGCTGTTCATTTGAACCTGAAATTATAAACATTGGTCAGTCATCTCATAAGATGTATAGCAATAACATACTGAATTCTCAAGAGTCTACGACAGTTTTAAATGCGTGTACAAAAAAGTATGGAAACTTATTGAATACACCATATATATATACAAAACCAAATTTTATAAAAAAAACATGTCTAGCGTATATATATACATGAACATAATTTCAGGTTTACCTGTATACAGACACACACATACACAATTAATGCACACTTATATCAACAAAACTTTACTTATATATACAAAGAACATCTACATAGAAAAGACGTCTTCACCGGCAAAAAAAACTCAAAGGGAATATTAACGGATACAAATCCTGTAATTAAGAAATATCACATCCTATTAAAACAATCATTACTATATACACAGCAGAGCATTCAAAATCTTTTGAAGAAGACATAGTTAGAAATGTATATATATAGCAAGGATATGAAAAATTAACCTAAATACCAAATTTAGAATTATTCATTTCAATATATATATATATATATATATATATATATATATATATATATATATATCTAGAGAGAGAGAGAATGTATCTATGTGTGTTTGTACGACGTATCTTCGTGTGTGTATTGGTGTGTGTGTGTCTGTGTGTCTCTCTGTGTGTGATTCTTCTTGTGTTCCACCCAGTAGGCTGAGGTTGTATGAAAAGCCGATGGTACCACTGTAGAAGGGTAAGACCCCAATAACGATGCCGCCTGTTGGCTGTGGTTGGCGATCCATGATGCTTGAGAATGGGATGGTAGTAGCTGAGCATTCCATGACCCAGAAGCCAAAGTGCTTATGTGACTGACAACACTCGACTTAGGCCCATGTTGTGCTCGACCAGCGTGCGTGGAAGCCCTATCTGATCAATCGGCTGGTTATATCAAGCCCTAGCACCTATTTAATCGTCTTGAACGTATTCTTCTAATTGCTCTTGTGGCAAACAAGCACCCAGCTGTATATAATCTTAAAGCTTCTGACTAAGTGTCAGATATAGCAATATTTGAAACCATATATGCAAACAAATGTTCAAAAATAGTTAACTCCAAATTATTCACTCACAAGTTTATATATATATATATATATATATATATATATATATATATATATATATATATATGTAAAGCCAAGGAATGCACTTGCAAATAATGACAACAAAAATGTTACAGTACATCCCGTAAATCTCAACAATACAGCTAGAACACCGAATGCAGTTTAGTGCCACATATATATATGAGGATCATATGCACTTGTTGTACCGTTCCAACAACTTAGGGAAGGCCCCATGGAAGTTCTTTTGTCTGAGTGTCTCAATGACATTCGTCACAGCCTCTTTTATCTCCTCAATTGTCTCACAATGACAGCCTCTGAGCTTAGGGAATAACCAAAAGTCACAGGGAGCAAGGTCTGGACTATAGGGAGGCTGACGAACTGTCTTGATGTCCATCTTGCACAAATAGTCTGTGACAAGGATGGAGGTGTGGAATCGTGCATCTTCCTGGTGGAAATGGCACTGACCCGATTTGAAGAGTGCTGGCCACTTCCCAAGGAATCTCTTCCTGAACTCCCTTAAAACCTCAACATAGTAACCCTAACCCTAACTCTTAAGCCAATCAACTCTGGTCAATTGACTTCCTTTCTCCTCCCACACCTCTCATCATCCCTCACAGACTCCCTGCCTTCCTTGAATCTCTTATGCCACTCAAAAGCTGATGCTCGATTCATGCAAGATGCTCCAAAAGCAGTCTGAAACATTCCATACGTTTCTGTGGCATTTATTCCAAGTTTAAACACAACTTTATTGCATATCATTCTTCTAAAGTGTCAGATTGCATTTTTTTGCCAAAGTGTCCTCACGTCCATATTACATTTTTGAAATCTACCAGTTGTAACAATCTGGCTTTTGTAGGGTGTATTCCAATTCCTGTAATAGCTGTTGATTTAAACCTGAAATCATAAAAAATTGGTCAGTCATCTCATACGATGTATAGCAATAACATAACGAATTTTCAAGAGTCATCGACAATTTAAAATACCTGTACAAAAAAGTCTGGAAACTTATTGAAGGCACCACGTACATATATATATATATAATCGGGACCTGACATTAAATAACCCCTACGGACTGATAAGCCCTTAAACTAAATAACCTAACCAAACAATAGTTTTGTGTTAATCCTTCTTCAATCAAGTTATCAATATGACACATGCCCATTTTTGCCCCCCCCCCCCACCGTATATACGCAATCAGACGTTCGACAGAAACGCTTTGTGAGGAACGCCAACGGGGAATGCATACCTGTACAAAGAAATATTCCCCTTTCGAAAACGCTCATTGACCATAACCTCTTACCCACTGATGCCGAAGATACTCGCTTTTATGTATTGGTAGAAAATCTTTTGCAAATGAGTCTTATTCATGTTCATTGATTATATCGTGTTAAATCTTTGTGTTAGCCGGATTAGAATGTTTACCAAATAAGTGTTATTATGGCTCAGATCTTACAATTACAGTAAACCCATCGATTTTTATAACTCCAAAATCCAGCCAACATTCTTTCAGATATAACAGCTTTGTCAACCTCTTTTAAATCATATTTCCTGTTTAAATTAGTCACCAAATAATAAGAAAATCCCTTTTATTTTTTCTTTCTCCTTGTAAAATATTGGTCAGACAATTTTATATATCCTTTTCCAAACTTTCTTCTATCGGCTCTAATGGTCGCCACATATATTGTACGTAGTTCTCAATTCTATTTTCTATGTTAACTCCCACTCTAAATTTAAAGTTTCACGTTACTTCATATGTTCAGACTTATAAAGGATACAGAGTACAGTTTTCAGCCTGAAAACCTTATTAAAGAGATTCAACACTCGTGCAACGATTAGGTAAGTTATTAAAATCAAGTGACTTTGAGAAAGAATTAAATTCTAAATAAGAAAAAAATATCGTTGTTTTTAATTGTAGCCTCTCCGTTTTTTCTTGCAAAAGACGAAGCCGTTCACTCTTTATGATTTGACTTCTTCTCGATGTCCATTTGCCATTGATTCATAATAGACTCCATGTCAGTATTGATTTTTTGGAGTAGATTGTGTACTTCCAGACAGTCACTTTTTGTAAACTCTGAACAAGCGCGTTTGGGACACTGCACAATCTTCTTTTTGTCCTGCAAAAGAAGCCTTTTAACTTCTTTCAACAAAACGTGGTACTTTTGCTCGATGATATGTCTCCTCTCTCGCTCATTCTGCAGGCTCTGCTCAGCACATTCCAGTTCACGACGGAGAGTGGTGTTATTTTTGGCGTCGTTTTCGCCATCTTTAAGTTCCTGTGACAGTTCTTTGATTCGTTTATTGGCGTTCTGCAGCTCTACATTGCGACACTGTTCGGATAAACGGAATTCTTTCTCCAGATGTTTAGCCTTGGCATCACGTTCTTCAAAAGCCCAGAGTGCTTTTTCTAACTCGGCTTCCAGTTTGGCTATACGGATCTTGAGCAGTTTCGATTCTTCAAGCTCAACATTCAGTCGGTGCATCATCTGTTCGCCTTTCGCCGACAGGGTATTCTTTAACTGCTCGACAAGTCCATGACTGTTACTTAGCTCTTCTAAATTTTCCCGTCTCCGCTTTTGGGCCTCCATTATTTTTAATACATTTACTTCATCACAAGACATCGCCGACGCCTTTGAAAAGCTAGGCTTTTGAATTCAATATTTTTTAGCAAGAAATATGACTTCATTTAATGAAGTCTATGATGTGTTGTTTATCATCGCAGTTCTTAAATAAACATTTGGTTGAAAGCTGGATTTTTTTTCAAAGCTGCAGTAAGAGACACGAGATTAGAAGCTTTATTCTGACACTGCAGTAATTATGACGCATTTTTCTATATTTTATTTTCATGAGATCATAAACTGATGACGCAACGAAAATCTAATCAATTTTGTCCCCTTGTATTTCAACAGTTTCTTTGTAGAATTTTTAAAAAATATAAGACAGTTTCCAATGAAAAATATTACTTTAAATCACTTCGGTCTAGTTTAAAAAATGTGAGTCAGGCACTCGTAATATATAGAGTGAGTCCAATTCCAGTAGGCTCATCAGGCTCACGTTGCACTAAGTAAGCCAGCGAAAGTCAAACAGGGCTCGAGCCTCGACTAGTTTCCGACCTCCCCCTCCCTAAACCCAAAAATATAAATTGACCTCGTGCCATGAGCTAATGTCAAGTCATGTCTGGTGGAAGGCAGAGATAAATGACTTTAAACCTTTAAATCAGAATGTAATAATTGATAAATGGATATCTTAATCGCACTTTACCCTACCAAGAGTTATTTTATAACAAGAAGTTGGGCAATCGTAGTCGTTGTACGTTCATATTTCATTTTCTGTTGTTGTGTTTGAAGAGGTTTGTTTTTTTTGTTTTGTTTTTTTACTCGGTATTATTGAATACAAATAATATTAAACTGACCTCTTTGACCCATAGATAGGAACCTAATAAGTACAACTAATCCGGGTTAGAGAGGACCTGGGGGCAATGGCAATGAAGGGTTTCCCCAACTATCTATAGAACTTTACCATCAGATGCAGTTGAGTGTCATACTCAAGACATCCTGGGGGTGTCCTCGTGGTGTAATGGTTAAAGCGATGGACTGCGGAATCGTAGTACGCGAGTTCGTACTCCAGTCGCGCTATTACATTCACTTTCGGGCAAATACCCTTGGGAAAGGTATGAACCCCCTTATCCTCCCAGCTATGGGTTAAAGTAGTACCACTACTGTTCTTCTAGGAGAATGGCTTTGGCATTAAATAACCTAAAAAGAGTTGATATGCCATTAAACAAGGAAACCAAACCAATCAAGACATCCTTTTTTTTTGTTGAGGTCTTGCCCACTTTATTAGACATGATAAGTATATTCTAAACTTCGTTGACAGGGTGAATGTAATGTTATGATATTCATTGTAAATATCAGGAATTGGTATTATGACAAAAAAAGAATGTTAATCCTGACACCTGACAAAAATACATATTGAAATTGATTATAGTTGCATGCAGAAATGCAAAATTAGAAGCAAGGATAAGATTTTATATATTTTTCTGAAACAACTAAACTTAAATAATCCCCCATCCATATATATATATATATGTATATATAGGGGGTATTATTTCTTATATATATATATATATATATATGAGGAGTATTATTTAAGTTTAGATATTTCAGAAACATTATATATATATATATATATATATATATATATATAACTACTTGAAATATTGTTGATGTAACACACATGTTTGCAGAGATATTTTTTATATAGCAGTAAATCAACTAATGAGAAATAAGACACAAAACTTATTTTCTACTATACCTAGCTTCATAAAATCTTCTTTAAATAAAATATATAAGATATTTTGAATTAATATAACAGTTTTTTTTTCCTAGTCACGTAAAGGAAAATATAATGGAATTACCTGATTGGTTGGTTGGTTGTTTTACGACATAGAAATCTTTGTAGGTCATTTAGAGCCAAATCCTGTTTGTACATATATATTTGATATATTTATGTCGGGTCGCTAAATGCGCTACTGGTACTATGTAACCCAGTACTGCCTGTTTCATAGTCGGGTGATCGTTGACTAAATACATAACCCCCAACAATTTTTCCCAATGAGGAGGATAGCTAGACACCCTGTAGGACGAAAAACAAGACCTGTTAAAAAGCGGAAGGAGTGTTTTGCTCAACGGCTACCTAGCACCTTATTATTTCTGGAAGTGTTGGACTTCGTATTCTTTGTCAGGTTGTCCAACTAGAACGACAACCCTAATGCATATAAATATATATATATATATGTGTGTGTGTGTGTGTGTGTGTGTGTGTGTGTGTGTGTGTGCGAGTGTACTTATTAGCAAAAATGTGTGGAGAGAATTAACCCCTTTCGTAAAAAAATTTACGCAACGAGAAATACTAATAAAATATAAACTTGGCTCTCCAAATACATTTTATTCGACGATAATCATTTCTAGCCTGCCATATATATATATATATATATAGATTCAGTATTGATAGATAGATAGATAGATAAGAAAATGTGCTATCTTTTGTTACTATAGCCGATATTGGGCTCAAACTCAATAATGCATTCACAGATAGATATATAGATACATAGAAAGATATGAAAGGATTAGATTGATTGTAAGATAGATGGATAGATAGATAGATTGTATGTAGAGAGAGAGAGAGAGAGAGAGGGACAGAGACAGAGAGGACTGCTTCAGATAAAGTTCTGCTGTAGAAATCGTATTTCTCGGTCAGTAAAATATTGACCTTTGACTTATCTTTGAAATGTCACTTTCGCAAACTACAGTGTATTGACTCCAGACTTCTCTTTGCCATTAACTTTTCAGAATATTTTCGCCGGTGTCATTGCAATCCAAAGTGTAAGAGCTGCGCCCAATGGTCGAATCCTCTTGTTTGGTGTTTAGTCAGCCAACAAGTCCCTATACTTCTTTCACTGTCATAGCTTTCTGTGTTTGATCAGCGTAATAACCTCAGATGGACTTGATTTACAATTACATCTGATGTGGACAACAATATAATTACACTGTGCCGGGGACAGCGCAGTGTCTGCTATTCGCCGAGAGTCGACCCGGCCACCGGAACCGTTTACTTGAATCGATCAACCGAATTAGCGCCAAATTGCCGGCTGCTCACCAACCGCGATTTATTCGTTCGTTTTCGAAATGCTTTTCGGATTTGGGTAAGAGATAGAAGCCAACCACAGATACGAAGATGGTTTCATAAAAATGGCCCAGCGTTCAAGGGTCACTTTGGCATGTCGGTGAGGGTGATGACCCTCGACTAAATCTTGGCCATTTAGGCGTCCAGTACACTGAAAAGACGCCGTACTGGAGAAGCCATGATACTGCAAGGTATTTTACGAATACCCACGATTATTACGCTTGAGGTTTCCGAAATCTCTTTCTGTATTTCGCTTTTAACTGGCTCGTGATTCGTACAAATGTATGCAACATCTGTTATTTCCAAAGAGTTTTTCCTGAAATGTCAACGTCCTGTCGGGGAGATTAAGCATTTGCTGACTTTCAGCCCTACTGAGGGTTAAGACCCACTCACCCCTTCAAAAAAGGTCTGTCGTCGGTTTGACAATAAATTGCATCTGATAGTGAAGTAACAGGTCTGAAGACCAAGAGAGAATAGATTACCCGATCATTTTCATTACTTCCAGGTCCACTCTGATCTGGATAATGCGCAAAAAAAGATGCGAAAAGTAAGTAAAACAATTGTTGATATCAATCTATATCGCATCAATGCGTCCACAAAATCTGTTTAAAAAGTATTAGTCTCCGATTTATATATATATGTATATATATAACTTAAAATCTAACATTTAAATTTGAACTGCAAAAGCCAAATGAAGATTTATGCCTAGATAAACAACCCATATATATATATTGTAAGACTTTGATGTTAAGATGTTCAGATTGCTGTTTGACTTTTAGAATTTGTCTTGATGAGTTTGTTTTACTTTGAAGAAGATGTATAAAACCTGTCTCAAAACTTTTAGCAAAACACCCTTTATGATCATCTGACGGAGAATCTTGACACTTTTTCTTGTTTCTAAAACAGAAAAATCACCTGAAGAATAATACCTCAGAGCATGGATGTCATTGAAATAAATATGACGGTGTAATTTAAAATAAATTAATAAATTGATGATAAATATGGGAAAAACAACGCTAAAAATATGAATATAAAAGTACAATGAATACGGTTTCAAAACCGCTAGCCATGGAAAAACACTGTTTTTGGCCATTAAATCTAATCAATCAGAAAAAGTCTAAGATGAATCTAACATTGTAAGCGAATAATGCCGGTGTACGAGTAAGAAAAATTATTTTGAAAAGCCTGCAGCCGGAAACGAGATGAATGGACAAAGTTAAGCATCTCGTCCGCTAGACGAGTTATTACAAGATATGGTTGTTCTAGAACCCTGGACTGAAAACAGCAGTTAACCAAGATTACCGATGTCACCAAACTTGATCGACATAGCCAAGAAAAGCCGGGCGATGACACCCACGCAAGTCGGAATTGTGGGCAGGGTGTTTTGTCAAAACCAATAAAATAGAGTTGGTTTCTTGATTAGCTCTTTTTTATGGAGGCTGGGGAGCAAGGAGATAAACGTGATCTAACGATTAGCCGTCACTGACATGGCAGTTGTCAGCAGCAATGCTACACGACACAAGCACGGAAGATGAAATAATTCCTACATAAATTTGTTCACTGTTTACACGGATTCATTTGGTAGCTTCCATTTCATCACTGACACTTATGTTCACAAGCCCAGTCGATTGCAGCTGTAGAATATTCTGACTGTGCCTCTGCAGAGGGGTTACACCTCCGTGCACATAGAGTGTCCTGGATATGACACTAAACTGTATTTGATGGTGAGACTCTCGAGAAGCTTTGAGGAATGTGGAGTACCCATTCATTGCCATTACTTGTAGGTCCAATATGATCCAGAGTAATTGTACCTATAAGGGTCCCACCTACACATTTGCTCAATTGGCTGGGCTGTAGAATACACCGACTGCACCACTGCAGAGGGATAAGACCCCCACCAACGAGTGTCCAAGATATGATACTAAAAAATCTGATGGTTTGGTTCCAGTGATGCTGGGGTTTTGAGGAATGCAAAGCACGCCTTCATTGCCATTGTTCCAAGGTTCACTCAGACCCGGAGTGGTAGCACCTGATCGGCCCTATCTATGGGTTAAATAGAACTAAGCTGCATACTGATGCTAAATTGAATTGCTTGAATTAGAACTGTTTGACTAAACTGAGTAGCGTTAAATAGAAATATTTTTGACAATTAAACTGTGTATTCATGCTATTATGAATTGGTTGAAATAGAACTGATTATTTGTATAAAAATGGATTTGGCAAAAAATAACCTACAAAGTTTGATATGCCATAAAAGCCAAAAAAAAACAACTAACCAATCACCTACAGGTCGAATAGAACTATTTAATTAATTTGGAAACTATTTCATTGTGAGAAACCAATTGATTAATATCAAATTGAACAATTAGTATTACATAGTAATGTTTGAAACCATTTAAATGTGTACAAATAGATCTATCAGTGTTAAATAGCAATACTTTACACCATTTAACTATGAGCAAACAATAGCAATACTTAAAACTATTCAACTGTCAGCGAACAAATGAGCTCAAGATCGTTTAAATAATCTTACCTACAATCTATTCACATAAAAATCCTATGTTTAATTTAGATTTGGCATTAAATAACCCACAATAGGTGATATGCCATAAAACACACCCAACCAACTGACACTTATGACCATATTACGATTTAAAGATCCACAAAGATAAGCAGAGGTAGGTTATAGATTAACGCATTTGAAGTGCAGAAATGCTTTAAACTAAAATGAAGCGATGATAACTTTTTTTTTTTTTACATAGGAAAAAATGATGTAATTGAACAATAATAAGGTCTATTGAAAATATGTACCCAATCAAAGAGACAAACTGCCAGGAAGAATTCATTCCTTTTAAAGGTTTAGAAATAGTTGGATTTATTACTTCTCGAGGCTTATTAGTGCGATGCAAACTTCAGACATCGTCGTTCAGAATTTGAACTCAAGTAGCTGGGTCCAAAAACTACGGTGATAACCATTATGCCACAACCACCTTAGATGACAGGGTTACAGGAGTAATTACACCATTTCCTTTCAATTTAATAGGCACACACACACACATACACACACACATATATATATGAATATATATATACATATGCATTTATATATAAGTTTAAATATATTCATATACATATTCATATATATATATATATATATATATATATATATATATATATATATATATATATATATACGAAGTGCCTTCAATAAGTTTCCAGACTTTTTTTCGTATGGACACTTTTATTGATAGTACACACATGAAACTCTAGTCCCCTTCGAAGTAATCTCCTCCGGCTGCAATGCATTTGTTGTACCGTTCCAACAACTTCTGGAAGGCCCCATGGAGGTCCTCTTGTTTGAGCGTTTCAAAGACCTTCGTCACAGCCTCTTTCATCTCAATTCTCTCATAACGACAGCCTCTAAGTTTTCTTTGAGCTTAAGGAATAACCAAAAGTTACAGGGAGCAAGGTCTGGACAATAGAGAGGCTGACGAACTGTCTTGATGCCCATTTTGCTCAAATAGTCTGTGACAAGGATGGAGTTGTGGACTGGTGTATTGTCCTGGTGGAAATGCCATTGACCTGATTTGAAGAGTGCTGGCCTCTTCCCTAGGAATCTCTTCCTGAACTCCCTTAAAACCTCAACATATTAACCCTAACCCTAACCCTTTAGCCAATCAACTCTGGTCTATTGACTTCCTTACTCCTCCCACATCTCTCATCATCCCTCACAGACTCCCTGCCTGAAGCATTCCATACGTTTCTGTGACATTTTTCCAAGTTTAAAACAGAATTTTATTACATATCGTTCTTCTAATGTGTCCTCACGTCCAGATTGCATTTTTGAAATTCACCACCAGTGATAATCAGGCTTTAGTAGGGTGTATTCTAATTCCTGCTGTAGCTATTCATTTGAACCTGAAATCATAAAAATTGGTCAGTCATCTCATAGGATGTATAGCAATAACAAACTGAATTTTCAAGAGTCTACGATAATTTTAAATGCCTGTAATGTAAAGTCTGGAAACTTTTTGAAGGCACCATGTATATATATATATATATATATATATATATATATATATATATATATATATATATATATATATATATATATATGCGGAACCATTACATGATATCTCCCTTTTGTATAGTCCTTTCAAAAATGAAAATTAGAATTTAAAAGTGTGTCTTTTATATTGTCGATACTATATTGCATTTGGCGATGAGTTTCCAGTTCTGAAACTCTTTGGAGTTTCCTTGTCATTACTCGTAAGAAAAGTCTGAGCTGAAGCGTTACTTGCTGTTTTGGTCTTTGGGACATAGAATTATGCTTGAAAATATTTAGTACTAGATAAGAATATATTATTCCATATAACTGTTAATAGTCACTATTATTATTATTATTATTGTTTACTTAAAAGCATTTTATCTCTTGAAATACGTTTGACAATATAATTGTATACAAGATTTTAGAATTAGACAGGGATACTTGAAACCATATTATTTATGAGGAAACTAGTTGTGAAACGAATATTTTCTTTAAACGATTATTGTTTACAAAGGATTATTATTAATTACTTGAAACTCATATAACTGCTAGAAATATTTAAAACCATATAGTAAAAGTAAAGTTGGTGACCCTATTCAAGTGTGACCCAAAAGCTCCCTTTTCAATAGCTACTACACTGAGGTGTAGGGGAGGGCACTTCTCCATTCCCTGGTTTGCTCCACTTTACCCTTGCCTTTTAATGCTGTGTGTTAAGCAAAGCGGCGTAAAAGTAATCTTTTTAGAGTCTTTGGTATGACTTGACGTGGGATTGAACTCTGATTTCTGGGGCCATTGGCGAACACCGTACTCATTAAATTGGCCAATGGCCCGAATGCTGTATAAATTATGAGTATTAGTTTGGTTTGGTTTGGTTTGGTTTGGTTTTATGGCATATCAACCTTTGTAGGTTATTTAACGCCAAATCCAGTTTTATGTAAATAATCAGATCTATTGAAAACAGTTCAGTTTAGCATAAGTACACAGTTTAATTGTCGAAAACATTTCCATTTCAAACTATTTAAGCAGTTATATGTAATAATTCAGTTAAGTGTAAATACAGTTTTAATGTCGAAAAACAGTTCAATTTGAAATAATTCAGTTAAGCATAAGCACGCAGTTTAAGTGTAAGTACGGTTTAATTGTCAAAAACGTTTCTATTTCAAACTATTCAGTTT
This sequence comes from Sepioteuthis lessoniana, assembly GCA_963585895.1. Lineage (NCBI taxonomy): Eukaryota > Metazoa > Mollusca > Cephalopoda > Myopsida > Loliginidae > Sepioteuthis > Sepioteuthis lessoniana. Next base: position 102,589,642 of record OY757910.1, read on the forward strand.
ACTCAATTCATTTTAGCATAAGTATGCTGTTAGTTCTATTTAACCCATAGATAGGACCCTTATCAGGTGCTACCACTCCGGGCCAGAGTGGACCTGGGAGCGATGGCAATGAAGGGGTACTCCGCATTCCCCAAAGCTCCAGCACTGCTGGAACTTAACCATTAGATTGTTTAGTGTCATATCCAGGACACTCATTAGGCGGGGTCTTACCCCTCTGTAGAGGTGCAGTCAGTGTATTCTACAGCCCCAGCTGACTGGGCAATACACAGATTTAAATGTCAGACAGTTTTATTTCAGATAATTCAGTTCAGCATAAGTACACAGTTTAGACGTCAAAAACAGTTCTATTTCGAGCAATTCAGTTCAGCACTAGTACGCAGTTCCAATGTCAAAACAGTTCTATTTTAAACAATTCAGTTTAGCATAAACACGCAGTTTAAATGCAAAAATCAGTATAGTGAAAGAACCACGGAGTTCTATTTAATCCATAGATAGGACCCTTATCAGGTGCTACCACTCCGGGTCAGAGTGGTCCTGGGAGCGTTGGCAATGAAGGGGTACTCTGCATTCCCCAAAGCTCCAGTATTGCAGGAACCTCACCATCAGATTGTTTAGTGTCATATCCAGACACTCGTTGGGGTGGGGTCTTACCCCTCTGCAGAGAAACAGTCGGTGTATTCTACAGCTCCAGCCGACTGGGCAATATGAGTATTAGATAGGAATACTGGGAGTCATATCAGTCCAGTCAGCTCGGGCTGTAAAACACGTCGACTTTATCTCTACTGAGAGATTGGTTTAGTTTGGTTTGGTTTTATGGCATATCAAATATTGTAGGTTATTTAATGCCAAATCCTGTTTTTACATATATACTAAATTGACGATTTTGTAAAAACATTTTGTAAATGCTCACAGTTAAATAATGAAAACGTTCTATTCCTAACAGTTCGATTTAGCATAATTTAACAAAGTCAAATGGTTCAAGTATTTCTATGAATCAAAAACAATTTAATTAAGCATCAGTTATTTGTTAACACACTTTTGAATAATGACAGTTTGATCTCATACAATTCAATTCATCATTAGTCATTTGTTTGCTCTCTGTTCAAATCTCAAACACTTCTATTTGACCCAAAGATAGAACCCTGTCAGGTGCTACCACTTCGGACCAGGGTAGATCTGAGAGCAATGGTAATGAAGGGGTACTATATATTTCACAAAACTCCAGTGTTACTGGACCTTCACAATCACTAAGTTTAATGTAATACTCTGGACACTCGTTGTGGAGAGGCCACTCCTTTTTGCAGAAATGGAGTCAGGGTATTCTACAGCCCCTCCTTCAACGAGTTTCTTGGATATGACACTCAACCAGTTGATGGTGAGTGCTGTATGATTTTTTAAATGTAGAGTACCACTTCATTGCCATTGCTCCCCGGTCCACACTAAACTGGATTGGTAGAACTGGTTGGTTCCCATAGCTCTGGTTCAAATAGAACAGTTAAATTATTTACTATACTGGAAACCATTTAAATATGTGCGACAAAATGATTAATATTGAATTGAATCTTTATTATCAGGTAGTAATAGATTAAGCCATTTAATTGTGTGCTGATAGAACTATTAGTCTTATAAAATATTTAACTGTGTGCAAATAGAACTATTAGTGTTTGTAATAACTGAAACCATTTAACTGTGCAAAAAGAATATTTAGTGTTAGCAATAACTGAAACTATTTAAATGTGCAGATAGAACAATTAGTGTTTGATAGCAATTGCCGAATCTATTCAATTGTGCAAATAAAACTATAAGTGTTGGCAATAACTGAAACCATTTATCTGGGCAAATTGAATTAATAGTTTTAGTAATAACAGAAAACCTCTAACTGTGAAAATAGAACAATTAGTGTTAGCTATAGCTGAAAATATTCAAGTGTGCAAATAGAACAACAAGTTATAGCAATAACTGAGATAATTTAACTGTGCAAATAGAACAATTTGTGTTAGTAATAACAGTAAACCTTTTACAGTGAAAATAGAACAATAGTGTTAGCAATAGCTGAAACCATTTAACTGTGCAAATAGAACATAGTACTAGGAATAACTGAAGCTATTTAAATGTGCAAATAAAACTATTAGTGTTAGTAGTCAATGAAACCATTTAACTGTGCAAATTAAATTATTAGTTTTAAGAATAACTGCAACCATTTAACTGTGAAAATAGAATAATTAGTGTGAGTAATACCTGAAACCATTTAACTGTGCAAATAAAACAATTGGCATTTGTAATTACTGAAAACCTTTAACATTGAAAATAGATCAATTAGTGTTAGCAATAGCTGAACCAATTTAACCGTGCAATTATAATATAGTGTTAGTCATAACTGGAACCGGTTAAATGTGCAAATAAAACTATAAGTGTTATTAGTAAATTAAACCATTTAACTGTGCAAATTGAATTATTAGTTTTTGTAATAACTGCAACCCTTTAACTGTGAAAATAGAACAATTATTGTTAGCAATAACGAAAAACCTTTAACTGATAAAAGAACGATTAGTGTTAGCAGTAACTGAGACCATTTAACTGGACAAATAGAATAATTAGTGTTTGTAATAACTGCAAAAATCTAACTGTGTAAATAGAACAATTATGGTTACTAATAAATGAACACCTTTAACTGTGAAAATAGAACAATTTGTGTTTGTTAGCTACTGTTGAATCCATTTAACTGTGCAAATAGAACGATTAGTGTTTGTAATAACTGAAACCATTTAACAATAGAAATAGATCAATTATTGTTTGATAGCAATTGTTGAATCCATTTAAATGCACAAATAGAAATATCAGTGTTTGTAATAACTGCAACCATTTAAGTATGCAAATAGAAAAACTAGAATTAGTCATACCTTCTTCCTCACAGGCAGAACTCAACTCAATGACTTTTTTCAAAATCCCCAAAAACCTCCGCGCACCCTTCCGGTTCATGGCGTCATTCACATCCCCTGATCAAATTTTCTATCTGGGATTTTTATTTTGACATCTCTGAATGACACATTCTCCCTGCGCGCGCGTGAACACCTGCGTTCATGTTTGCACCTAACTAACTCAACCGACAGGTTCTCAGCCTAACTACACCCAAGGGCAAGATATATAAAACGAAATCCTTCGGCCATTATATTACAGTTTCTAAATGTTTCCTACGAACAATTTGTTAACAAATCACACACACACACACATACACACACAAATATATATATATATATATATATATATATATATATATATATATATACTATTTTGCTGAACAAATTAAACATATAATGAAAAAATTGCTAAGTAACAAGATGAACAGAGCAACACACCATCCAATAAACAAGCAGTTATCAAACTTTTTACTGCAACCAAATGCACTACAATTATGAATTATGAATATAAAAAAAATGTTGATTCAAAGAAACGTGTACATATATATATATTTTTTAACTAGAGGAATTAATATTGTGAATTGAATTACCACGACCAGAAAATCCGCCGAACACCTACGCACGATATACGGGAACACTGAACAGCTGTTTCGATCATATTGGATCTCATCAGGAGTGTATACCGTAATCTGAATTTTCTGGTCGTGGTAATTCGATTCAAAGAAACGTACTCCCCACTGATCCTAATAAAAAGTAAACTTATACTATATACTATAATGATGTAATATACATAAACTATGATAACTTAAAAACTTTCATTTTAGTCATTAATAATATTCCCTCGCCGTCGATTGGAGTTTTGCAAAAAATAAATGTTATATATCAATTTAAATGTCTTTTAAGAGATTGCATCTCTGAAAAAACAATATATACGTTGGTTTATCATCAAAAAGCCAATCGAGAAGATTGATTATGCTTATCTCAGATACCAGTTCTATAGCCCTGCACCTAAAATAAAGTCCTACCCTACAAGAGAATTTTTAAAAATTCTTACCGAAAATGCAATATTTGAACAACAAAATAACAAGCAAAAACTACAGATTCTCGACGCGCTACATACTAGAAATAAACAACCCAAACATATTAGAATTAATTTTGAATACAGTGCAAATGTACTTAAATATCTTAAGCTACAACTGCTATTTAGAAAACTAAATTAAAAACAAATAAACGCTACATTATGCACCAATATATATATATATATATATATTGGTGCATTTGTAGCATTTATATATATACATATATATATAAAGAGGGTTTTGCATTAAATAACCTTCACAAGTTGTTATACCATGAGACACAACCAATCGGCCTGATCTAATTATAATTTATGCAAAATTGCATAATCAAATTAGTAGTGATTTGAAACTGAACAATGCTGAATAAATTGTTTTTGTTTTAATTGAAACAATGTAATTGCTTGAGGTAGAGCTGATTTCCAGATTACTTATCCCAAGGTTTGACATGCAGCAAAACCAAAAATTTTGAATGTGAAATGCTCCTTCGTTACCATTCTTACCAGGTCTACACTGACCTGGAGTGGCAGAATCTTTCATGTGTTAAAATAGTTTGTTTAAAAATTATTTGTATTTAAAAGAAATACTTAAAACGATATAAATGTGTCCAAATTGTTAATGGTAAGAATAGTTACTTGAAGCTATAATTATTGACAACAATAATCACCAGTTACTTATAAATATATAATTATTTAAAATACTTAGAATCATAAACTTTTTTTTACAAATTATTTGTATTGCATCGGAATACTTGAAACTATATTACTTTGTGCACACAAGTTATATTAGATTGGACTTCGTATTTATAACTATATTATGCGTATGAATTATTTGTATTTTAATCGGAATGATATGATTGCTTACCAAGCCATTGGTGTAATGAATAGAGTATTCGCCATTGGTCCGGGAAACCGAGGTTCAATCCAAGGTCGAGTCAGACCAAAATCTTAAAATATGGTACTTGATGCCGCCTTGCCAAACATTCGGTATTATAAGGATCAAGAGTAGTGGAGCAATCCGGGAAATGGAGTAGCACTCTCTCCTACACCTCAGTGTAATAGCTATTGAAAAGAGGGCCTTCGGGTCACACTCGACTAAGGTTGGCAACTTATTTATATGATTGCTTAAACTGGCATGGTGGAAATATTGTATAGCTGCAAAGAAAGACAACGACGCTGATGTTTAAAAAATTATCTGCTTCTTTTATTTTGCAATATAATGGCTGAGGGATTTCGTTTCATGCCTTTGAGTTTAGTTAGGCTGAGAACCTTTCGGCTCTGTGCATGGGTTACTTAGGTGCAACATTAACACAGGTGTTCACGTGCGCGTGCGTGGAGCGGACGTGTCACTCAGAGATGTCACAATAGCCTGAGATGGGAAACGAGGTTAGAAAGTGCGAATGACATCACGCACCAGAAGTGCGTGGAGGATTTTGGAAATTTGAAGAAAGTTAGTTGAGATGAGACCTGCCTAAGGGGAAGACGGTTGGCTTTCGCTTGCTCGCGGAGGCCTTGGGCTGGTGTCGCACGAGATGGGGGGGGGGGTTGCAGATGAAAAAGCCAGAATAGAAAGATTGTGCCTCTCTCACCTTATGTCGAAAAACCTTTAAACTCAGAGGTAATAAAAATTTCGTACCTGAACTGAGAAGTCGTAAGTGTTTTTCGTGTCTCGAGATTCCAATGTTCTATGTTCTATCTTTATGGACATTCGATGTACGCTTCACACATAACCATATCATGGCTATGGTACAATTACCCGATATATACGTGGGTGTCCTCGTGGTGTAATGTGTAAACCGAAGGACAGCAGAATCGTAGTCAAGCGAGTTTGAACTCCAGTCGAACTATTACGTTCACTTTTGGATAAATACCCATGAGAAAGTTAAAAATCCCGTTGTCTACCCTTATGGGTTAAATAGTACATCTATTATTCTTCTTGAGGGATGTCTTTGGCATTAAATAACCTACAAATGTTGATGTGCCATTAAACAAAGAAACCAAATCAAACCGATATATACGTATGGGAAGATTGAGAGAAGAGTCAGAAATGTTTGAAAGGCAATCGCATAGGGACGACGATGCAGTTTTTCTGTGAAAGCTCTCTGCCTTTCTATTTGTTCTAACTAAGTCGAAATCTTTCTTAAATGATATAATTTTCTGAACGCCCACGCAATCCTCGTTGTTGCTCTTCTTGCATACACGTTACACGTGGATACGCTTCCTGTCTGGCATGTTACCCATGAAACATAAACAGCACTTCCGCTGAGAAAATACCTGCGCCCTATCTACTTTAGGAAACAGGGATACTTCCTGTTGTTTTTCAGCTTCGACTTTTCTAGCAGATAAATATATAAAAAGAACGGAATTCACTAACGTCAACGCATGAAATAACCCTGGATGAATTGACACATCGTTAAAATCATTCAATTAAATAACTTCTAATGGTGTAGAAATTCCTACATATAAAGACTACATACGATATCTGAGACTCTAACCCTGACCTTAAGAAATGGTGGAAAATAAGGAACTATTTCATTCGCGAGGTAATTGAACTCACGAACTAATTTCACCATGAATTATGCAGTAACAACTGTAGATTCATGGACGCAATTTTCTCATACCAGTATCTGTTCTGGGGTAAATTAGTGCCTTATCCATAATGAATAGAAAAAGTTCACCTTCAAACGATGAAAACGTTAAATACATAAAGTAAATGGTGAGTCGTCAGGCGGGTAAACAAGTGACAAATTTGTTTTTTCTTGTTTTATTTATTTATTGGGGGGAGAGGGGAAGTATTTTTGTCTTTGTTTCGTTTTTTTTCCTTCTTTTCTTTTTCTTTGCCTGTGAATGTTTTCATGAGAAACAAGAATCAACCTGTATCATTAATCACCAAAACCGATAAAAAAAAAATGACAGCAGATAAATACGTTTGGTGAGTAGGTTTTTTGGGGTTTTTCTTGTTGGGGTGGAGTTTTACACTTGGGGGTAATACACTTTTTGTGGGGTAATACACTTCTTTCTTAAGTTCGAGCTGGGAATCGCTCTTTGCGTAACCATATTTACCAACCCCTCCACTCGGGAAAGATTTGACACAAGGTCAATTTTTTAAGCGGAGTTTAACAGGTTTGAATTCAGAGTTTTACTTTCTAATAGACTAGTTGTCTCACCAAGGCTGAAGAACAGAGTCTATCCTATTACTTACCCATAGCTGGAGGGAGAATAGTTGGATTCATACATTTCCCAAGGGTATTAGTGCTATGCGAAATGCAATTAGCCTCGTCCAGGATCTGAACTCGTGTCGCCGTGTCCATTTCCTACGACTATAACCATTACACCACGGGCACTTCCACCATCGATCTTTGCGTAACATAGGAAATGGAATTGGCAACCCGAGTTCAAATTTATGCAGCTAATATGGATGTTTTTCTTCTCCACCAAACTATGACTTGATACTTGGGCCAACCTACCCACTCTAAAAGTCAAACCATCTTTACCCAATTTAAAACAGCCCAGTCGGTTGAGGCAGTAGAATACATCGACTGAATCTCTACCGAGCGGAAAGACCCTCCTTCCATCGAGTGTCCTGGATATGACATTAAACAATCTGATGACGAGTCTCTAGCCTTGGAGATTTGGGGAATGCGGAGTACCCCTTCATTGCCATAGCTCACTGGCCCACTCTGACAGGGTCTTACGTATATTTCTATTAGAACAACTTTGCGTGCAAACAAATGACTGATTTCAAATTGTAACTGTTAAATAGCAATACTTGAAACTATGTAGCTTGGTGCAAAAAAATCATAAAAAATCAGGATCGTTCAAGAATGTTATCTCAAAAATGAGCTTATAAATCATATATATATCTTATATATATGTACAAACATTATTTGGCGTTAAATAACCTACAATGGTTGATAGGCCATAAAACCCAAACAAACCAAATCCTATATGTTTAATATATATGTATAAAGAGGATTTGGTATTAAATAACCTACAATGGTTGATATGTCATAAAACCAAACCAAACCAAATCATATATATTTGATATATATGTATAATGAGGATTTGGAATTAGATAACCTATTATTATTGATATTCCGTAACACTCAACCCATCCAAATCATATATATTCAATATATATCTATGAAGAAGATTTGGCATTAAATAACCTATTATTGTTATTCCGTAACACCCAACCCATCCAAATCATATATATTCAATATATATCTAGGAAGAAGATTTGGCATTAAATAACCTATTATTGTTATTCCGTAACACCCAACCAAACCAAATGATATATATTTAATACATATGTATAAACAAAATTTGGCGTTAAATAACCCACAAAGGTAATGCCATAAAACCCAACAAAACCAAACTAACTTAAAAACAGACCAAATGTAACCTCCAGCCAAAGGTGGAAGGAAAGGGTTAGCACATAAGTAAGTTTGAGCATGAGCGTAGAAGGAATCTTTTAAAGTTGTCATCATCATCATCATGTCGTGCGGCTAGCACGGATATCCCTGATCCTCTCTCTCCACGTCTCCCTATCATTCATCGCCTCCGGCAGGTCCTCAGGGTTACATCCCGTATCATCCCATAGCTGCTGTATGTATGTTCGAGCTGGTCGCCCTGCTTTTGATTGGCCATATGCGGGGGTCCACAGGAGCACATCACTTACGATCTCGTCCAGTAGTGTCCTGCATGTCTGGTTCGTCTCGCTTGTATAGTTTTCGTGACAGGTGGTAGGTGGCCGTACAGTTGGCGCCTTGTGAGGTGTTGCTGCCAGGACTTGTTTAATATTTCTCACAACATTCTTGTATAATTGCCGTCTAGTTTCTTCTCCAACCGTTTAGTCAGCGTCCAAGTAGTGCATCCATACAGCAGCACCGACACGACCGCTGCTTGGAAGAAACTGCGTTTCATTTTATCGGTCAGGTTTGATTTCCAAATGATCGGAAGCCTATCGATAGCTGTCCATGCCTTCGTTAGTCGTGTGTCGATGTCTTTTTCGGTTGATGAGACGCTCCTATTGTCTTCTCGAATTTTGTCAGGGCAACCCATTTAGAAAAAAAAACTCTAGATTTAAATTCATCATCTTTATTCAAGTTAATAATCGTTGTTATCTAAATGTAAAGGAAGTGTGCGCTGGCAAGTAATCCTCTCATAGCCCTATTAAATACCATGAAGGGAAATTGCTTGTTGGTTGGTTGGTTGGTTAGTTTTATGGCATATCAATCTTTGTATGTTATTTAATATCAAATCCATTTTATACGAATAATCAGTTCTATTTTTTTTTTCAAATCAGTTCAGCATGAGTACACAGTTTAATAGTCAAAAACATTTCTATTTCAAACTATTCCGTTTTGTCAAACAGTTCTAATTCAAATAAGCCAGTTTAGCGTAAGTATAGATTTTGTTTACACACAGTTAAATGTCAAAACAGTTCTCTTTCAAACAATTCAGTTTAGCGTAAGTACAGTTTCAATATAAAAAAAGTTCTACATCAAACAATTCAGTTTAGCATAAGAATGCAAATTAGTTCTATTTAACACATAGATAGGACCCTATCAGGTGCTACCTCTCCGGGTCAGAGTGGACCTGAGAGCGATGACAATGAAGGGGTAACCCGTATTCCTCAAAGCTCCAGCATCACTGAAATCTCCCCTTCAGATTGTTTAGTGTCATATATCAGGACACTCATTGGGGGAGTCCAACCCCTCTGCAGAAATGCTGTCAGTGCATTCTATAGCCCAAACCAACTGGGAAAGATATTGCTTTTCATTGCGATCTAAAAATAAGATTCTGGAAAGGGCTTAATACATTTTCTTTCTGTAAGTTTTACAAATAGTACAGCTAGAATTCAAATAAACAAATGTACAAATGAAGTAAAGAACATAGTCAGTAAGGCTTTGAATATATAGACTGTGTTTTCAGCGGAGGGGTACAATCACCCCTCAAGAGAGAGACACTAAACTTCAATTCTGAAACTCTGAATAGAGTGAGTACTCCTCTATTGCAATTACTCCAATGCTCACTCTGACCAAGAGTTAAGCAACCATTCTAGGAAAAGGAAAATTCTGTCATTTAAAACCACTGCATTACTTCACACACACAAAAAAAAAACAATCATGGTAATGAGCAACTTGATAAGAAAGGCAACTGTGTTTATACATGATATTTAAAGTTAAGCAACCATCATAGGAGAAGGGAAAATATCACGGAAAACCACTGCCTTATCTTTCACAAGGAAAGTCACATTATTGCACAATTTAATAAATCATTAATTTTTATCTCATGATATGAACATAGTAAATAAAATTATGCGTAATCTGAAAAGAAAGAAAAAAAGAAAACCGTTGATTTCTTGGTATTGACTCAGATAATCTGTGTGGGAAAGTGTTGAATCAAAGGTCTTTGGTTCGATCCTGGGGTTTACGATATTAATAAAGTTTCGTGTTGGAGATATTTTTTTATTGAATCGGAAACACCCTTTTTAACCCGAATCAATTAATTGCCTGCATAAATTAATTTATCTTAGTTTGACCAGTCAACGCCGACTGAATGTCGCAAACAGACGAACGGACCTTGTAGTACTAAAATTTTTGCTATGAACGCCTACGTTTTTTTTTGTTTGTTTATTTGTTTGTTTTTGATTTTTTTTTTTAAATTTCCTGGTTTATCGTACGTTTCTGTACACTTTTGTTTCAGTTATTGATTTAGACATCGATTTTGATCAAAGATTACAAAGTACGATTCGTCTGTTTTTCTTTTACCTCAAAAAAAGAAAAAGAGATCATGATTTTTTTTTTCATTTACATAATCTAATTCACGACAAGTGATTATCTGACAGGATCAGCAATAGTTGGCGAATTCTTTGAGAAAGACACATAAAAGAAATAAACATCAAAGGTACAGATGTGAGAAAGTGAAAAGCCGTTAATTATCTTAAAGAACGCAATAAAAAAAATATAAAATAAGAAAAAAGAAAAAATTCGTTGCAATAGAAAATATTAAAAAGACCGCCCAACGCTTTTGTTTCTCATGTTTGTTAATTAATAACATTGAACAATTGGCCTTAATTCACTTAACCTCTGCACTGACCAAATGCGGTATTACAAGAAATGTATGTACGTGTATATTTGCGAGTTGATTTTCTGATAGAAATACGGGCATTCTGTTCAAATTACACATTAGAGATTTCTGTTTGATCACGGAACAGTATATCTTATGATGGTTCTGTTCACGTTTAGTTTGTCTTGAATTTGTCATTTTTTTTATTTTACTATATTCTGTTTTATTTTATTTCATTTTATTTATTTATTGCTTCTTTCTTTCATTAAATATTTGCGTTTTTCCTCCTCCCACCCATCTCTGATTCTTCTTTAGATTTGTATGCTGCTAGCTTTCTTTTGTTCGTGATCTTTCATTTCATTCGGATTCTTTCTTCTTCGAAAGGCTTTGATCTCAGATCGATATTTTTTTTTTTTAACTTTCTTCCAAATAATGCGGATATCTTCGGCTTTTATTTTTATTTATTTTTTTTTTAAATTTATTTTTCATCTCATCGATTTCTATCCAGAAAGAATTCATGGAGCATTTTTTTAAATTCGATTTTCTATAAAAGATTTTTAGTTTTTAGAAATGTATAGCCATTTGCTCATGCATCTGTCGCATATACGTTTTTCAAATGTTTTCATATATGTAAGACTTTGCGTGAATATTTGTGCGCACTCCCCTCTATATATATATATATATATATATATATATATATATATATATATATATATAGTGAAATAGAGAGATACACTCGTGTGTGTACACTGAATATGACACATACACATTCACACAAATACTGATGCAAGTCCTGCAATATAAATCACACACACATGTACGTTTTTTTCAGATTTTCATATATGTAACACAGTAGACACACAGGGACACAAATGCAGAAACAAACATACACAGACACACAAACACAGACACAGACACACACACATACATATATATACATATATATATGCCAAAACACACACACACACACACACACACAGACACACACACACATATATATATATATATATATATATATTTTATTTATATATGAATATATATATGCAATAACACACAAACACAAATTAAGGAATCATGCTATGTTGAATATTTCGTTTACTACACACACGCACATACAAAATCTCTCTCTCTCTCTCTCTCTCTCTCTAACATACGCTCACACACACGCACGCACGCACACACACACACACACACACACACATATATATATATATGTGTGTGTGTGTGTGTGTGTGTGTCCAAACTGAATTAGGTCGACAGATAAATACATTCATAGAAATACTCACAGAAATCCTGTAGTTCGATTCACCCTCAAATATACATACTTCTCTTTTTCTTATATCTAAAGCTCTTTCACGCTCTCGCTCTCGCTCTCGCTCTCTCTCTCTCTCTCTCTCTCTCTCTCTCTCTCTCTCTGTGTGTGTATATATATATATATATATATATATAATGCTGATCCAAGTCCTGTAGAACGAATCACGCTTTCTTACACTATTATACGGCTCTAGTCTATACGAATCATCTAACCTTCTTTAAAGCCGAACTCAATCTAATCAAATATTTTCTTCTTATTTGTCATTCATTTTTCTGTCAATCTTTTGTGTACATGTAAAACTCAAATGAAGAGGTGCGTTGCGTAACAGTTGTCGTCTTATGTAATGTACACGGTGAACCGGGTTCAAATCCTGGACGAAGATATTTGCGTTTCCCTTTCGCAGTAATACCTTTTGGAAAGGAATAAATTTATCTTTCCATCCCTCAGCTATGAATAAGTAACAGCGTTCACCGAGATCTTTAGCGTTTGTGTGTCAGCCAGAAAGGAAAATCTGAATTTAAGTCAATTGGCCGACCGTAGACGAAGGAGACCATAAGCCTCCCTTTTCAATAACTACTGCACCGAGGTGTAGGGGAGGTCACCACTCCTTTCCTTAGATTGCTCTATTTACCCTTGATACATATCTCACACTGAGTATTAAGCAAGGAGGTTCATGTACCGTTTTTTGAGCAAGACTCGTCCTAGGATAGAACCCTGGTCTCCCGGGCCGTTGGTAAACAAAAAAAATCCCCGCGTGTTACATTCTGTACATATCAAAGGACTAACACATATATAAATAGTTGGGCAATCTAAGGTTTTAGGAAGGCAACCAGTCTAGGAGAAGTTAAAGTCTGAATTTAAACTAGCTGTACCTTGCTTAAAAGTTGACCTTGTGTCACATCCTGCCCGTGTCGGAGGGCTTGTAAAAATATATTAGTCGTACCATCCGGCTTTCGTTTAATTCGATCACTCGTGGACTAAAACATGCTTGTTTCCAATTAATTAATATTTCTATCAATCTTGGTACTGACACTAGTCCTAAGGTAGAATTATTTTTTTTAATTTAAACAAAATTCGAACAAAATGTTTTATCCACAATTCAGTATACATTTGTCTTTCCAGCTGTAATTTCATTTTCAAATCATCATCATAATCATAATCAAATCCCTCTTGGTAGATTCTCAAGACGGCATTCAGTGTCCACAAAAATCTGATGAATGTAGTTTTTCATTATCAGCTAACAACAGCATATCAGTGTGTGTAGGAGTGCACGAGAGAACGTTGCGTATGAGTTTGTCCCTGCTTCTTCAACAATATCCTGTATGTGTTGTTCGTCTTCCTACGATGGTATGAGATGGGGGGGTGAATGGCTGGACATTTGCTGTTTTGTGTGGTGTTGTACCTTTCAGTTCCTACTCACTGTCACATAGAACAATCATTGGTGATTCAGTTACCAACTGTTCATAATTGTTTTGGTTTTGTTGTGTTATACTACACATCAAACTATGTGGTTTATTTAATGCCAAATTATATATATATATATATATAAACAATGTTGAAATGATAGATTGTAGTGAGTCTGAAAGAATGATAGAAATATTTAGAAAGTTGGATAAATCACTCAGCTCAAATTTAGATGTGTGATATTTTCTGCGGCTTTTTTTTTTTATCGAACTTCTTCAGACAGAGACAGTTTTCTGCGTTTTTCTATTTAAAAGTATATGAGGAGAAATGATAAGATGGTGGGTGTATAGTTAGAGCAGGAAAGAAGGGAACAGCGGTCTTATTGAAGGAGTCTTGCCCTTCTGCAGAGGAGCAGTCGGCGTATTTGACAGCCGAACCGAAAGGATGGTAACAGCTCATAATCGTGAATTTTAACTTCCATCAAACCAAAGACTACTTTTCGTGGATAGTTGTAATTTAGTAAGCTTTTTGCTAAGATGTAGCACGAGGCCGTATGAATGTGTCACCCAATGAGAATTGAACTACTACTAAAGGTTGCTAGTCTAGCTTGCTAACCATTACACCACCCAAGGTGACCCCTTTCCGTGAACAGTTATTTATCAACCTTAGCTTAACTGTATGTAGTGCCAAGTATTTTTTTGCATTCATCGAGAATTTACCGAACTAGTGAAAGTTTTAATTTCAGTTTCTTTGTTTAATGACATATCAACGTTCTTGAGTTATTTACTGCCAAAGCTCTTTTTATAGAAGAACAGTAGTGATACTATTTAAGATAATGATCAGGGGATAATGTGGCACATACTTTTTCCCATGGAATTAGATCTAAAGTGAATGTGATAGAAGGAGTGGATTAGTTTGGTTTGGTTTCGTTTAGTTTTATGGCATATCAAGCATTGTTGGTTATTTAATGACAAATCCTATTTCTACATATATATTAAACATGATTTTAAACAAATTTAAACCTTTTCAAATGGGCCCGAGCTCTCTCTCTCTCTCTCTCTCTCTCTCTCTCTCTCTCTCTCTCTCTCTCTCTCTCTCTTGGACACAGTTAAATGGTTAAGTATTTCTACCGAGCAGGAATAGTTCTATTCAATATTATTCATTTGTTTGCACACAGTGAAGTAGATGCAAGTATTGTTATTACCACTAATCATTCTATTCAGCATTATTCATTCGTTAGTTCACAGTCAATTGGTTCCAGGTTTTGCTATGTATCATTAACAATTCAATTAAACATCAGTCATCTGTTTACACACAGATGATCAAACAGTTCTATTTCTTACAATTCAATTTATCATAAGTAATTTGTTGGCTCACAGTTTAAATGTCAAATACTTCTATTTGACCCATAGATAGGACTCTATCAGGTGCTATCACTCTGGGCTAGAGTGGACCTGGGAGCGATGGTAATGAAAGGGTACTCCGCATTACCCAAAGAGCCAGCGTTACTAAGGCCCCACCATCGGATTGTTCTGCGTCATAACCAGGATACTCGTTGGAGGGTTCTTACCCGTCTGAAAAGATGCAGTCGGTGTATAATACAGCCCCAAACGACTGGGTTAACTTCGAGTTGGAACTTGCGCACCTAACAAGTTGGTTTTGAATGAAATGCTTTATTCATTTCGAATGAAATATTTCACGCAACATTGAAGATAGTTACATTTTATAAATTTTATCTAACTCCATTTTTCATCACCAGTGACTCACTATCTTGTCATCCCAGTCAGCAAAGGCTGTAAAATACGCCGAATGTGTCTCTACTAAGGAGCAAGACCTCAAAAACAAATTTACTGATATAAGACTAAACCATCTGATACAGAGACGCCAGTGCTGTAGCTATGAGAAATGCAGAATACGTATTCATGGTCATTACTCCCTGGTCATCTCTAACACGATTAATTGGTACTTGTGAGGGTCCAATCAATGGATCAAAGAGAACTGTTCAATCATCTACTATATTTGAAACTATTTGACTGAATAAAGAAATGAGCCCGTATGACTCGTTTAATAATAAAGTTACCTGCAAACAAGTCACTCAAATTCATGTATAATCCTATTTACCAACCCCTCCGCTCGGGCAGGATATGACACAAAGTCAATTTTTAAGCGGAGTTTAACAGGTTTGAATTCAGAGTTTTCCTTCACCTAGACTAATTGCCTCACCAAGGTTGAAGAACCTAATCTGTCCTACAATTTAGGAGAATAGTTGGATTCATACCTTTCTCATGGGTATTAGTGCTATGTGAAATGCAGTCACTCTCGTCCAGGATGTGAACAGTATTTGGCATTAAAAAAATCAAATCCTGATAAAATGTAAAGCCAATCAATCTAAACATAAAGAGAATTATGATCATTGGATAGGAATAATTGAAACCATTTGCCGATAATTCTATTCACAGATGTAAAATAGAGCAAATTATACTCGCCTACGGCCTACCAAAAGAAACCGTTGCAGCCATAATGATACTCTATAAAAACACTAAAGTAAAAACCCGTTCTCCGGATGGAGACACAGACAACTTCGACATTGTAGCACGTGTACTACAAGGAGACACATTAGCTCCATACATCTTTATCATTTGTCTAGACTTGTAACATCAATTGATAAAACCAAAGAAAACGGTTTCAAGCTAACAAAGGAAAGAAGAAGAAGATACCCCGCAAAAACAATTACCGACGCCGACTACGCCGATGATATAGCGCCTCTGGCAAATGCACCTGCTCAAGCCGAAACCCTGCTACATAGTCTGGAACGAGCTGCTGTGGGCATTGGCCTCTATGTCAATGCGCACAAGACGGAATATATGTGCTTTAATCAAAGAGGCGACATCTCCACATTAAACGGTAGCTCTCTGAAACTAGTAAACAAGTTCACCTACCTTGGAAGCAGTGTCTCATAAACCAAGAAAGACATCAACACGTGACTAGCAAAGGCATGGACTGCTATCGATAGCCTATAGGTCATATGGAAGTCAGACCTGACCGATAAAATGAAACGCAGTTTCTTCCAAGCAGCGATCGTGTCGATACTGCTATATGGATGCACTACATGGACGCTAACTAAACGAAAAAGCTTGATGACAAATACACAAGAATGCTGCTTGCAATATTGAACAAGTCCTGGAAGCAACATCCCACAAAACAGCCGTTTTATGGCCACCTACTACCCATCACGAAAACTATCAAAATTAGACAAACCAGACATGCGGGACGCAGCTGGAGAAGTTGGGACGAGCTCATAAGTGATGTACTCCTGTGAACCCCTTCACATGGACGAGCAAAGGTAGGACGACCAGCTCAAACATACATCCGTGGCGATACGGAATGTAGGCCAGAAGACCAGCCGAAAGCAATAGATGATAGGGAGGAGTAGTGAGAGAGGTTCAGGGATATCCACGCTGATGGCGCCACAGATTCAGTTTAAAATATTTCTTTTTTTTTTTATTGATAGAACTTTTTCAAATGAGAAGATAAGTTTCTTAAAGTTTAGCAAAAAGAAGAAATAGATAAAAGTGTATAAATGTAAATAGGAAAAGGTGTATGGTATAAAGACAAAAGAGAGGTGCCCATGGTGTAATGGTCATCGTCGTAGGAAATGGAAACGGTGATACGAGTTCAAATCCTGGACAAGACTGATTGCATTTCACATAGCACTAATAACCTTGGGAAAGGTATGAATCCAAATATTCTCCCTCCAGATATGGGTAAACAGTAGGGCAGACTGAGTTCTTCAGCCTTTGTGAGGCAACTAGTCTAGGAGAAGGAAAACTCTGAATTCAAACCTGTTAAACTCCGCTTAAAAATTGACCTTGTGTCATATCCTTCCTGAAAGGAGGGGTTGGTAAATATGATAAAGACAAAAGATAGAAAAGGAAAAAGGAGAAATGATATAGGACTGAGTGGTGGTGGTGGGGGTAGTGGGTTTTTTGAGTTGCACCTCTTCTATATTTGGAGAAAACACAACACAAGGAGTTACCAAAAGTAATAATAAACGATGCAAAATATGTGATATAATCATAGAAGGTAAATCCTATACTTTTAGAAATCAGAAAACCAAATTCAAAATAAATAAAAACTTTAGCTGCAAACTCAAAAAAACGTAGTCTACATAATTGAATGTAGCAAATGCAAAGAAATGTACATTGGATTAACAAACACAGGCCCTCAATACAAGGATATCATTACACAGGAGTAATATCAAAATAGAAGAAAACAGAAAATTAAATGTTTCACAACACCTATATCAATGTAGTCGAGGTAAATTTAAAATAATGACAATATTTCAAAACGACAACACGGTATAAAGGAAAAGTTGTATAAAACCTGAATTGTACATACCGACAAATAGAAATAAACATATATATATATATATATATATATATATACAAAAAATCCAAGAAACAGATTCACTGAGAGAGAGAGAGAGAAATACATATAAGTGAAATCAGAAACCACTTCAACACACACACACACACACACACACATAAATACACACACACACAATGTATCAAATATCAAATGTAAACTAGGCTAAGAGAAACACACTCTAAGGAAAAGGACATGTATTCATAATAAAACCTAAGTAAAAACCATTCAAACTACAAACACGAGTAAGCTCAAGTCTCACTGAATACCCCATTAACTAGACCTTGTGCCAGACATGTTCTCTGACGAAAGCATAAGGCTGGGATATATACATATATTTCCTAATCTAATATCTACCAGCATTCACGGTTACCAGAAAAGAAGAAAAAAAAGAAAAAACCGCCAGGAACAAGAGATAAAAATATCTCGAATCACCGCCCGGGGGAAAAAAGAAAAAATATTATAGGACAAAAAGAATGAAAAGACCAACCCCGTCACACCACTAGAAAAAAAAATCAAGAGATATGCAATCAGTTTGTCAAAAGCAAACTGAAACCCTCCGTCAACACTGCAATGCTACAAATTACAAGAGTGCTCAACACGAGTGGAGCCAATTATAAAATTAACTTAAATCGCGAGTCGGAAATCTCCTACTAAAGTTTCACCTTAACGGATCATCAGGAAGTCTAAAACCGGTTTTAGACTTCCTGATGATCCGTTAAAGTGAAACTTTAGTAGGAGATTTCTGACTCGCGATTTAAGTTAATTATATATATATGTAAATATATATGTATGCATATATATATGTGTGTGTGTAGGTGTGTGTTTGTGTGTGTATGTGTGTGTGTGTAAATATATACACCGACAAAAACTATTAGGAAAAAAGTTACCAGTAAATTTTAAACCTCACTACCACACATACTCGCATAAAATCCCCAATACTCACTCTCTCTCTCTCTCTCTCTCACACACACACACACACACACACACACACAGAGGAAAAATAATTGTTAGTGAAATGCAAAACCACTTCAATGCACAGAAAATCACTCAACTACAAAAACATATCAAATATCAAAGACTGGTAAAGCAGACTAAGGTAAACACACTCTAAGAAAAAGAGAGGATGACTTCTTTATAAACCCATAACTAACTGAAAAACATTCAGACTGCAAACAAGAGTGAGTTCATTAAGAAGGCATTGTGCCATATATGTTCTCTGAGGAAACCAACAAGATGGAAACATGCACAATATGTAAGAACAAAATAAATAAACAAATAAATTCAAAAATACAAATCTCTTCGTGTACCTACTTATCTTAATATATATATATATATATATATACGTGTGTGCGTGTGTGTGTGTGTGTGTGTGTGTGTGGTAAAATAGTACTGCGAACAATTTACTATACACTTATTTATTTCATATACCCCAAAGGGTTGGTAGAGTGTTCGCCAATGGTCCGGGAGACCTGGGTTCAATCCCAGGTCGCGTCATACCAAAGACTTTAAAAATGGCACGATACCTCCTTGCTTAACATTCAGCAATATAAGGTACGTATCGAGGGTAAAGTGGAGCAATCCAGGGAAAGGAGTAGTGCCCTCCCCTACACCTCGGTGTAGTAGCTATTGAAAAGGGGGTCTTCTGGCCGCCGTTGACTACGGTCGCCAACTTTACTTATATGGTTTGACGTAATATAATAAGAGAATTGCCTTATTTGGTTTGGTTATTTGACTTAATGGCATATCAACCCTTGTGGACATGTTAATGGCAAATCTTATATTTAACACACACACACACACACACACACATATATATATGTGTGTGTGTGTGTGGAGGGGATTTGAAATGAATATATTTTAAGTAACCTTATTTCAAAACGAGACAGAGATCATTCATTTGCATATAGTTAAATATTTTCAAGCATTGCTATGTAATATTACTAATTTAACTTAACATTAATCATTTATTTTCAAACAGTTGAATAGTTTCAAGTATATTAAATAACTGAATAATTCTCTTTGACCCTCGGATGGGAACTAAACAGGTACCAACACTCCAGGCAGAGTGGACCCAAGGAGTAATGGCATTGAAGTGGTACTCTACGTTCCCAGAAGCTCAAAGATTGAAAATTCAACTTAAGATGCGGTTTACGGCCATATCCAGACATTTTTTCGGTGGGGATCTTATCCTTTTGCCGTGATGCAGTCGGAGCTGATTGGGCTATTTGCCATATTTGTACTCAAGATACAAATGACACGTGTTTAAATCTCTTTTATCGTTAAATGACCAATTTTTTATATCATTGGATTGACATGCCGAGCAATTCTCTTTTGTTGCATCTTTCAGAGCATTGAGAAGATTACTTGGCAGCCTCCCTCTTCTCAATAGATACAAGCTCTCCAAAAGATCGGGTACGTGAAACATAGAGTTGTGAGTGAAGTTCACTTGTTTTTCATGTTTAAAATATCGTGTATTTTTGTGCATTGACATTACATTTTACAGATTTCAACTTTTTTAACGAGATTGATAGATAGATAGATAGATAATGTTGAGCTCGTCATTTACGCTGGATGCACAGTCAAAACTGAGAGCACAGGCACGACAAGACGAACAAAACAATTGCTAAAATATTCTTTCCACCGATTGCATTTTTTCCATGTTTTTTTAAGCTATTGGTGTCAATTAAAATTTTACACTGAATAATTACAAACTGTAATTGCTAGTATAAAAATTAATCTTCATTAAATATAAGTGATTTGCCTCTTATATTTCACGGGATTGCGGATAACCTTCTGGACTGTGACAGCGAAATTACGAGTTCGAAATCCGGTCACGCTATTACTTTCATGGCAAAAATATTTTTTACTGTTTTTCATTGGGGTGAGCTACAACTCGTGAAAGGGTCGATCATTCCACGTTCAACTTTAAAATACTGCTTCACGTCTTCCTATTTTTGAGACCAGTTGATTGTGAAGTTGTAACATTGACAATAAACTGAATAAGGTTTTTCTGTGACCACGTGTCTGAATTTTCGATAATACACTGAATAAGATTTTTCTGTGACCACATGTCTGAATTGTGCATCATCGAAGCAAAATATTTAGTAAATTTCTACATGAGCAGCACACTGGGCGCCTCGGGTGGTGTAATGGTTAGAAATCTGGACAAGCAAATCTTTACGAGTCAATTCGAGTCTCAGTGGGTGTCCCATTTATACGGCCTTGAGCCACATCGAAAAAAAGAAGCTTAGTAAATTACTACAGGACCAGCGCCCCCATGACCAACCCATGTAACAGGAAATGTTTGTTTAAGAAGAAATACTGACCAAAATCGGAGAGTTCGGGATCTGTTACTTCTATTCAATGATCGAAACCCCTTAAAACGACCTTTTTATATCACATGTTTTGAGAAAAACATCGAATGCTTTACTTTGTCATAACGAACGTTCGGTTAAGAGGATGACATTTTTTTCGTGTTTATCTTTATGAAGAAACGTCAACATCTTGCTCACCATTTTTCCCAGAGAAGTTGAAAGCTTGATAACAACAAGAGACGTGAACTGACGGAAAATAGTATTATAAATTCAAGCGAAAGATAAAGAGATAAAAAAAGAAGCAATATTTGCCTACATGAAAGAAGCAACATAAATCAAAGAAGAAACCTTTCTTGCCGCCTTTTATCAGATGCGCGGAAAGAGCAAGATAAAACGAAATAACCAAAATATAAATTAACGGATACGGGTGGTAGAGGAGTGTTTCTTGATAGTGTTAACGTTCGCCATTTTTTTTAAGATTGTTAACTCGAGAGTAGACGTTTTCAGACGAATTTATTCAAAGAACCTATTCGTATTTTCCCCATATACTATCATTTTATTGCATTCGGCGTAAAAGAGGAATGTTTAGCGAATCGGTTCTGAAAACATCAGTAAGAAGTTCATTCGTCACTGGATGCAACAGTTATTTAATTTTCTGCAAGAAGTGGCATCGTCCATCATTGGCGGCTCGTCTGTGGGCAGTATAGAACTAGAGAACCTCCTATTTTCTCTCAAGATATTCGGAAAAATATATCAATTTTTACAGTGTGTCTCAAAATAGATGCAACCTATTAATATGATAATTACCTATTCCTGAGACAAGCGCAATGACAGTCATTTTGAACACGATCAATAAAAAAATGCATTCTTTAACCACGAAACATAAAATCAACGTTATTTTTAATTGTTATTATATTATCTTCCAGGCCATGGAATCTTTTGTGAAGTTTCTTGTCTTATTAATAAATCCTTATCATCTTAATGAATTGCTTTTTTTTTTGAGACAGTTTTAAAGGATTTTGTCTCCGAATAAGTAGAGACGCAAAATATTTTTCCTCTGTTGTCTAAGCCATTGTGATCGAGGATTTATAGCCGGCATAGAATACTAAATTTCAAATGTAAAACAAAAACGAAGAGAATGTTATTATTAGTAGAGTTATAAGCAGTCACATTGGTCCTATGCATATTGAGACACTCTATATTTTCAAAATATTTTTAATATTTGATTATCCTTAAACTTAATTTCAAAAGTCACCTTCTCATTTTTAGAAAACAAAAAAGAGTGGAATTGTCTACACAATAGTGCCAGTTTTATTAGCCAACATTGTTGTCCATACAAAAGAAGTTTTTAATTACTTAATATCTCGTTTTTACGGGTTTTCTCATGGACATTATTTTATAAGTTATTCCGACAAGTATTCATATTCATCTATGATTTATCACTGTATTCTTTAACATTCGACATTCTGTATAATGTTAATATGAGTCTATCTCAGTCTGTATAATATCTACCAATAAATGTGAGTGTATTTTTTGAATAAATTAATACGATAGTACCACATGCACAAGATTTTCTATCTTTACTAATAAACATATGTTAATATATGTGTGTGTCTATTTGCATGTGAATTTTAATATGAGTCTATATTTTTATTGCAGAAAATGTTCAGACAAGTATTTTGATTTTATTACGCTTTGTCCATCATCAATCCTTGAAATATTGCTATGAGTTATTGCTCGATCTATAATGAGAAGACGTTCGCATAAAGGGATCATTAATAAAGTAGCATTTGGCAGAAAGAAAGAAAGAAAGAAAGAAAGAAAGAAAGAAAGAATAATCAAAAGGAAGAAGAAGCAAGCAAATATAGTAAAAGTAAAGTTGGCGACCTTAGTCAAGAACCACCCGAAGGCTCTCTTTTTAATAACTATTACATCGAACTGTTGGGGAGGGCGCAACTCCATTCCCTGGATTGCTCCATTATACCCTTGATCCGTATCTTTTAATACCGAATGTTAAGCAAAGCTGCCTCAATTATCATTTTTTGAGTTTTTCGACAAGTGATTGAACTCTGGTCTCCCAGACCATTGGTGAACACTCTACCCATGAGAGTAAGAAAGGAAAAATAAAGAATATATGGCAATCAAAATAAAGAAATGAAGAATAACCGACAGGAAGATGAAAGGGAATAAACTGAGAGAGAAAGAAATGAATGCCGAAAGTAAGAAGATGAAGAAAGTATAAAGGAAAAAGAAAGAATGAAAGAAAACTAAAGACATTGAAAGGAAGAAAGAACAAAAAATAAATAAATAAATAACTATCGAGTGCAAAAAGACAGAAATAAATAAAAAAAGATCAATAAAGATCAAGGAAAAGTAATTGAAAGAAAGAAAAATTAATTGCGGGAAGAAAGAACAAAGTACAGCAAGCAATTAAAAGTGAATGAAAGAAACAAGAGAGAAAAATATTAATCAAATAAAGTAACAATGAATAAATGAAAGAAAAAAAAACAAAAGAAAGAAAGAAACGGAGAAACAAACAAATAAAGAAACTAAAGAGACAAAATAGCATTTAGCCCAATCGGATGGTTCTATATAATACATCGACTGCATCTCTACAGAGTAAAACCCCACCCCTCCACAACTAGTATCCTATGTATGATTCTAAATGATTTGATGGTGAGACGCCAATAATGCTGGAGCTTTGGAAGTTAGGGGAATGCAGGGTACCCCATTCATTACGATCACTCCCAGATACATTCTGACCGGCAGTGGTAGCATCTTACAGGGTCCTATCTTTGGGTCAAACAGAAATGTTTGACAATCTAAGTGAGTCCAAACAAATGACTTATGCTAAATTGAATTTTAAGACATAACTGTTTGGTCATTTAACAGTATCTAAACAAATGACTGAAGTTTAATTGAATTGTTAGTGATACATAGCAATACTTAGAACCATTTAGATTTGACTTGTTTAGTTTCCTTGTTTAATGGCATATCAACCTTTGTAGGTTATTTAATGCTAAAGCCATTCTCCAAGAAGAACAGTAGTGGTACTATTTAACCCATGGGAGGATGAGGGGGTTCATATCTTTCCCAAGGGTATTGGCCCAAAAGTGACCGTAATAGCGCGACTGGAATACGAACTCGCTTACTACGATTCCGCAGTCCATCACTTTAACCATTACACCACAAGGACACAACCCGATTTGACTTGTAATAAACAGACTTGTTTGAAATATAACTGATCATTTAACTGTTTGTAAATAAATGACTGATGTTTAATTGAATTGTTCATGATACATAGCAATATTTGCAACCATTTAACACTGACTGGTGCTAAACTAAATTGTTAGAAATAGAATTCTTTAATCATTTAACTGTGTATATCTGCAAAATATGTATATAAATCATATATTTAATATATATGTGAAAACATGATTTGGCATTAAATAACCATCAACGGTTTCTATGCCATGAAATCAAACCAAACAAAAATATTATTGGTCTTTATAAATTCACAGCAAACTTTGAGAAGAGAGTAGAAAAAGAGCGATTGTTTGAAATAACCTTTAATGAAGTAGCATTAACCGGAAATAAATATTTAAAAAAACACTTTTGTTTGGATTAGAACCAGAACGTTACAGAAGATTAATCAGGATAAAAGAATTGTCAAGAAGAAAAAAAAAACAATAAAAGCGTTTCATCTAAAATAAAAGATAGGATTCTTATATTTAATACTAGGTAGCTCTGTGGGCTGGGGCTTTTAAATATTTTGACCTTACCTCTGAAAAAGGGTAAGCCCTCTTTTTCAACGCGTGTTCTGGGTATGCCACTAAAATATCTTATGTGGAGGCTCCAGTCCTGGTGCTTTGGGGGAATGCTGAGTATTCTTTCATTACCATTATTCCCAAGTTCACTCGGACCCAAAATAATAGTACCCGGTAGGGTCCCATATATGGATCATATACAACTTAATAATGTATAAAGAATAATTATTATGGGTGATTTAAAAACATACTGCTGAGTGCAAATTATTTATATTAATAAGGAATATTGGATAAATAGAATTGCTGATGTTTAATAGCATTATTTGAAACTGTTCAACTGTCTGCGAACTATTTATTGATATTAAATAGAATTAGTTGTGTTAACTAATAAGACCTGAAACAATTTAACTGTGCCAAAACAAATGAGATCCAACAACTCGGTTAAAAATAAAGTTACCTACAAACTATTCACTTTCAAATCGTGTACATACATAGTTTTCGTAATGGGTGCTAGGTCACCTACCATACACCTAGAAAACTATCCAGGTTAGACGAACCAGACATGTGAGACACTGCTGGAGAAGTAAGGACGAGCTCATAAGTGATATACTCCAGTGGACCCCTTTACATGGACGAGCAAAGGCCGGACGACCAGCTAGAACCTATATACAGCAGCTTTGTACCGATACAGTATTTAGCCACCTGGGAGCAATGGATGATAGAGACTGGTGGCGAGAGAGGGTCAGGGAGATCTGTGCTGGAAGCGCGACATGATGATATTCTTTGCAAAGATTCTTTTTTTACAGTTGCCGTGAGAAAATAGCAAAATACAGATATGTTCTCTGAAACATTATGCATAAATAGATAAAAGTATGACAGCTTCTAATTGGAATGATGACACATGGTTAACTTTAGTAGCTTAACGAGTAAATTACTGTTTGTAGAGATATAAGGGATAAAAATTTGAATTACAAGAGGCTTTTTGTTTAATGCCGGTCAGTGTTATTTAATGTGCGTTGAATGAAAAGCAACAAGCATTAAAATGAAAATAACGGTTTGGATTTGGTTTCTTTTTTAATGACATCTCAACCTTTGTGGGTTATTTAATGCCAGAGACACCATTGTAGAACAATAGTAAAATTATTTAACCCATAATTGAGGGGGTGAATAAAGGAGTTCTCACCTTACCTCTGGGTATTAGTTCGAAAGTGCCGGCTATAGCATTACCGGAGTTTGAACTCATTACTACGACACAGTTCAGCGCGTTTGGCACTATGCCAGAGAAAAATACTCAAAAGGAATCCATAATATCCAGGTTTCACCCAAGAAATTAGAAGATCTGAAAATGGAGGCCCGTTTGTGCTAACACTTTTCATCGCAGAAATGGACACCTTGACACGGCTATATGCGCTTTGCTTAACGCTTACGTGTTCGGAATAAGCATGAACCAATCTCATCTCTCTCCAACTATGGGCAAATAAGAGGGAAGACAAGGCTGTGTAACCCGCTGGGTAGGCAACCCGATCTACAAGGAAAAACTTCAAACTCCGTCCTAACGTTTCCGGTGTAAGTGTGTCAGGAAAAATTGCTAGGTTAAATCAACTCAGGGATATGCTATTGATAGCATATAAAGCATTACAACTTGTCATGTATTATAGGTAAAAAGATAAACACCTTCAATTAGCCTTCCTATCACTCTAAGAAACTCTAAGAGAGGAAATTGCTCGGTATGGCGGTCCAAGGAAGTAAAAATTATGGTTTGGTTTGGTTTATCCATTTTAAAGCATATCAACCCCTAATGGATTATTCAATACCGGAATTCGATATAAATTATTTTTATACAGTTACTGCTATATGGATGCACTACTTGGACGCTAACAAAACGGCTGGAGAAAGAGCTATACGGCAATTACACAAGAATGCAGCGAGCAATATTGAACAAGTCCTGGAGGCAACACCCTACAAGGCACCAACTATACGGCTACAAACCTCCCATCACGAAAACTATCCAAGTTAGATGAACCAGACATGCAGGACACTGCTGGAGAAGCAGGGACGAGCTCATAAATGATTTACTCCTATGGACCCTCACATATGACCGAGCAAAAGCAGGACGGCCAGCTCGAACATACATACAGCAGCTATGTGAGGATACGGGATGTAGCTCTGAAGACCTGCCTGAGGCGATTAACGATAGGGAGAAGTGGCAAGAGAGGGTCAGGGATATCCGTGTTAGCGGCACGATTTGATGATGATGACGAATATGGTTTGGAGTAATTATTTCTATTCAATGCTAATCATTTGTTTGCATACTATTATATAGTTTCACCCATTCTTATATAAAACAATTGTTTAAAGTAACTATTCTTATTTAATAATTAAAATTTGTTTTTCTTTGATAGCAGGTCTTCTTATCTTATACGAATAATTTAAACACAGTTATATCGTCTCGATTATTCCTATCTATTAATAGTTTTTACTGTGATATATAGATGGGACCCTAACAGGTAGAGTCTCTCTGGATCTGTCCGAACAAGAGAATAAGTGAAATTATGGGATACTTCACGCTCTCTCGAGGTTCCGGTAGAATAACTGTACAATCGGACGCAGTTTTTTGTCATTCACAAAACATCGCTACAAATGGGTCGTGGGACAGTAAACGTATTCTAAACCTCCATAAAAGACATATAAAATAAATTTCGGGTCTAGTTTTAAATTCCTTCTGCGCTAATTTGCTACATTCGCTTATTATGTGATTGATGGTTTCATCTCTATCACAACATAGCCTACATTTGCTATTTTGTTGTGTCTTATCTATTCTCGCTTTGATATTATTAGTTCTTACGACGTTGTTGTGTGCTGCAATTAGGAGAGCTTCTACTTCTCTCTTAAAGTTTCCTTTTCTTAGCTATATCCAGCTTTTGTCGTGTGAGATGTTATTTATTAGTCGTTTAAAACGCCTATAGAATTATTTTCCTCCCCATTTTTATATCTTAGTTATTGTCATTCTGTTGTTCATAGTGTTATCAGTATCGTTTCTGATGGCAGTAAAGAGTCCTCCATCGTGTTTTTGTATATAGTCTTCGAGTCGTTGCATCGATGCGTCAACACTGTCTTCAATACTGGCAAGTCCTCTTCCTCCCTCTTTTCTTAATACATATACTATATGTATCAACGTCGTCTGGGGTGTAATGCCTTATGCATGGTCATAAGTTTTCTTGTTCTTTGGTCTATTTATTTAAGTTCATCTCTGGACCTCTTCAGAAAGGGTCCCGAATATCTAACGAGGGGTACCGCCCAGGTACTTCTTGAGAGTTTTTCACCTTAGTGTTAGTTGATGGGCTTTCTCTGAAGTCTGAGAGACACCAAGTCCTCCAGTCCCCGTACCAATCTTTTGATGACTTCCAAGAGCACTAATTACAACTAGTGTAATCATCACGTTTTTTTTTTCATTAACTCAATAGACGTCTATAAATTTAATTAGATGAAAACATCTTGAAGCTGGAAAAGGAAAGAAGCAGAAATTACAACTGTAACGAACTATACCAATGACTTACTTCTTCTAGCAAACTCACCGACCCAAGCCGAAACCCTGCTATATAGCCAGAAACGAGCAGCAGGTGGCATAGGTCTCCATGTCAACGCAGACAAAAATAAATTCATATGCTTTAATCAAAGAGGCATCTCCACACTAAAGGGTGGTCCTTTGAAACTAATGAACAAGTTCACCTACTTCGGGAGCAGTGTCTTATCAACCAAGAACGACATCAACACGCGACTAGCAAAGGCACGGGAAGCTATCAATAGACTATCGGTGATATGGAAGTCAGATCTATCCGAAAAAATAAACGCAGTTTTTTCTAAGCAGCGGTTGTGTCGATACTCCTATATGGATGCACCACACAGATGCTAACTAAACGTATGGAGAAAAAGCTTGACGGCAATTACACACGAATGCTGCGAGCTGTACAGAAAGGTCCTGGAAAAACACCCAACAAAACAGAATCTGTACGGCCACGTAACACGCATCACGAAAACTATCCAAGTTATACAGACCAGACATGCTGGACGAAATCATAAACGATTTACTCCAGTGGATCCCTTCACATCGACGAGCAAAGGCAGGATGACCAGCTAAAAACTATATACAACAGCTCTGTGCCGATACATGATATAGCCTTGAATACCTTCTGGGAGAGATGGATGATAGATTATGCGTGGCAAGAGAGGGTCAGGGAGATCCGGACAAGCAGTGTGACATGATGATCATGATGATAGCCATCATTTTCTTGTTCCACTGTTTGTTTGTTTTTCAATTCTCTGGCAACGTCTACGTACATATCCTGCTTCCCAATTTCTTTCAATTTTACTCTCTGGTCAAGCGGGACAGCAAAGTCGACAGTTTTGCACGCCCACTTTTTTGTTGATCATTGCCCATTGACCTAGTGGGTAGAGTGTTCGTCACTGGCCCGGGAGACTAATTCAATCTCTGGTCTAGTCGTACTAAAGACTCAAAAAAGGTACTTGATGCTGTCTTGCTTAACTCTTAGCATTATAAGGTATGTATCAAGGATAAAGTGGAACAACCCTGGAGTACGTGTTACGCCCTCCCCTACACCTCGGTGTAGTAGCAAATGAAAACGGAGCCTTCGGGTCATCATCGACTAATGTCGCCAACTTTACTTTTTACTTTATTAGATCTAGTCATCTGGCAGAAATTAAGTTATCCGCTTGTATCTTAAAATGCCAATGACACTGGTTTACAAAGAAATTGAGGCAAGCACAAAAATACCCGTTTTTACCTAATTTGAGGGTGCTGAATTCAAATTTGAAGTCCGTTTTTACTCATCACCTCTAGTTTTTTTTTAGATATGCATAGTGTGCATTTTGTGCATATACGGTACATAAAGTCGTACATGATTTCAGGGTTAATTCTAATATTGTGAGACTTATGGCTTATATTTTAGTTATTATGCACTAACTGTAAGTGATAGCATTACATTATATATATATATATATATATAAAGACGGATTTTGACAGTTAAGGCAGCAGGTCTCAATCCACACTCTGGCAGTCATTGGGAGGGATTGGTGTCCCTCAACTATCGTGTTACACATCTTTTGGATTACTAAATATTAGCATTGCATTTTCAAATGCACATTTAGTTTTACTTTGTTATATTTTCAGATTCTCCAATGGCTTCTAGCACGTCAAAATGTCGAGGATGCCTCAACAAGACCAATTCTTTCTGCTACCTGTGTGAGGACTTCACAACAGTTGCACCGCGTCGAACCATCACTTTCCTCTTCAGAACCGCCTACTTTCACTATTTTGACTGTAAGATTGGTGATCAGGACAAGTCTTGGGCTCCACACATCTGTTGTAAACCCTGCTACAATGGACTAACTGCATGGTTTAATGGCAAGAAAGCGGCTTTCAACTTTGTAGTCCCGATGGTTTGGAGATAGCCGCGAAACCACGATGATGATTGTTATTTTTGTTTAAATAATATAACTGGTTTCAATGCATCTTCTAGGAAAAGATCAAATATCCCAACCTTCGATCTGCTATGAGACCCGTTCCCCATTTAGATGATCTTCCTGGACCCACACCTCCAGTAAATAAGGATCTTCTTTCCTAATCAGATGAAGAAATGCCTTCAAGGGAGGATTCTGCCGAGTCAATATCTTTGGAAGATATTGAGTCTACATATTCAGGAACAAGTGGAAATGAGCCACACTGGATCACGCAAGAAGACCTGAATGATCTTGCTCGTGATTTGTATCTGTCAAAACAGCAGTCAGAGCTCTTGGCTTCTCGGCTTAAACAGTGGAACCTAGTCCAGGAAGATGTAAGGATCACCAGTTTCAGGAATCGGAACAAATAATGTCATTGGTCTTCTAATGGGTATGCAAGCAGGCTTCACAAAGTACTGTTGTTTTCTCTGTCTCTGGGATAGTCGAGCTGTATCCCAGCATTACAAGCAGAAAAACTGAGGGTTTAGAAGTACTTTTGTTCCTGGCGAACACAGCCTCAAGGAGAATCCCCTGGCGGACATGAATTAGGTGGTTCTTCCTCCTCTTCACATCAAGCTTGATTTGATGAAGAATTTCGTGAAGGCGTTGCACAAAAATCGTGCTGCCTTCCAATTCTTGTCAACTGTGTTCCCAGGTCTTAGTGCAGCTAAGCTCAAAGAGGGCATCTTTGTCGGACCTCAGATCCGAGAAGTGCTGAAGGATACTGATTTTGATGAGCTTCTTAACTTAAAGGAACTGAGAGCATGGGAAGCATTCAAGTCAGTCTGTAGTGGCTTCCTTGGTAACACACGCGTACCAGATTACCAAGCCTGTATTGAGAAGTTGCTAAAGTCTTACGAGGATATGGAGTGCTGAATGTCACTTAAGATTCATTTTCTCCATTCCCACCTCAACTTCTTCCCGCCAAACCTTGGATCAGTGAGTGATGAGCATGGAGAAAGATTCCACCAAGAAATTACGAAGATGGAGAGCAACTATCAAGGCAAATGGAACCCCGGCATGATGGGAGACTTCTGCTGGATGATCTTGCGTGACATCCCAGAGGCAAATATCACCAGATCTTCTAAGAAAACACACTTTTGACTGTCTGTGGTACTATGAATTGTGAAATAGTGTCATCCAAGTATATTGATTCAATCAGTGTTCTTTATCTATCCTGTTTTTTTTTTCTGTTATAAGCTGCTGTAACTCTTGAAATATGCACATATATTCTCTGTTTATACTAAAATGAGACTATTTAAAAGCCAGAAAACTAGAGGTGATAGAGCAAAACTATTTCTAATTTGAATTCAGCACACCCAAATTAACGAAAAAACACCTATTCCCATTCTTGCCTCAGACCCAAAATTTATTTTTGTTAACCAGTGTTATTACTATATTTTTTTATTTGTTCTCTTTTGAGAATTTTTCAGGGCAGCGTTAGCTGATGGCTTCTCACTTGAGTTTAAGTGACGACAAGTCTCCTCAAGTCTTCAGGACTCTTCTCTGAATTCTGGCCGATCTCAATAAAGCAGTAGTTTGGATGGTCTTCACTCGTCCTGTTAGTTCCAAGTCCTCCAGTCCTTGTACTAATCCTTTGCTGACCGTACCAAGAGCAACAATTACAATTGGTATTATCGTCATTTTCATGTTCCACAGCTTTTTCTATTCCCTAGCAAGGTCGAAGTATTTATTTCTCTTTTCACATTCTTTTAATTTCACTCTGTGGTCTGTGGGTATTATCATTCCTTCACTCTCTCTCTCTCTCTCTCTCTCTCTCTCTCTCTCTCTCTCTCTCTCTCTCTCTCTCTCCCTCTCTATCTATCTATCTATCTATCTATCTATCACACACTAGCGTGCCTATCTAATCTATCTATCTATCTACGCGAGTGTGTGAACCAAAAGATAGATAGATAGATAGATAGATGAACAAAATTCACATGCAAACAGACACATACATATATTTATATATGTTTATTAGTAAAGATAGAAAATCTTGTGCATGTGGTACTATCGTATTAATTTATTTAAAAAAATACACTCACATACACATTTAAATTGGTAGATATTATACAGACTGTGATAGATAGATAGATAGATAGATAGAACAGGAAAGGAGAGCCAAAAATATGATAATGAAATAGTAAGAAAGAAAAGGAGAAACTACAATAACTAGAAAGAATTTTCTCAAAAGAAATATACATGTATAAAGGAAAAGGAAAGAAAACGAGAATGAAAAAAAGAAGGAAAAAAAACTTACATGAAGGAAAGAAAACGTGATTTCATTAGAAAGACTCAAAATATAATTAGAGAAATAGGAAAACAGAAAAGGGTATTCTCACAAGTAAAAAAAAAACCCTTAACTGGAAATAGAGATAAAACTAATACAAAATGGCGGTGGAACGCTAAGCGACGGTCTGAAGGACGCGGATGAATGTATAAGCAAAAGAAGAGAAATTAATGAAAGTATTTTCGTTCTCGAAGGAAAAGGCTGGCCAGTTAGTGGAATGTCATTGGTATTTGTGCTGTGCGCAGTTAGGAAGCTGCACCAGTTGTCATCACTTGATGCGGATCGATGGAGAATACGGCTTACCTTTGATGTTGCCGTCGATAAACAGAAAGATAAATACAGAGAGAAAGACAGAGAGGATGAGGAGGATATTTTTGAGTAGTGGTGGTGAAGTCAAGAGGGAGGAGTAAAAGTGAGGTAGGACGGGGAAGAGAGTGAGAGAGAGAGAGAGAGAGAGAGAGAGAGAGAGAGAGAGAGAGAAAGATAAAGGTAGAGGAGGTTGCAGTGCGCTACTTAGCAAAATTATATGAACGATTATTTGGCCATCGAGATAAATTGATTAACTGTAAAAAGAGGGTCATACGTTTGCATAGATTGATAAAGATATGATTGCGTTTGCGTGTGTGTGCGTGTGACTGCGTAAGCACGTATGTGTGTGTGTGTGTGAGTGTGTGTACTTGTGTGTGTGTGTGTGTGATGGAATATTGACATAAGCATAAACATACACATACATTTGCATGTGATGTCTTAAACACGATGTATGTGTAGACAAACACAAATACGTACGCACATACACACTCTAATATATGTATATGTACATATATACATATATGGGTGTGTGAGTATATAAAGGTTTCTTTTATTCATATATAAAATGAAATATATGCATAAAACTTAAGAAGGGGTTACATATATATATATATATATATATATATGTATGTGGCCAAGAGTGTAAGAGCATGTTGCAAAAAATTGTCTATGCACATACACTTGTATATATATATATATATATATATATATATATATATATAATTTCTAACACATGACACACGCATAACCGACTCAAGTGCACACATATATATGTATGCTAATATATGTGTGCGTATATTCGTGTATGGACATGTGTTTATATCTGTGCTTAAATATATCTTTACAGATATATATATATCGTGCTTTTTATGTAAACGTTTCTTTTATTTATTTACGCTTGTCTATAAGTAAACGAAGGTTATATATCTACATATATCTATATATCAATATATATATCTTTATATATATATATATATATATATATATATATATATATATATATATATATGTAAATATATACTTTTATATATATATATATATATATATGTATGACTATTATTTGATCGTAAAAATGCTATGGCTATATTATAACACACACACACACACACACACACACACACATACATATATATATATATATATATATATAATGTACAGCGATGAACAAAGACAAATTGTTTTGAGGAAATATTTGTCAATGTTTAATGTTACGGTTTTTCGGCTTTCCTCAATTCATGTAAGATATTAAATGAAACAAAAAGATGAAGAAAAAAAATTAAATCCTAACGGTTAACGTTGGCAAGTATTTTCAAGCATAAAATCATTAGCTGAATGAATATATATACAATATGATTTTGTATATAAATGAATATGCAAAAATGTATATATAATCAAGTTATATAAGTCGACAAGTATTCTACTGTTTGTGTGAAAACCTGAGTCATGCTATTTTGTGGTATGCAAACATTCTGTTTATATATATATATATATATATATATATATATATATATATATATATATATATATATATATATATATATGATAAAGATAAGTGACAAAATAGATAAATCAGACACTTACAAAAGTTTAAGTGAATTGATATTTTATTATTTTATTCAAGAACTTCTTCAGACGGAACATTATTTTTTTAGGTTTTATATATTTAACCAAATAAGGAAATAGATAAAATAACGGAGAAAATGAAAGTATGGAGACAAAGAGAGAGGTTTTTGGGTTGGTTGGTTGTTAAGGTTTTATGGCATATCAACCTTTGTAGATTATTTAACGCCAAATGCATTTTTATGCAAATTGTCAAACAATTCAGTTTAGCATGAGTACACCATCTAATTGTCAAAAACATTTCTATTTCAATTTATTCACTTTTTTCAAACAGTTCTAATTACGCTAATTCAGTTTAGTATTAGTACATATTTTGTTTATACAGTTAAATGTCAAAACAGTTCTGTATTTATACAATTCAGTTTCGTGTAAGTTGAATTTCAATGTCCAAAGCAGTTCCATTTTAAACTATTCAGTTTAGCATGAGCAAGCATTTTAAGTGTACGTACATTTTAAATGTCAAAAACATTTCTACTTCGAGCTATTATGTTTAATTAAGTAGTTCTAATTCAAACAATTCAGTTTAGCATAAGTATGCAGTTAGTTCTATTTGACCAATAGATAGGACCCTATCAGGTGCTACCACTCCGGGCCAGAGTGGACCTGGGAACAATGGCAATAAAGGGGTGCTCCGCATTCACCAAAGCCCCAGCATTAATGGAACCTCACTATCAGATTGTTTAGTGTTTTGTCCTGGACACTCATTCACCAAAAATGAAAGTATGGAGACAAAGATTGTTTAGTGTTTTGTCCTGGACACTCATTCACCAAAGCCCCAGCATTAATGGAACCTCACTATCAGATTGTTTAGTGTTTTGTCCTGGACACTCATTGGTGAGGGTCTTACCCTTCTACAGAGGTGCAGTTGGTGTATTCTACAGCCCAAGCCGACTGGACAAGGAAACGAGAGGGTCAAACAATTTGGGAAAATATAGAGAGAGGTATATGTGGGTTTAATGATGGTGATTTAACCTTTAAAGTCTGTCGCAAACCCACGAACAAATCAATTACATACTCCCACCACAACAACAAAATCAAAACAGCCCGCATAATTGGCTTTTATCTAAAAGCACTTAAAATATATAGCCCACAACACCAAGATGAAGAACGTAAATACATCAAACACTCTCTTAAAAGCCTAAAATACCCGAGTTTTTTCATATTAAACTCTTAAAAAAGCTCTTAATATACTCTCATCAAATAAACTTACGAAAAATAACCTCATTTTTCCATTACCTACAGATGGTTCTGTCTACCCACTAACATCCATAACAAACCTCTCTATGTCAAATTAGCCAAATTAGGAATAGCAATCATACAAACCACATCACGAACCATTAAAAACATCACTTACATCTCCAAATGAACCAATAACGAAACCAGATCTCACTCATGTACATATTCTAATCCATGTTAAGATTGTAACAAACATTACATCGGCGAAACCCAATGCAATCTAGAAAAAAGAATCTCCGAAAACAAACGATAAATTAAATTATTGGACGACCGAAATGTCATTTTCTCCTACCTGTTAGATCTCAAACACACTTTAAGTTTTTCCCAAGCCACTTTAAACAAACCCATACGTTGCAAAAAATCCTGCAGATTTTTAGAATCTGCAATCATTTCAAAAACAATCCACATAAAACAACGCCCAGTTTTTTAAATCAGATTTTCCCCTACTTTGATGACATTATACTACACGAAAACAATATCAAAAGAGGGAATGGATAAAAAAAAGTCAAGCGAAACGGTCAGCAAAAAATCGTTAGCAAAGTACATTTTTTCTCTATACTACCAGACTATTGAGGATTATTTCCTTTTCTTTTTCTTTTTCTTTTTTCTTTCTTCTTTTCCAGTGAGAGACTCTATTAAAGTCAACGTCTTTGATGATATGCTTAAACCCCTCTCTTTCCTCCCACCCCATTTCTTTTCACTATTTCTTTTTCTTTTTCTCAATAAAATTAATTCCACTTCCATCCGATCAAAAATCCCTGATGAAACCTGATAGATTTGACGCCATCATGCTCCACCATAGTCACAGACAGTTGCAGTCAAAACCAAAAATCCTTACCACCATCACTTAAACACGCATCTAACTTCCTCTCTATTTCTCCCTTTACTTACCTCTTATCTTTAAACCCTCTCTCTCGCGCGCCTTTATACTTTTTTCTCCGTTATTTTATCTATTTCCTCTCATTTGCTTGAATGTAGAAAACCTAAAAATGTATAGTCTGAAAAAATTCTTTAAAAAAAAGAATGAAATATTACAACTTTTGTAAGAGTCTGATTTATCCATCTTTCCACTTCTCTTTATCATCCTGTCAAATTCATCACAAAGTAACACTTAAACACCCCCCCACATATATATATATATGTGCGTGTGTGTGTATGTATGTATGTGTTTGCGTTTGTCATTGTTATACGTACTCCTCAAAAAAGGTGGAAAATAGTCAGACAGTTTTCAACCCTGAATAGCTTCAGTACCAGAAGTAATTTGTGTATCGATTTAAAAATTAGTATAATCAATTTTAAGGATCGCAGACTACTGCTAAATGAACGTAAAAAACATGTGTTTAAATTTCAACATAAAAGTAAATTTAAATTATCCTCATTGGGGCCACCGAGACTCCTACTCTAAATAAAAACAAGGATATTGATTTTAGATGATATTTTTTATTGGAAATAATATTTATTTCAGTAATTACTCGTATGATATGACAAGTGTTTTTTTTTTGTTGGCAAGGAGATTCATGGAACTTTAGAGATTAATTTTCAATCAGGGTTTTTTCAATTTCTAGAGTAGTTAATTCCCTTTGAGCAACTTTAGGTTATTAAAAGGCACCTGTTGGTTGACGAAAATTTTTTTTTAAGAGAGGGATGATGGCCCAATTAAATGATAGATTTAAAACGTATAAAGAGAAATTAAATGATAGATTTAAAACATGTAAACAGAAAAATATATGAAGATAATTGTTTAGTTTACAAGCTTACATTATTCAAAAAATTCCACCTGCTACGAAAAATCTAGCATTTGTTCGAATTAGAATGGGTTAATTTACAGGAACGCCTTTTTCCTGGTTTCTTAATTTTTCTTACACTTTATTGTTTAAACTCCCTTTACTTTCACCTAGGAGTTGAAATTTATATAGTTTTTTTTTTTGGCATATAGATATATATATATATATAGAGAGAGAGAGAGAGAGAGAGACGGTAATACATATTTGCTGTAATTCAACTCAAACGCGTGAATTCATCTGAGGAGATTAAGAGTATAATGATATTCTTGGTCGAGATAAATTCATAATGACAATTTAAGCAGGTTTGAGTTTTCTTCTAATTGCATTATGTATAGATATATATACTGTTAGGTTGCTTGTCTAGTTCTGGGTTTTACATTAAACTACGACTTCAATTTTTACTGTATAATATTTCATTTACTTGCTGTATCATTCTTGAAAATTTGGCTAAAATATGGCCAAAAATGGTGAAACTGTTGCATTTTGACCTTTGATGCAACCGTTAATCTAAGAATCCTGAGCCAGGATGTTCCAGCTGTGTAAAACGGAAGACAGCGATGCGTGGGTGTAAGCAGTTCAAGTGGGTTAACAGGCAGAAGCCGGCCACGTGGGTAGAAAATCGGAAATACGTGGGCATTGAGAAATTATTTATTAACGGAAAACCACGACAGGTGGTCAGTCTCATAATCACGAGACTCACAGTGAATGGCAAGCGATAGCCCTGAGGGGGTTAGTACTTCCCTCGGCCGAGAGGCAGAAGTATTAAGGGATGCCCTGAATATGGAAGCACAACGTGGCTAAGAAGGAGATAAGTATCAATATAACAGTCTACCGACTCCTCTGGCTGTCTCCATCTCCCTGTTTCTTTCACACTTACATGGTTTCGACCCTAAGGAAGAATGAAGAGAGTTACATTTTCGTAAAGAAGTATCTTGCCTCAACGTTTTTCCATTATGGTCCATCATTCTTCATTCCTTTATCGGGTATAAAACCAACTCGTACGGATGGACAGATGGATATTCTTTTTTAATCCAAACACGATGAATATTTTAGTAATTAATGTCACATATTTACAGACATTTAGCTTCATATTACAAAAACATTTGGAATAAAGTAATGCTTTTTCGTGGTACTAATTCATGCCGTTTACACTGCGAGGAACCAATATAATAACTTGATGAAAACAGCCCGGAAACCTTTTGAATATACTTCTTAGGTATATATATATATATATATATATATATACATGTTTGTGTGTGTGTGCGTGCGCGTGTTTGTGTGTGTGTCTGTGTGTGTCTGTGTCTGTGTGTGTCCAACAAACTTATATTTTGATACATTATAAATACAAGGTATATAAAGTTATATCAAAGTTTTATTATCCATGTAAAAGAAGACAGGTAAAGAATGCTTATTGATATTGTAGGCAATCTAACTGATGATCGTTCTGATCTTGGCAATCCTAAAAACGGAAACGGTTGCAGGTGTAAACCTCGCTGATTTATCGCCGGTATTAAAATTGATGACTATTGTGTTTATGTTGCTACTAATAAGGCAGTAAAATAATGGAAAAATTAACAATTTCTTAATAATGGAAATCAATTTATTTCCAGTATATATATATATATATATATATATATATGAATATGTATATATATTTCACTACCCCTCTGTACGAGCAAAATGCGATACCAGGCCAATTTTCAAGCGGATCTTAACAAGTTTGAATTCAATATTTTCTTTCTAGACTGGTAGCCTAACCAAGTCTAAAGAACCCAGTGTGTTCTAATATTTACCAAAGGATAGTGGGTGAATAATTGGATTCATATTTTTCCCAAGGGTATTAATGCTATGTGAAATGCAGTCAGCCTCGTCCAGGATTTGAACTCATGTCACCGTTTTTATATTCGACGACCATCACACCACGAATGCTAAATCCATTTTTATACAAAAAATTAGTTCTACTTCACACAATTCGGTTTAGAATAAGTGCACAGTTTAATTATCAAAAACATTTTTATTTCAAGCTATTCCTTTTAGTCAAACAGTTGTATATCAATTAATTCAGTTTAGTATAAGTATAGTGTTTTTTATTTACACATAGTTAAATATCAAAACAGTTTTATCTTAAACAATTCAGTTTAGTGTAAATATAGTTTCAATGTCAAAAATAGTTCTATTTCAAACAATTCCGCTTAGCATAAATAAGCTGTTTAAATGTCAAAACAATTCTATTTCAAGCGTAGTTACTGATTTCTTTGACAATTTCTTTGAAACGATTCTGGCTGTATTTAGCTGTGTCCATCTTTTTCAAAACGCAGATCATTTTAGTCATGGATTAGTTGGGTAATAGCATATATATATATATATATATATATATATATATATATATATATATATATATATAAGTGTGTATGTTTTGGTTGTTATTTTGATATAAAATTCTCGCAAGTATATTTTCATATATTTTATACATACCACTTCATGGTTTCATTAGTTAGTCATCATAACATTTTGAATAATTTTATACCAACTCTTAACAAGTTTCTGTTTTAATTTTTTGGAGTGGGGAGTTGTTCAAGAGTTCGAAGAATCCTTTAGAAGTCTTTAGCTTTTTCAGATTTTGTCATACGTGGAGGGAAAAAATTATTAGACTTAATATTGCCAATTAGAAAAAACCTCAACTTGTAGAAGAACTCTCAATTCCACGTATTTCTTTTAATTCGGTTGTGATTTCTTGGGCACTTTTCTACATAACATTTTCTATCTCTAGTGATATTCCTTTATAGCAATTTGTCCTTTCCAATCGAATTTTATTAATGACTCAGACACATATACCCATACATATACATATATACATATAACTGCATATACATATGTCACTCCTAGAGAAGTAAGAACGAACTCGTTAGGCGGCTCAGTCGGCTGGGGCTGTAGATGACTCCGACTACTTCTCTGCAGAGAGGTAAGCACCCCCTCGAACGAGTGTCCTGGATATGTCACTTAATAATCTGATTGTGAGGTTCCAGTAATGCTGCAGCTTTGGAGAATACGGAGTAGCTCTTCATTGCCATCGCTCCCTGATCCACTCTGGCTCGGAGTGGTAGCACCTGATATGGTCCTATCACCAAAGTATCAAAAAACTTTAGACTCACCCTTATATATATATATATATATATATAACAAAAAAGGAATCATTTTTATTAAATAATTAAAATAATTAAAAACTTGAAGGAAGTTATTCGTTCCACGCATTTTCAACAAAATACACTGGAATCGTTTAAAAGATAAAGATATTAAATCACAGCGATGTGGGGGTGCAGTTTTTAAAAAAAGCTCAACTACCATGATTCCCACACAATTTCCCAAACAGCTGAAGGATGTCAAATTGTCTTTCTTGCCTGCATCAGGTGGGTCAATATTGGGAAATAGCTATTGGCTCTAAAAAAGCAAAATGTTTAGACCTAATCTTATACAGGACGGAGAAACAGTCATCTAAATAATTAATCCACCACCAGACGAAAGGGTTCCTCCGAGTTTTTTTTTTTATAATTTCTATTATTTGATAAATAAGATTCGCTAATTTTTTATGATAAAATTTTCTCGTACCAAATCTCTCTCTCTCTCTCTCTCTCTCTCTCTCTCTCTCATATATATATATATATATATATATATGAACTATTTCGACATTGTTGCTGGCGGACTGCAAAGAGACACATTAGCCCCATACGCCCTAGCCGAAACCCTGTTACATAGTCGGGAATGAGCCGCTGCAGGTATTGGCCTCCATGTCAATGCACACAAGACGGAATATATGTACTTTAATCAAACAGTCGACATCTCCACACTAAACGTTGGCTCTCTGAAACTAGTTGACAAGTTCACCTACTTAGGGAGCAGTGACTCATCAACTGAGACAGACATTGACACGCGATGAGCAAATGTATGGACTGCAGCGATAGGCTATCGGTCATATGAAACTCAAACCTGACTGATAAAATGACGCACAGTTTCTTTCAAGCAGCGGTCGTGTCGATACTGCTATATGGATGCACCACATGGACGCTAACTAAACGTATGGAGAAAAACCTTGACGGCAATTACACAAGAATGCTGAGAGCAATATTGAACAAGACCTAGACGCAACACCTTACAAAGCAGCAGCTATACGGCCATCTAGTACCCATCAAGAAAACTATCAAAACTAGACGAACCAGGCATGCGGGACCCTGCTGAAGAAGTAGGGACGAGCTCATAAGTGATGTACTTATGTGAACCCTTTCACATCGACGAGCAAATGCAGGATGTCCAGCTCAAACTTACATACAGCAGCCCCGTGCCGATACGGGATATAGCCTTGAGGATCTACCGGAAGCAATGGACAATAGGGAGGTGGGACGAGAGAAGGTCAGAAATATCCGTGCTGATAGCGCGACATGATGATGATGATGATATATATAATAAACTCGACAGTATGAAGAAAATAGAAAAACAAATTAATCCAAAAGTGATGGATTTATTTTAAAGAGAAGTCAACGTTAAAACGTTTCGGTTTTAATTAACCTCTATCAGGACTTTAAGATGAGGAAACATGTTCCTACAACAACAATGGATGTTTTAATAGAATTATAGGAGAAATGAGAAAATATATATAAAAAGAAAGATCATAATCGTTCGATCAGCGTTCTTTTTAAAAATAACATCACGTGATTGGCCCAGGCAACGATGTTTGAATGCATAAAATTTCTTGAAGATAAAATAGATTGAAAGATATTTTTTTCTCTTTTCTTCATATATATATATACATATATATATCCGGTTGAAAAAAAAAAGAGATCTCAGAAGATGAATTTATTAATATTTTTAATAGTTTGTTAGCGTTAAAAATTTCAGTTTTTAAATATGAAAACAGAAAACATTTGTGGGGTTGAATGAAAATAAATAAATAGATAAATAAATCATCATCATCATATCGCGCTGGTAGCACGGATATCCC
Source organism: Sepioteuthis lessoniana (assembly GCA_963585895.1). Taxonomy (NCBI): domain Eukaryota; kingdom Metazoa; phylum Mollusca; class Cephalopoda; order Myopsida; family Loliginidae; genus Sepioteuthis; species Sepioteuthis lessoniana. The sequence goes on from OY757910.1 coordinate 102,632,686, forward strand.
TGATCCTCTCTCACCACTCCTCCCTATCGTTCATCGCCCTAGGTAGGTCTTCAGGACAACATCCCGTATCCTCACATAGCTGCTGAATGTATGTTCGTGCTGGTCGTCCTGCTTTTGCACAGCCATGTGTGGGGGTCCATATGAGCTCGTCCCTGCTTCTCCAGCAGTGTCCTGCATGTCTGGCTCGTCTAACTTGAATAGTTTTCGTGATAGGGGGTAGGTGGCCGTACAGTTGGTGTCTTGTTGGGTGTTGCCGCCAGGACTTGTTTAAGATTGCACGTAGCATTCTTGTGTAATTGCCGTCTAGCTTCTTCTCCAGCCGTTTTGTTAGCGTCCATGTAGTGCAGCCATATAGCAGTATCGATGTGACCGCTGCCTGGAAGAAACTGCGTTTCATTTTATCGGTTAGGTCTGATTTCCATATAATCGATAACCTATTGATAGCTGTCCATGCTTTCGCTAACCTCGTTTCGATGTCCTTTTCGGTTGATTCGACGCTGCTTCCTAGGTAAGTGAATTTGTCTACTAGTTTAAGAGGGGTTCCTTCTAGAGTGGAGATGTCCCCCGTTTGGTTATAGCACATATATATCGTTTTGTGTGCATTAACATAGAGGCCTATGTTTGCTGCTGCTCGTTCCAAACTATGCAGTAGTGTTTCGGCTTGGTCAGGTGTATTTGCCAGTATCGCTATGTCATCGGCGTAGTCGGCGTCGGTAATTGTTGTTGCGGGGTACCTTCTGCTTCTTTTCTTAGTCAGTTTGAAGCCATTCTCTTTGATTTTGTCAATCGATGTTCTAAGTACGTAGTCTAGACAAATGATAAAGAGGTACAGAGCCAGCAAGTCCCCTTGTAGTACTCCTGCTACAATGTTGAAGTATTCTGTGTCTCCATCTGGTGATCGTACTTTTCCTTTAGTGTTTCTATAGAGAATCGTTATTGCCGCTACGGTTTCTTTAGGTATGCCGTACGCTAGTAGGATCTGTTCCATCTTTCCTCTGTGAATGGAATCGAAAGCCTTGGTAAAGTCAACAAAAATTAATGTCGCTTGTAGGTTTTTTGCCCGTACACCTTCAAGGATTCTACGGATGGTTAATATTTGTGAGGTCGTGGATCTATTTCTTCGGAAGCCATTTTGGTTTTTTCTAAGTATGTTGTCGATTTCGGGTTCTATGCGGTTTCGTAGTAGGGCATTGTAGATTTTGGCTGCTAAGGATGTGTTATGCCTCGGTAGTTTTTGGCTAATCCGAGGTCCCCCTTTTTAGGGAAGGGGAGTATGCATCCTTTCATCCATCTATCTATCGGATTTTGATTGTATATTGCGTTGCAGTGTCAGAGCAGTATGTCATCGAATTGTCTGGTCTTCCATACTTCCGGGGGAATTTCGTCCAGCCCTGCAGCTTTCCTATTTTTAATTTTTCTGAGAACCGAGTCGAGTTCTTCTTGTGTGAACGGTCCTAGTTTAATGTCTAATTGTTTGCTAATTATTCTGGTGATTGGTTCATGCGTTATTTTTGGTGGGTTTCCTAGTAAGTTTTCGAAGTGCTGTTTCCACAGTTTTATTCTTTCTTGTTGGTTTGCTGCTTTCAGTTTGGCTTTGGCTGTGTTCTTTCTTCTATTCACTTCGTTTATTGTTTGCCAGGCTATCCTATATTGTCTATCTTCCACCGAGTCTCTAATCTTATCTATCTGATTTTGAATGTATTCTGTCTGTTCCTTTATATATACGCCTGCTAATTGATATTGTGCCGTTTTTAGTTTTAAGGCATTTGTGTTTGTTGGGTTTTTCGGTTGTTTTTGGAGGCTGTTTTCACTAGTGCACGTTTTTCTCTCACCGCTAATGTTTCCCAAGGGACTCTATATTTAGTTTTGAGTTTTGTTGGAATGCATTTCGCTACTGCCTCGAGGTGTGCATTGACGAAATTTTCATATTCGTCGTTCGGTATACTTTTTTCCGTCTTTTCTTGTAGTGTTTCGAATCTGTTTCTTAATTCTAATACGTATTTATCTCTTATATCTCTGTTGTTCAATAGGGCCCAGTTATAGTGTTTGGTGGTCACTGTTCGTTTGGCGTTTTTTCGTAGGCTTAACCGTATTTTCGCCGTGACTATTCGGTGATCGGTGGACACACCCTCAAAAGAGGAGTATGCCTCGCAATTCATTGCACTATTTTTCCATTTCTTGTTTATAAGGACGTAGTCTATCTGAGCTTTAGTATTGTTTGCGTACGTGTATGTTCATAGTTTTCCCTCCCTTTTTGGTAGTTTGTATTGAGGCATGCTAATCTATTTTCTATCATGAAATCTGTTAGATGTTGCCCATTCCTATTTGACGTGTTGTGGAGGCTGTATTTGTTGTTTCCGTTTTTCCCGATTTGGGCATTCATGTCTCCGCCAATGACTAACATGTTGTATTTCGGGATGCTAGGCACTAATGAGGATAACTCATTTATCGTTTTTAATGCTCTTGGTCCTATAAGTAATCCTACCCCTCCTACTGCAGCGTTGACAGAGTTTTTCCATGCGGATACGGTGACGAGCGACCAGCTATTGCCAGTTTCGCGATATTTGATATCTTCGGTGTGCGTGTATCTGTGTTCTTGTATGCATATTATGTCAATCTTATGTTCTTCGGCCGATGCGATTAGCTCTGGTAGTTGTCCTATTCTATTTAAGGTTCTTACGTTAAATGTGGCTATTTGTAGTGTTTGCTTGCATTTTAGTAGTTTTGATTGTTTGAGCTCTGTAGCTGATTTTTCGAACACTGAGGCCAGGGCTCCAACCTCAGCAGGACGCGCCCCTTTTTTACCCGCACGAAGAGCGATGCGGTTTGTGTATGTGGTTTGAGTGTGGGTCATGGTTATCTTTCGATGGCTGTTTTATTCTCTTCTATAGAAGCCACTCTTATAGAGGAGCAGCAGTAGTTCCCCGATCGAACTAACGATCCTGAGCGTAAAGTCGTCAAACTCACGTCCAGGACCCGTTTAGGTATTGAGTTTGGTCGCCCATGGATTTATTCAAATACCTTTACGTACATCATGCTACTTCCCATGTGTACGTATATAAAATAAAATTAAAAAAAAAAAATTGAAAATAAAAAGGTGGGGGAAATTTGATTGAAGTTTTTTTGTTTTTTTTTTATAAGTTTTAACTTAGTTAAAGTCCAAGATCAAGGTACTTTCGAATGACTTTCACTGGTACTGAATTTTTTTTTTTTTTTGCGGTATTGGGACATTTTCCTAGGCTTTTTATTCTTTTTTGTTTTCTTTTTCTTTCTCTATACTACCGTTGGGAACCTAGAAGGCTTCAGGAATTATATAGCTTTTGCAATTGCTTTTTTTTTTTTTTCCCTGGCGTTTTAGGCTTTTACTTTTTCTTCTAAACTACCGTTAGGGCTTTCTTTAACAATTTTTAAATTATATTATAGAAGAGATTCAAAAACATTCTGCCGTGTTCGCTGACATTAGGACAGAGAGAGTCTTTAAAATCAATTTGGGTTTACAGTAGAGTAAGCGTGTCTTTACATTTAAAACGCATAGTTTAAGCATTATTTTACAAACAAAATACAGCATAACATTTTGTAAAAATTCAGCATTTTAAATTAATAGGACTTAAAGACATACTGACCAATATTGATACATTTCTTCCTCTGTTGGCTCGTGTGTTCAAATGTTTCTTCTTCATTTAATGTTTACTTACCACTGAATTTTAGGGACGGTCTGTTCTATTCGGGGGTGGAGGGAAGTTAATTTCATTTTTTTTTCTTTTCTTTTCTCTTGGGGGGGCATTAGGTGTTTTAGGCTTTTACTTTTTCTTCTAAACTACTGTTAGGGCTTTCCCAGGATGCCTCTCACAGGAAGCATGAAAAAAGACGGGCATCCTGGCTTAAAGAATAACGCTCGGCGTTTAACGACTTTTCTCTTTACACCTTCCTTCTTGACAGACATTTTTCCTGGATCAGGATGAAAGTTTCCAACCACTAAAGTGTAGTCGACCAGAAGAATAAAGGTTACTTCAAAGTACCTTGTCTTTGCCTTTTTCTATCTTGAGTTTCTTTACAACTCTGGCCAAACATACGAGAACAGAATGGAGTAATAAGAGATACCAAAAAGTCAGATAATAAAAACTACAAAGTCATCTTATAGAAACCAGTAATTAACTAAACCAAAATGGATAAGTACCAACAACCTAATAAGCAATGAAATAATGTCAACCAATTCTTATTTAGCCCCATACATTCCATCCGAACATTTGCTTTATTAAATGAAACTTAGAAAAGGAGAAAATATTTAAACATTATATTTTAGTTGTTGGTGTTCTATTTCACGTCTATTTGATATAATCAGTGTTCGAAAATTTATTTTAAAAACGTAACGAATTTACTTTAAAAAGCTCAAATCTATCTATCTATCTATCTATCTAAGTATGTATAAACAAGGAAGTGAAATTATTCTAAATAAGGGGTTTTGTAACTTTCAGCACTGATGTGACTAAATAAAGAGATTTATTGAAAGATGAGGTATTGTGACTTGAAATGATACCAACTATGTATAGAAACTAACATTTTGAAATCTTCAAAATCAAAGTTGTGATTAGTTTCTATATTATATCTGACAAAACCATTATTTGATTCATTATTTCAATTCCCTTAATTTGTTTTGAAGATAACGAGATGTTTCAACCACATATATGTATTACAATCCAGACATGGGATAGCGTGGATTCAATGTGAGTAGAGTTATTTTTTTTATTACCAATTAAAATCATATTTGTCTTTGAAGAATCTGTGAATGTTTTTTTATCCCATAGTTGTTCAAGATTTTCTGATAATGTATGTGGTTGAATTGTTGGGTAAAATAATATAACTGTTTAAGAGATTATTATTTGAAGAATAATTGATGGGAATTTTTGGAAAAGATTTTCAAATTCTGAGAAGTTTTATTTTAACTCGTTTTATAAAAGATTTAGGATATTTAAGTTGTGTGAATTTTTTACATTGGCAAATACATCTTTTAAAAATGTTAAGGTTCAAGTCCTAAGAGCTCTAAAATTAAAAAAAAATAACAATGGTTATTCCCCGATTTATTTTGGTTTAACGATGTAAGCAAAAAAAAAAAAAAAAAATAATAATGGTCATTTTTATTCGTGGATTTGTGATGGACTTTAAATTATTTTTTTGTTATTATAAAATTATTATATATGATAATAGTTTGTCAACCTTTGATTTCGAGTTTGTTGTGATCATTTTTTAGTACGATGTCCAAAAAAAGTAAGGTGTTGTTATTTTCTTGTAAGTAATATAGGGGGGTCCTCGTGGTGTAATGGTTAAAGTGATGGACTACGGAATCGTAGAACGCGAGTTCGTACTCCAGTCGTGCTATTACGTTCACTTTCGGGCAAATACTTGGGAAAGGTATGAACCCCTTTATCCTCCTAGCTATGGGTTAAATAGTACCAGTACTGTTCTTCTAGGAGAATGGCTTTGGCATTAAATAACCTACGAAGGTTATTAAAACAGAGAAACCAAGCCAATTGTAGGTTCAATGTTATTTAATCCATCCGTACTTTTTGTTAACGCATTATTCCGTGGATATATAAGTAATATATTATCTATATAAAGAAAAGTGTTAGAATCGTTGGATATATTAAATCTAAAGGGTCCACTTTCAAGATATTCAAGGAAAAGGCTTGCAAGGACCCAACTAAAAGGTGAACCCACGAATAATCAAAATCTTTGTTTATGAAAAATATCATTATATTGAAAAAAAAAAGGTATGTTTCCCGTGCATATTTTAATCATTTATTATTATCATCATTTATAATTATTTGCTCAGAAAGCAGGTAGGAGTAAGGTAATGACTATTTTCACTCTATGAAACTTTTAATTTTTAACATATTTGTTAACAGGAATATTGGCGTATAAAGATTTTATGTCGAGACTCGTTAAAGATCTTTTTTTTTTCCATATCTATATTATGCGTTTTGCAGAATAAATCAATGGAGTTCTTGCGCAAATTACTAATCGTACCTAGGAGAGGGGATAACATTTTGGCTAAAGATTTTTTGATGTTATGGTGAAGTGTTCTCGTCTAAGAAATAACTTGTAAGTAAAGTTGCCGACCTTAGTCGAGGGCGACCCGAATGCTCACTTTTCGATAGCTATTACACCAAGATGTAGGGGAGGGCGCTACTCCTTTCTCTGGATTGCTCAATTTTACCCTTGATCCTTACCTTATAATGCTGAGTGTTAAGCAAGGTAGCATCAAGTACCATTTTTGAGTCTTTGGTATGACTCGACCAGGTATTGAACCCAGGCCTTCCGGGCCATTGGTGAACATTTTAGGAAGACCATAAATTCTAGGGGTCTTAGGGTAATAATCATTTAATGAAGACCAGAATTTGTCTTCTTAATTGATTGCTTTTTACAGGACTATTAAAAACATCTCTATTTTGAATCATAGATTTTAGATAAATTTATAAGTATATATTTGTATCATCTTATAATTCCATTATGTTCTTGTTATAAAGAGTAGAACCGTAATGACAACGCTACAACTATATAGCTATTCCAGGACAAACCAGTAAATGAACCTATGTGTCTGCAAAGTAAAACCCAGTTATCATCTCATCATCATCTTATTGTGCTATCAGTACGGATATCTCTGACCCTCTCTCGCCACCTCTCCCTATTGCTCATTGTTTCCGGCTGGTCCCCAGGGATACACCCCGTATCCTCACAGAGCTGCTGTATGTAGGTTCGAGCTGGTCGCCCTACATTTGTTCAGCCACGTGAAGGGGTCCATAGGAGTACATCACTTATGAGCTCGTCTCTACTTCTCCAGCAGTGTCCTGCATGTCTGGTTCGTCTAACTTGGATAGTTTTCTTGATGGGTGGTAGGTGGCCGTATAGCTGCTGCTTTGTGAGGTGTTGCCTCTTGTTCAATATTGCTCTCAGCATTCTTGTATTATTGCAGTCAAGCTTTTTCTCCAGCTGTTTAGTTGGCGTCGATGTAGTGCATCCATATAGCAGTATCGACACGAAAGAAAACATAGTAATTCATTTTAATACAAGTGATCTTAGCAATCAGACTTTGAATAGATGCCTTATCAAAATCAGTCTCATTGTGTCTGTACTTTATGTTCATTAAAATCAACTATTGATGTTATTTGTCTAGATTTCTGGGATGAAACTTGGTAATTATTATTACTTAGAATATTCGGACTATTGAGCTCATCTTTATTGTCATAATCACAAAGTTTCGACTGATATGTCCGGCAAGGTCACAAGACGTAGTAGATAAGGCGTTTGGTTGGAAGGTGCTTCTGAATGAAATCATCTTGAGGTTTCTGGTTCAATCCCCCAAAACGGATAAGACTAACAAGGAATACTTACTATAAAGTAAATCTTGCACCCTGCAATGGTTAACAGAATTGGAATAGTCTACCCCGTGTGGTTCAAATAAAGGGTTCAGTACGAGAATCTATGTGGACTCCCGAGTTTGAGATAAAATACCATGAGAAGGCCGAAGGACATATCGGCTGAAACGTTGTGCATATAACATTTAAGACGAGGTCAATGGTGCGAATATTCTCCGTAATAATACTTTTGAGGTTATTTATTTTTTGGTTGGTTGTTTGTGTTTTATGGCATATCAACCTTTGTAAGTTATTTAACGCCAAATCCATTTTTATTCAAATAGGCAGTTCTATTTCAAACAATTCAGTTTAGTATGAGTAAACAGTTTAATTGTCAAAAACATTTCTTTTTCAAGCTATTTAGTTTATTCAAACAGTTCTAATTCAGCTAAGTCAGTTTAGTATAAGTACATATTTTGTTTACACACAGTTAAATGTCAGAACTGTTCTACATTAAACAATTCAATTTAGTGTAAACACAGTTTCAATGTCAAAAACAGTTCCATTTTAAACAATTCACTTTAGCAAAAGCACGCAGTTTAAATGTAAGGTCAGTTTAATTTTCAAAAACATTCCTATTTCAAGCTATTCAGTTTAGTCAAACAATTCAGTTTAGCATAAGTATACAGTTACTTCTATTTAACCCATAGATAGGCCCCTATCAGGTGTTACCATTCCGAGCCAGAGTGGACCAAGGAGCAATGGCAATGAAGGGGTGCTCCACATTCCCCAAGGCTCCAGTATCACAGAAACCTCACTATCAGATTGTTTAGTATCATCTCCAGGACACTCATTGGTGGGATCTTACCCATCTGCCGAGTTGCAGTCGGTGTATTCTACAGCCCCAGCCAACTGGGCAATCCACATAGTTCAGGTCAAAACTTTTATTTCAGATAATTCAGTTTAGCATAAGTACACGGTTTAAATGCAAAAAACAGTAAACTCAAACCATGGTTTAGTTCTATTTAACTCATACATAGGACTCCAATTCAGTTTAGCATAAGTATGCAGTTAGTTCTATTTGATGCATAGATAGGACCCTATCAGGTGCTACCAGTCCAGGCCAGAGGGGACTTGGGAGCTATGGTAATGAAGGGTTACTCCGCATTCCCGAAAGCTCCAGCCTTACTGGAACATCACTATCAGATTGTTTAGTGACATATCTAGGACACTCGTTGGGGTGGGGATTCTTACCCTTCTACAGAGAAGTCGTCGGTCTATTTTACAGTGCCAGCCGCCTGCGCAATTGAGGTTATTTAAATTGATGGTAAATTTTAGTTCAAATTTACGAGCTTCTGTTTTATCTATGTCGAGTTGAGTGTTTTAAATATTTTGAATGAAATCATTCCTCCCGATGTGTTTTATCTGCTTTGGTGACATAAACACTGTAGTTCGTCTTTTATTTTGGAAATTTGAGTGTTTATTAAATCAAACTTTTCCAATTTGATTTTTTCAGCCGTTTTGTAGGACATGCATTTTTTTATTACAAAGATCAATTCTCAACAATCTGGCTTTTTTCGAACGCTGAATCTTCTCAAAATTTTAGACTTTCATTGGAAAATTTTAAGAAAAATTCTATGTTTTCCGGAAAAATTTGGTGGGAAGACCCGAGAACGTTATATGTACCGATGAGTCTTTCTCCTAAATGCAGTAAGTCAAAAAGACACTCCTGTTCTTTTAGAGAATGTCCAGAGATAAATAGACTTTTATATTTTATATTTACTCATATTTTATATTTATTTATAGTTTTCCCTAATATATACCTGAGGCTATCAGGTTTGTGAGCTTGATCCCCATGCAACTAGTGGCGAGTTCCATTCTCTTTTAAGCAACTTTTAACATTGTCTAACAACAAAATAAAGCTCACTAAATCCCTCACACATACACATATATATATATATATATATATATATATATATATATATGAAGTCGGTGACCGTAGTCCAGAGCAACCCGAAGGCTCCTTTTTCAATAGTTACTACACTGACATGTAGGGGCGAGCGTTACTTTTTCCCCAGGATTGCTCCACTTTACCTTTGATACGTACCTTATAATGCTAAGTGTTAAGCGAGGAGGAATTAAGAACCATTTTTGAGTCTTTTGGTATGACTCGACCTGGAATTGAACCTCGGTCTCTCAGGCCATTGGAAACACTCTACCAATTAGGTCAATAGCCTGGTATATATTAAGACGCGTCTGGTATAATTTTTATTGTCGTTGGATATAAATACGGGGTTTCAAGTTCAAATACTGGACGAGGATGTATTCATTTTACATTGTGCAAATATCTGTGGAAAATATATGAATACAGTTTTTCTCCTTTTTGCTACGGGTCAATAGTAAGGCAGACTGGGCTTTTTAACCTTGGTGTGGCAACTGGACTAAGAGAAAGAAAATTCTAAATACAAACCTGTACGATTCCACTAAAAAATTATACCGCTTGTGTGAAGGGATTGGGTAAATAAACACACATACAACTCCCCCATATATATATATATCTGTAAAATAAATTGAAAGAAAACTCAACGGACTGTTAATGTGCCATTATAAATTTATTTTGACAAGTCGTCGACTCAACTCACCTCTTCA
>OY757910.1:102647686-102827686 GCA_963585895.1 Sepioteuthis lessoniana
TTTTCAATATAAACCTCTTTCTTTTGACATTACACTAATTACAGCGCAGAAGTTCAATCTCATAGTTCAAGCATAATGCACAGAAAACATCAAATCCAAAAGTGTTAGACTTCGAAAAACTTCTTTGTTATACCACACACACACACACACACACATATATATATATATATATATATGTATGTATGTATGTATGTATGTAAACTTACACACACAAGCACTCTCCCTCTCTCACAAACACACACACACACACACACACACACATATATATATATATATATATATATATATATCCCATAGGTTGAGCACTTAAGTGCGGAATTGCCAGTTGCCGCATGCGCGTAAATACAAAGCTCTTCTCTTGAATTGAAGGGGCCGGTAGTTGAGAAGCGTATATGAATATATATTTTTTTTAATTCGTTCACTTACTCTGAAATAACGATAACTTATGGGTAAGATGTCCACCTGACAAAAATCAGCCGGGTTTCAATTCAAGGTTTCAACATCTCATGTGTCTAGCCACATTGAAGGGTTGTGATAGAACGAAACAGTCTGTCAGTGGATGACAGTACATATCTATGTATAACATAGTAAACAATATATATTCGTAAAAATAACGTTATATATATCCGTATTTTTTCAAAATCTGCACGACCTAATTTCACTTTGACTCTCTCTCTCTTTCCTTCTCTCTCTCTCTATCTCTCTCTCTCTCTCTCTCTCTCTGTGTGTATAGCATTCTACATTTGACTCTCTGCTTTCTCTCTCGTTGTGATCAATCTGTATTTTTCTTTCTTTCTTTCTTTCTTTCTTTCTTTCTTTCTTTCTTTCTTTCTGTCAAACATTTTCATATCTTCCATTCTCTTTTTTCAATCGTACTGCATTTGTTTGTTTGTTTGTTTGTTACAGCTATCCTTTTATATATTTCTCTCTTTTTTTACCTTTCTGTTTTTCTTTTATTTTATACGAGTGATTTTGTTGTATACTGCTTCTTGACTTCTTCCTACTAGGTTGCCCACAGCAGCAAGTCTTGGTTACAAAAAATGACGATCTTATTTTCTTTATTTCTCCGACTTGCGACGTTTGAGGAGTCTAAGTGAGAGATTCGAAGAGATTACGAATGCTTACGGAATTTTGACTGGAGATTTATTCACTTTGACGGTTAGCCGGGATTCTGCCAAGACATCTGAACATTGCTGCTTTTATAAACACACCTATTCAAGTTTGACAACTCACATCCGGCCAGGCCACCAAAGTTTTTTCCGTTCAACTGGGAACACCGGTACTTTTTACTTCTGAGGTTTTGTTCATATTTCCGTTATTATATATCTATGTCATCTCATTTCTCATTTCAATGTGTCACGACCATTTGGTTAATTGACATGTCAACTTGTCATTCTTTTCCTGTTTCTGCAAGCCCGTGTCATCTTTATCCACTAATCTTTTAACCATTAAGTCGTCTGTCCTTTTAACCAAAAAAATCTATTTTTCACATGCCAATCTACCAACAATGCAACAGTTCGAAAAGATTTTAGTCGACTGAATCTCCTGCCTTCTTAGCTCTCCAGCATGACCGATGCAATAACTGAGAACATCATAGACAAGCATGAATGGTAATCCATAAATAATTAATTGCTTGATAAATAACGGAAACTTTCAAGAATATATATAAGTGTTGTGGTCTTCAGATAAGACCGGTGGAAGAACAAGTCAAACAACGGGAGATAGGTAAAAGTTATTGTATTAGCAGAAAAAGGAAGTCATACAAAGGAAGTTCTAGCCGTTCTCGGCTTGCAGTCCGTCAGTCAAATGTCTCGTAAGGAACGAGAAGTTGTCTCCCCCGAGCGAGCTAAGCTCGGAGAATACGTTTAGGTTGGACGAGTCCATCTTTGGGGTATGGTAGAATATGTCCCCATAACAATAATAATTTAATATAATTCATTCAGAATATGTTTATTTTTTTCGTGGATTACGTTGTTAACTCATGTTTAATTGTAGAACGTAGACAAAAAAAAAAAAAAGAAAAGAATGGAAGTCTGATCAATCTGATAATATAAAATGGGATTTCTTCCAAACTGTTTATACTACTATGTGGATGCACTACATGTACGCTAACGAAACACAAAGAGAAAAGGCTACATTGGAACTACAAAAGAATACTACGTGCTGCCTTGAACAAATCCTAGTGGAAATACCCAACAAAACAGCAGCTTTATGGCCACCTGCCTTCCATCTCACAACCGATTTTAATAAGACGAACTAGACATGCGGAATACTGCTGATAAAGCAAATATTAAATCATAAGCGACGTCTCTAATGTACTCATGCTTATGGATGTGCCAGAGTTGACTGAGCAGCAAAGATTTACTTACATAATCTCTGCGCTGACACTAGATGCAGCCTAGAAGTCCCACAGGGAGCCATGGATGATGAGGATAGATGGTGAGAGAGAAAGCCACGGAACTCTTTACCCTCAAACCGATTTGGAGATGATAAAGATCGCTTGGCTCTTTTTCTTCCAAAAGGCTGATCTATAAATATAGACAAAAAATAAATAAACAAATGGTAAAACAAGTATTTTCAGCTTTCAAATCCTAAGAGATGCCAAATCATCTCTTTTCATAATTATATGACCTATAGCGTTTAGAATGACGGGGATAGGGTTAAGGTCAACAGGGATGTAAAAATACTCTTGCTGTGACATAGGATGGGGAAATGCATAATTCACAGAAACTCGCTCGTACTTTGTATCAATTTCTTTCTTTCTTTCACTATCTACATCCTTCCTTTCTCTCTCTCTCTCTCTCTCTCTCTCTCTCTCTCCTTCTTTTCAACCTCATTCTTTCTCTGTCTATCTATGTATCTACCTATCAATACCCTGCTCCTTCCTGCCTTTTTACCTTATGGCGATTTACCAGTCACTTTCGTCTGTCCATTTAAACCGCTTGACTGCCTATTCCAGTGGCAAAAGTCCAGTCGGCTTGGGCTGTAGAATACACTGAGAGCATCTTTATAGTGTGGTACGACCCAACCCCTTACGAGTGTTTTGGATATGACACTATATCAGCTAATGATGAGGCTCCATTTCTATAGCTCGGATGATGTGGAGTACCCCTTCATTTCCGTTAATCCCAGACCCACTCTTACCCAGAATGATAGTACATGTTAGGGTCCTATCTAGGGATCAAATAGAAATATGCAATCATTTCGTAAAGTTGAAATTATTCAACTGTGTGCAAACAAATGAGATCCGGCTCGTTTAAAAATAATGTTACCTACAAACTATTTGTTCGCAAATCAAATAGATAAGTATTTGCAAATCAAATAAGTATATATTTGCAAGGTTTTGCATGAAATAACCTAGAAGAATTGATATATCATAAAACACAACTAACAAGCCAACCAATCAACCTAGAGGCAGACGCTGCCAAGGACAATCTTCTCATCGGCAGAATGTTTGTTTATACCCTCAATTCCTCCTCCTTTATTTTTTTCATGACCCACGGATAACCATTGCCTGAAGGGACAGTGATGTTGGTAATGAAGCCAAAGAAAGAAAATTAAGACATTATATTTTCCTGTCTTTTTTTTCCTCATTATTTCGATTCATTGAAAGCGTACCCTGATTGAACAAGATACTTGCCGTTTCTCTAATAATTAAGAAAAGTTTCTTTAAGAAGTTTCCTCAACATAGTTGATTAATAGCCAAAAGGATAAAAAGTTTATAAGAGCGTATCCATCGCACGTTCAATCTCTGTGTCGGGTAGGACAAAAAGCCTTATATCCTTGTTCAATGTAAACGACATACCAGGGATCCTATAAAGAAGAATTGATTAATAAGGTTTTACAGGTACGAGACTGTACACGAAGTGTGGAATTAATAAAACATCAGGTTTGACATTTTGAGATGCATACCGACTACGAAAAAAAAAAAACACCTGAAGAAGAACGAAGACGTAATGACCGAAAAGGTAGTACTTAAAACGAACAACATAATTGATTTGTTTCATTTCTTTAACTGCATATCAACTACGTAATGGTTATCCCATACCGAAATTTGATTCATTTGTTAAAGTATAAGGCTATAGTTTCAAAGAACCATAGTTTTTTTTTTTTATTACACCATTTTGTCAATAACCATTTGTTGAAACAAATGGATATGCTTTCAAGTACCCCTATCTAATACAAACAGATTATAAACAATCATGTGATTTTCACAGATGGTGAATTTCAAAAATGCAATCTGGACGTCATGACACTTTAGAAGAACGATATGCAATAAAATTCTGTTTTAAACTTGGGAAAATGCCAGAGAAACCTATGGAATTCTTAAGACTGCTTTTGGAGCATCTTGCATGAATCGAGCATCAGCTTTTGAGTGGCATAAGAAATTCAAGGAAGGCTCGGAGTCTGTGAGGAATGATGAGAGGTGTGGGAGGAGTAAGGAAGTCAATATACCAGAGTTGATTGGCCAAAGGGTTAGGGTTAGGGTTACTATGTTTTAGTTTTGAGGGAGTTCAGGAAGAGATTCCGTCGAAAGAGGCCAGCACTCTTCAAATTGGGTCAGTAACACTACCACTAGGACAATGCACCAGTCCACAACCCCATCCTTGTCACAGACTATCTGACCAAGATGGACATCAAGACAGTTCCTCACCCTCCCTATAGTCCAGACCTTGCTCCCTGTAAATTCTGGTTACTCCCTGAGCTCAGAGGCTGTCGTTATGAGACAATGAGGAGATGAAAGAGGCTGTGACGAAGGTCATTGACACGCTCTCACAAGAGGACTTCCATGGGGCCTCCCAGAAGTTATTGGAACGGTACAAGTGCTTTGCAGCTGGAGGAGATTACTTTGAAGGGGACTAGAGTTTCATGTGTGTACTATCAATAAAAGTCCCCACACGAAAAAAGGCTGGAAACTTATTTAATGATCCTTGTATATGGTTTAAAGTAACTATTAATTTGAAAAGTTATATGGCTTCAAGTTTTCCTATCAAATATCCATAGATGATATACAATTATATGGCTTAAAGATACAATTCCTATTGAATAATATCAATTGGAAAAGTTATATGACTTCAAGTATTCCTACGTAACGACAATAATTTGCAAGCAATTACATGTTTTTAAGGTAAAGGTAATCATTATGAGCCTTTCTAAATAAGTATAGCTTTAAGTAACGATTCTTAATACAAATAAGTTCCTACATAAATATATACTTATTTCTTTATTTTAAAAGCGTATACATATTTCTTTGTTTAATGAATGTGTACATATTTTTCTATATAAATGTATACATATTTTTTTTTTACTTCAAGAATATATGTATATTTCTCACCTGTATAAATACATACATATTTCTTTACTTCAATACATGTCTTTACTTAATAAGTGTATTCATAAGTTCTTTGCTTTTTACATGTATACGTTTTTCCTTACTTTATAAATGTATATACATTTCGTTTCTTTATAAATGTATACGTACTTCTGTAGTTTATAAATGTATACATATTTTTTTACTTTATAAATGTCTATATATTTCTTTCCTTTATAAATGTATGCATATTTCGTTACTTTATAAATCTATACAGATTTCTTTACTTTATAAATGTCAACATATTTCTTTACTTTATGAATCTTTACACATTTCTGTACTTTATAAATGTTTAAATATTTTTTTACTTTATAAATGTATACACATTTCTTTACTTTATAAATCTCTAAATATTTCTTTCCTTTATAAATGTATTCATATTTTTTCCTTTATAAATGTAAACAAATTTCTTTCCTTTATAAATTTATACATATTTCTTTCCTTTATAAATCTATACACATTTCTTTCCTTTATAAATTTATACACATTTCTTTCCTTTATAAATTTATACATATTTCTTTCCTTTATAGATGTATACATATTTCTTTCCTTTATGAACGTATACATATTTCTTTCCTTTATAAATCTATACAGATTTCTTTCCTTTATAAATCTATACAGATTTCTTTCCTTTATAAATTTATACATATTTCTTTCCTTTATAAATCTATACAGATTTCTTTACTTTATTAATGTCTACAGATTTTATTCCTTTATAAATCTATACACATTTCTTTCCTTTATGAATGTATACATATTTCTTTCCTTTATAAATCTATACAGATTTCTTTCCTTTATAAATTTATACACATTTCTTTCCTTTATAAATTTATACACATTTCTTTCCTTTATGAATGTATACATATTTCTTTCCTTTATAAATCTATACAGATTTCTTTCCTTTATAAATTTATACACATTTCTTTCCTTTATAGATGTATACATATTTTTTTACTTTATGAACGTATACATATTTCTTTCCTTTATAAATCTATACAGATTTCTTTCCTTTATAAATTTATACATATTTGTTTCCTTTATAAATCTATACATATTTCTTTCCTTTATGAATGTCTCCATATTTCTTTCCTTTATAAATTTATTCAGTTTTTTTTTACTTTGTAATTGTCTATATATTTCTTTCCTTTACAAATGTATACATATTTCTTTACTTTATAAATGTCTACACATTTCTTTGTTAATGTATCCATATTTCTTTATATTGTAAATGCATATATAATACTTTCCTTCGTAAATGTATACATATTTCCCTACTTCATATACGTATACATATGTCTTTACTTCATGAAGCTATACATTTTTCTTTATTTTATACTTTTATACATGCTTATTTGCTTTCTAAATATATATATATATATATTTCTTTTCTTGTTCAATTCCATTGCGGACATTAAGCAATCGATTTCAAAAATATATGAGAAACAGTAAATTCGTATTTTAAGAACAGTACCATATTCAACAATAAAATATTAAAAACAGAAAAGCAGAGATTGTATTAAAAAGAAAAAAAGGAAATTCTAAAATATAAATCTAATATACACAAGACTTTATGGCTTGAATTTTTTACGCTATTGAAATAAAAAAAATCAAGTTTGTGGACATTTACTGTTTAAACAATAAACTTTCTATTGAGTCGACTAGACAGTATCTAACGCAATCATTTCATAGTAAGTCTATTCCCAGCAGAAACGGATTAGCAAACCTGTTTTCAATTCTCTTTATTGGTTTTTCTTTGTTTTTATTCTTATTTATTCATTTATTTATTTATTTTTCGCTTTTGTTTTAATCCGTCAATATTGTGACTTAAGCCTGATGCTACTATCGAACTTGAAAAAATGTCGTCGCTACTATGCATCAAAACAGAATCATTTCCCTTTGAGACTTTGTTTTCCTTTTTTTCTTTCATAATATCTTATTTACTTAGCTATCTTTGCAATTCTGACACACAGGTATCAATCACTAACAATGTGTTCTTTTCACCAGAAATACTGAACAGGCTCATTTAAGTACAGATCAAGCTCATGTAGATACAAGACAGACTCATCTATGTACTGAATCGGCTCATATGAATAATAAATAGATTCATTCAAGTTCTGATTAGGTTCATTTAAGTACAGTCATATTGATCTAAGTGCTCAACAGGCATTCTAATAACTGATCAGACTCATCTAATAACTGATCAGACTCATCTAAAAACTGAACTACATATGATGAGCCTGTCCAGTAAAGGCTCATCCAAGTATTGATCAGTCTCATCTAAATACCGAACTGGTTTATTCCTGCTTAACATCAGGGATCTGGCGAAAACAGGTGTTTCAGCGAAATTAGACAGTTTGACTTATAAAACTAAGCATAGCTTATGTTTGACACAAATCCGAAAAAAAGCAATAATACTACTACTAATAATAATAATATTAAATATGGAATGCGAAGTACAACTTTCTTGCCATTAAGTCCAGCTGTACTTTGAACCGTAGTGGAAGTACCTGTTAGCGCTCCAGGTATGAGTCAAATAGATGTATTTGATAATTACTAGTATTAAAAAGGAAAATATGAAGCTACATAATAGCAAATTATTGGCATAAAGAAAAGTTACTTTGAACTAAATTTGTTTACAAAGAATTATTACAAATCGTTAGGAGAAAACGTATGATTAGTAGAAATACTCGAAAGATATGAGTTATTAGCATTGGATATGAATAGATAAAACAATATAACTGTGAAAATTATTTGCATAGATAGTTACATGAAGTAATAAGTGTTTACAAATTCTTATTATTACTAGTGATTTTGAGAGGAGTCCCCATGGTGTCATGGCTAAAATGGGGCCTTAAAATAAGTATGTTCGAGGAATAATTGGAGGTGCCCGTAGTGTAATTGTTATCGTCGTTTTGAAATGGAAACGGCTAACCGAGTTCAAACCCTGTACGAAGCTGATTGCATTTCACATAACACCAATATATTTAGGAAAGTTATGAATCCAACAATTCTGTCCCTAGATATGGGTACATTGTAGGATAAACTGGATTCTTTAACCTCGGTTTGACAACCAGTCTAGAAGAAGGAAAACTCTGAATTCAAACCTGTTAAACTGCGTTTGAAAATGAAATTTGGGATGTATCTTGCCTTCATGGGTTGGTAAATACACAGAGTATGTTCGAACTCCAATTGCGCTATTGCGTGTAATTTCGGACTAATACTCTTAGAAAAGGCATGAACGACCTTTTCCCTAAGGCTATGAGTCTCAGTTCTTCTTCTAGAGGGATGGCTTTGACATTCGAATACCAGCGAGTGTTGGTATAGGATTAAACAAAGTAACCAAATTAAAACACTTGTTAATTATAGGTATACATGCCAATATATCGGTAAATGTAAAGTTAAGGGGTAGTCCTCGTGGTGTCATGGTTAAAGCGATGGACTGCGGAATAGTAGTAAACGAGTTCGAACTCCAGTCACGCTCTTACGTTCGGTTTTTGACAAATACCCTTGGGAAAGGAATGAATCCCCTTATCCTCCCAGGTATGGGTTACATAGAACCATTACGGTCTTTATAGAACGATAGCTTTGGCATTAAATAACCTATGGAGGTTGGTATGCCATTAAAACAAAGAAACCAAACCAAATCATGAATTTAAAGAAAATTATTAGCATACATATATTAATGCATATGAATCATAGATATATAAAACAAGATTTGGCATTAAATAACTCTCAAGGATTGATATGCCATAAAACAAAGAACCCAAACCACTTGTTAATTGAAGCTGCATTCAATAATCTATTAATACACAAGAAAATTGTTTTTTTCATAAATATACTAATATACATCGAATCGTATATACCAAAAATATTTGGCATTATATAATCCACCAGGGTTGATATGCCATTTCACAGCCACCATTAAATCACCATCTGCGTTTCATTTTGACGCTAATACACTTTGGAAAGGAATACATAATTTTCTTCTCTCCCCAGCTACGATTAAATAGTAGGGCAGACTGTATCCATTTTCCTTGGCAAGAAAACCGGTCTAGAAGAAGGTAAAACCCTGAATTCAAAAAATATTCCTCCCAAAATCTTGCTACGAAATACCAGCACCATCGAAAACGTGGTGTGGCTGAGACCTTATGACCTCAAGGACATGGGACTCACAAAAAAACCAATTTCTGCCTTAAATAACTGTCATGCCTTAAAACTAATAAACCGAATAACCAATCACCAGCCGGTTATATAAGCTTTATATTTTTATGACAAAAAATAAGAGAACATTATTGCTAAGTAGGTAAAAGGACCGTTTCTATTTCAATTACTCATATGCCATCACACATACACGTGCATAAACTCATCTCTTTTTGTGTCTTTCGTCCTGTTTGGTTATAAATCAATAAATTTGTTGTTTGCATTATATCTTAGAATTCTTCTTGAATGGCATTTAACGTAGCAGAAGATATTCTGCAGAAACTATTACAGCTGCAGACGATAGAAATGATATAGTGCTTTTTGCAAATTAACGTGCTCAAGCTGAATGCATATTGCATAGCTTTGAGGAGACAGCAAAAAGCACAGGTCTCTACGAGATTAAAAACAAACTAAATTCACGTGAAAAAAAAATTCATGTGTTTTAATCAAAATCGCGCTATTTCTACTTCATAAACCTCGGTAGCAATATCTCATCTAGTGATAGCAATGTAAGCATACGCATTGACAAAACATGGACTGCAGATACCAAATTATAGCCCATAAGGAAATCTGATCTCTATTATAAAATAAAACAGGAATTCTTCTTTGCTGTAGCCGTGTCAGTACTATTGTATGCTTGCACAACTTAGACTTTAGCAGAACGTATAGAGAGAAGCCTAGATGAGAACAACACAAGGATGCTACCGGCTGTTTTGAACAAACCCTGGAATTAGCATCCTACAAAACAGCAACTGTACGGCCACTTACCTCTTATCTTACAAACCATCCAACTAAAACTGTTGGTGAAGTTGGGATGAACTCATCAGTGACGTTTTTCACGGTACTCCTAAACATGAACATTCTAATGTTGGTCAACCGGCAAAAACTTACATTGATCATATCTGTACAGAAACTTCGTGCTGTCTATAGGACTTACCAACAGTGATGACCGATAGGGGCGGACAGTGAGAGAATCAAAGAAGCTTTCCTTTACTTCCAATCCTAACTGTAACTTCACGAACCTAAGATAACAATATGCATAGGTTGCGACAAGAACAATTAACTTTACGATGAAAAAAATATCAATCAAGAACCAAACATGTTTAAAATGTTATATACGTTTTCCTCAACCTAATAATACCTCCAGTTGGCTAGGGTTGTAGAATTCACCGACTTTATCTTTACAGGTGTGAAAGAACCCCAACCCACAACGAGTGTACTGGATATGACACAAAACCATCCGATTCTGAGGCTCCAGTATCAGAGCTTTGGGGAAGTTGGAGTACCCCATTCATTGCTATTGCTCCTAGTTCCACTCTGACTCTGACTCTGACTCGCACCACCTGATAGAGTCATATCTATCCGTCAATTAAAACTTTTTGACACTTAGACTGCGTGTAAGCAAGTGACTTAGGTTATATTGAATTGGTGGAAGTAGAATTATTTTACCATTTAACAGTGTGTAAACAAATGACTGATGTTTAATTGAATTGTTAGCGATAAATAGCTATACCCGGAACCATTTAACTGTGTGCAAAAAACGTTCAGGCTCGTTTAAAAATGTAATCCAGAAAATGTGTTTACAAATCATGTATTCAATATATATGTACAAACAAGATTTGGCATTAAGTAACCAACAATGGTTGATATGCCATAAAATCCAACCAACAACCTAATGGGAAAATAACTTTTCCATGTTTACGTTTTTTGCAGGTTTCCAATTTCAGTCTTGTTTTTTTCTTTTTTCTTTTTTTTTTTTTTTTTGTGATACTAATTGAATATTGTTTCTTCCGACCCTCATCATGAGTAAACTGGAAATAAATATCCTAATTTAACGGACATAAAACTATTATATGATTTTTTTTTCCTGAAAGAATAAAGTTATTTGGAAATCAACACAAAAGCTTATGTTTATCTTACGTCTTGAAATTGTGTGAAATTTCGTAGACTAAAGAAATGCCTAGAGACATTTTTTCCAAAGAAAAACTTTAAAGTACAAAAAAAAATCGTACTTCTTTCTCAATTCTGATTATGTTACATGCTAAAAGCAATGAGAGACGAATGCATTATTAAATGAAAACAAGCCTAAAGCTTATAATGCGAGCAGACTATTTTTTGAAAAACGCAAATATATATACTTCTTTCAAACAAAGGAGAAGATAGCTGTTCAACGGAAAATTGTCGATTCTTTCATGAGCTCAACATTTTACAGATTTTTCTTTTTTCTTTTTTTTTTTTTTCGTTAATCTTTTTTAAGAAATCCATTACTTTCTTAAGTTTGAATTCTAAAATAAAATTTGCCATCGCGTGATATCGAGTCAAATCCTATTTATAGAATCTGTATTATAATTAATTTCATTATAGATTACGCTCTTTAGCCTTGGTAGGGAAACCAGTCTTAGAAAAGGAAAACTCCAAATGCATCGTTACACACTAAATAGATGGCTGGAACATTACACCGCATCAATAAAGTTTGAAACGCTACGATGCTCAAATGGAGGTTTGTGCTGATACGGCCTAAAGAGACGTTTGTACTACTACTACTACTACTCATATACATTTGTAAAACCACGTGTCGAACGCGTGTCGAACGCGTATAGCGCTATGTCTTAGGTGTCGGACCTTGTGATAATCTCACTGTGAGAAAAAGTGACGAACCTAGAAAAAAACCTGTCTTGGTTCGCTAATACAAAAGTTTATTCACATCTACACATTTTAGTAAACGTCGAGCAGAGAGAAACAGTGTATTAAAACTGAGTCGACCGCGTTAGCTGAAAGAAAAACAAAATGTCACGAGGAGAGAGAGGGCAGACACAGACTTTGAATTATCTTCCACGTTTTCTCTTCTAGTTCTAATACATGCTTCCTCGCAGTGTCTCTGTCTTCACCGCTTTGTGTCCACGCTCCACCTGTTGTCTTTCCATCGTCCTATCTTGCTACCAAATAACTCTTTTCCTTTTTTCTATCCTACGCTCTTAGCTCTAATATCGTTTTCATTTGAGTTCCTTTCGCTAATGAGATTCCATGCTGATTCGTTTTTATCTTTAACCCGGACGTCCCTAATTATTTTACATAAATTCAGAACAAAATCCTATTCATAGGTTCTATAAATTAATGTACTAGAGAGCAGATTGGGCTTTCAAGCTTTCAGGAGGGAAACCAGTCTTGAAGAAGAAAAACTCAAAAATCAAAACAGATTTTATTTACAGGATCTATATAATAATGAATTTTAGTGTAGAATGAGCTCTCCGGGCTTAGAAAGGGAAATGATAGCATGGTGGTAGTTATAAATGCAAAAATGTAGCTAAAATCTCAATGTTATATCATATAGTCTACTGCATAGTTTGGAACGAGCCACAGCAGGCATTGGCCTCGCAACATTACCACACTAGACGGAGCCTCTCTGAAACTAGTAGACAAATTCACCTACCTAAGAAGTAGCGTCTCATCAACCGAAAAAGACATCGACATACGACTAACGAAAGCATGGACAGCTATCCATAGGCTTTTGATCATATGGAAATCAGACCTGACCGATAAAATGAAACGCAGTTTCTTCCAGGCAGTGGTCGTATCGATACTGCTGTGTGGATGCACTACTTGGACGCTAACTAAACGGCTGGAGAAGAAGCTAGACGGCAATTACAAAAGAATGCTGAGAGCAATATTGAACAAATCCTGGCGACAAAACCCCACAAGGCAACAACTATACGGCCACTTGCCTCCCATCTCGAAAACTATACAAGTTAGACTAACCAGACATGCAGGACACTGCTGGAGAAGCAGGGACGAGCTCATAAGTGATGAACTCCTGTGGACCCCCACATATGGCCGAGCAAAAGCAGGACGACCAGCTCGAACTTACATACAGCAGCTATGTGAGGACACAGAATGTAACCCTGAAGACCTGCCAGAGGCAATGAATGATAGGGAGAAGTAGCGAGAGAGGGTCAGGGATATCCGTGCAGTTGGCACGACATGATGATGATGATGATATCATATAGTAAACTGTTATTAAAGATAGTTATATTGATCTGGACCAGTAGAAACAGCAAAACAAAGTATTAAGTTTATTTGTTGGCGGCTGTCAAAACTAAGGACGATTGGCTGGACACAACACAAGTTAAAAATCCAGTTGGTTGAGGCTGTAAAGTGCACCGACAAGATTTCTGCTGAGGGGTGACGGCGAGTGTCCTGAATATAGCAGTGAACCATCAGATGGCGAGGCTACATGGAGATTTGGGGAATGTGGAGTACGCCTTCATTGCCATTGCTTCCAGGTCATCTCTGACCGGATTGTTAGCACTTGATATGGTCCTATCTCTGGATCAATATAGAACAAATTCTGTGTGCAAACAAGTGATTGATGTTAAATTGTGACTGATATATATTAATAAAAGAAACCATTTAACTGCATGCAAAAAAGAGTTCAGGTTCATTTAAGAATGTAATCTACTAAATGTTTACAAAAGATATACATATATGACATTTATGTATAAACAGGATTTAGCATTAAATAACTTACAAAGGTTTATATGCCATAAAAGCCAATCAAACCTACACCAGCTATTAAGAAACAGACGATTTTTCAAAGTGTTCAATTGCTGACCTTTTAAATATTTTGATCATTTTAATTTTTTTCTTTTTTTTTTTTCTTTCTTTTTTTCTTTTTTTAAGCTTAAATTAAACGGGTCGTTCTTGTGGTTCAGAAACATGTATGGCACGAGTAACAATTCATATGGGTTGACGGAAAGCAGACTTTTTTCTTTTTTTTTTTTTTTTTTTGGTGAGGTGAGTAAAGAATAAATAAGAATATGTTTACCTGTTAGTTGAAAACAAATTGCTTCGCTTTGACGAAAACTCGAACTACTTTTAAAACGATGGATTAAAAACGATGGATTAGTTTGGTTGTTTGGTTTTATGGTACACCTTTGTAGGTTATTTAATACCAAATCCATTTTAAATAGAAAACCTGTTCTATTTCAAACAATTCAATTTAGAATGAGTACACAGTTTAATTTTCAAAAACATTTCTATTTTTATTTTAAGCTGTTCATTTTAGTCAAACAGTTCTAATTCAGCTAATTCAGTTGAGTATAAGTATAGATTTTCTTTACACACAGTTAAATGTCAAAATAGTTCAATTCAGTTTAGCGTAATTACAGTTTCAATGTCAAAAACAGTTCCATTTCAAACAATTCAGTTAAGCATTAGTACACAGTTTAAATGTAAGTTCACAATTTAATTGTAAAAAACATTTCTTTATCAAGCTATTCAGTTTAGTCAAACAGTTCTAATTCAAACAATTCAGTTTAGCAAAAGTACCCAATAGATAGGACCCAATCAGGTGCTACCATTCCGGGTCAGAGTGGACCTGGGAGCAATGACATTGAAGGGGTGCTCCACATTCCTCAAAGCTCAAGCATCACTGGAACTCACCATCAGATTGCTAAGTGTCTTATCCAGGTCACTCGTTGGGGGTGGTCTTACTCCTCTGCTGAGGTGCAGTCGGGGTATTCTACAGCCACAGCCGACTGGGCTACGATGGATTAAAAACGATGGATTAAAATACTATATCAACTTTAACAGTAATCAAAGTCTAAATAATGCTTTTTTTTAAGTTAATCCGTTACGCTAAATAAATACCAAAACAAGTCTTGTCAAAAAAAACTTCCCTTGAAAAAGGGGGAGTAAGATGGTATCTTTAAACATTAAACATGTATTTAACTGGGGTTGTCCTTTAATATGCTTAGGTTGAGGAGCCAGTTAGAATCAAACTCACAAGCAATACACCTGTAAACACTTAAACACTATACATATGATGTCCAGTAGTGCCATTGCATAGGGAGAAGATCAAATTGCTACGGAAATGAATTAAATTTAAGAATAAAATCAATATATATTCTTGAAAGACGAATTCATTACGACGCTGCTTTGTTAAAGGAAAAAAAATCAGTCTATGAGTAAGAATGAATTAAAACAAGAAAAAAACGAAGCACTTACCACAAAATCATAAACACAGAATCTGTGTACCTCAAAACTAAGCTGAACAGATAATTGATAATATATATATATATATATATATATATATATATATATATATATATATATATATATACACTAAACAATTTTAAATTTTAAAAATCATATATATATATATATATATATATATAAATCATTTACATTAAAACTAAAGAAAAAATTCCCTTTCTTGCTATCATTATGAATTTATTTCAGGCTCCAGCAAATTCTTAAAATTTTAAAGATTAACTTATAAGTTTGAAAAAAAAAACTATATATATATATATATATATATATATATATATATATATTAAATAATTAAAAGATAAATAACAACGAAAAATACTACTTAAAAATTAACTCTATATAACTATGAGGAAATATTCCTATTAGTTTTATTACTCCTATATATATATATATATATATATATATATATATATATATATATATATATTTGCTAATGGCCCAGGAGACCTGGGTTCAATCCAAGGTCGAGTCATACCAAAGACTAAAAAAAATGGTACTTGATCCCTCCTTGCTTAACACTCAGCATTATTAGGTACGGATCAAGGGTAAAGTGGAGCAATCCAGAGAAGGAGTAGCGCCCTCCCCTACACCTTGGTGTAGTAGCTATCGAAAAGGGAGCTTTCAGGTCACCCTCGACTATGGTCGCCAACTTTACTTATATATATATATATATATATATATAACCTATTGATGGAATCTAAATAGGTAATCGAACCCCGAGTCAGAGTGAACCTGGATGGTAATGAAGGGTTGACTTCACATTTCCTAGATCTCCAGGAAAGGAGTCTCACCACCAGATGTTCTTTTGTGTCAGACCCAAAACATCCCATATATCAGGTCCTGTCAACAGGGTAGGCGAGTAATCATCTGAGGAAGAGTAGAATATTTATTGAATCATCAGGATAATATCAAAAACAGGAAAATCTCGTCGCAATGATTTATTATATATTAATCAAGCCTCTAACCTCTGAATGCGACTTAACACTTGCATGTTAAGCATATTTCAGGTGTGAAGTTTCAAGAGGATTGTTATTGTTGTTGTTGTTGCTGCTGTTTAAATAGGAAACTGCATACACAGGCTTCCTGAAGAGAGTACACAGACTGGCTTTGGGTACACGAGTGTCTCATTATTCGCCTCTTGTTCACAGAGAATTCACTGCGTCTAATTGAGTAACAATTAACGCTTTTGTGTTCCACTTTTTTTATTCGCATTCTGGTTGTGTTTTTGTTAATATTTTCCTGGACTTTTTTATGCCTTCGCGTGGATAACAACCTCACGTCAGGAGTTATTAATTACCGAATTTATTCTTTCTTTGTGCCTTCATTCTTTTTACTCTTTCAATATTAATTCCTTGTTTTTCATTCTTTTCCGTGCTTATTCTTTCGTTCTATTCATTCATCTTTCTGTATTTGATATTTTTTGCATGTTTGTCCGTATTTCTGGCTTTTGTCATTCGTTTTTGTCTTTCATTCTTATTCACGTTCTATCAAAATGTTTCATTCATTCATCATTATTTTTGCTATTTTCATATTTGTTTCATCTAGGGATGAAGAATACGCCGACTCTATCTACCTTGAGAGTTCAGACCCTAATGAATGTTTTAGAAATGACACAATATACTGGTCAGGCTTCTGTTCTGAAGTTTTGGTTTAATGTTGAATACCCCTTCGATGCCATTACTTCCAGGTTCACTCTGACTCGAAGTGGTAGTACCTGTTAGGATCCGATATATGAGTCAATTTGAACTGTTTAATCCTTTATTATAGCGAAAAACATTTAACTGTGGCGAGATGTATAAGTTTTAGAGAGCAATTCTTGAAATCTTTTAACTGGTTGTGTACAAATGAGCACGGGTTTGTGGAAAATATTTTGACGGATACACAATTAATTTACACATCATAAATATTCATAAAATATGTATAAAAAGATTTAGCAAAGAATAATCTACAAGTGATTTTGGACTGTAAAACACAACCAACAGTATTAAATCTTTCTTTTTCATTCCTTTCCGTGATTATTCTTTTATTTCTTTAGATGTTTATTCATTCATCATTCTGCATTTTATCTTTTCTGCATTCTTTTCAACGTTGATGCCTTTTGTTTTTCCTTTTTGTATTACTGTTTTATACCCTACCTACAAATATTAACGGGTATATCCCATTCCCCATACTGTTATATGCCCGACCTATGAACATTAATTGGTATATCCCAATCCTTATACTGTTATATACCCTACCTATGAACATTAATGGGTATGCCCCATTCCTCATACTGTTATATACCCTACCTATGAACATTATTGGGTATGCCCCATTCCTCATACTGATATATGCCCTACCTATGAACATTAATGAGTATGTCCCATTCCTCATAAATACGTTGGACACTATTATTGCTGTTTTGTTACGGGGCCGAAGGTATGTTGGGATTTTGCCGGACGCATTTGGGCTACAGCCCAGTGTCCGGACCCTCTTTAAAAGGCGATTTGCCGTACTTGTCCGGTGGTGGGACGGAGAAAAAATGAATATATATATATATATATATATATATATATATATATATATATATATATATATACAAATGGTCACCACTAGTAATGGTTACCTTCTTCACGCTGCTGGCAAGTAATGTATTTGGTTAATTTATAAAGATTTCCATTTAATTTCTAACCTCTGTTTTGGTTATTTCTCATTCAGTAACCTTTATTAGGTTATAACTTACGTTTTTTCAATATTTTTCATTTTTTCTGTATATAATCTTTATAGTTTTTGGCAAATATCATGTTTTATTTTCTTTATTTCTTTTAATTCTTTTCTTTCTTTTTTTTTTTTTTTTTCACTCTTTGATTTTCCTTCCCTGTATTTATTCCATGCTTTTTTCCTCTCTATTTATTTAATTATTTTTTCTGACTTTTATACTTTACTTTCATTCAACTTGTTGTTATCCAGTCTTTTTTTTTTCCTCAATCTCACTTCGTATTTACACTTTACTTCTTCATTGTTTGATATTTATTCCTTTTGTTTTGTTTTGTTTTGTTTTGTTTTTCATCTATTTATTCTCACTTTCTTTCTTTTAAATTCTATGTTTATAATTTGTTTTTGTTTGTTTGTTTGTTTATTTAATTATTCATTTTATTCTTTCTTCTTTTTTAATTGCTCTTTCTTTAATTTCTTCAGCATCTCCCTTTATAATTGTTTTTTATTCATTCTTTTATTCTTATCTTTGGTCTCTTTTTCATTCTTTCCTTTATTTGTTTTTTCTTTCTTTCATTCTATTTTGCTTTTCTTTTCTTTTCTTTTTTTTTTTTTTTTAGTTTTTCTTTATCCTCCTTTTTCTCCGGCTAGTACCATTTTGATTAGTTTATTTCTTTAATGGTAGATCAACCTTCGTGAGTTATTTAATGCCAAAAGCATTATTGCAGAAGAATAGTTGCGGTACTATTTAACCTAGTTTCAGAAACTAGTTGACAAATTCACCTACCTAGGAAGCAGCGTCTCATCAACCGAAAAGGACATCAACACGCGGCTAACGAAGGCATTGACAGCTATCGATAGGCTCTCGATCATATGGAAATCAGACCTGACCGATAAAACGAAACACAGTTTCTTCCAGGCAGTGGTCGCATCGATACTGCTGTATGGATGCACTACTTAGACGCTAACTAAACGGCTGAAGAAAAAGCTAGACGGCAATTACACAAGAATGCTGCGAGCAAAATTGAACAAGTCCTGGAGGCAACACCCCACAAGGCACCGACTATACGGCCACCTTCCTCCCATCACGAAATCTCTCCAAGCTAGACGAACCAGACATGCAGGACACTGCTGGAGACGCAGGGACAAGCTCATAAGTAATGAACTCCTATGGACCCCCACATATGGCCGGGCAAAAGCAGGACGACCAGCTCGAACATACATTCAACAGCTAGATGAGGATACGGGATGTAGCCCTGAAGACCTACCAGAAGCGATGAACGAGAGGTAGAAGTGGCGAGAGAGAGAGAGTCAGGGATATCCATGCCTGCGGTACGACATGATGATGATGATGATGGCTATTGCTGGTGGAATAAGCGGGTTCGTGCTTTTCCCAAGGATAATTGGACAAAAATGAACGCAATAATGCGACTAAGGTTCGAACTCGCTCACTACGATGTCGCAGGCCAATACATTTCTCCCCGTGTCTTTTAGAATGGCATTTGTTCAAGAGCCTTGGAAACCATTTACAGTAGTTTTTATATTAACTTAGTCGCACTTTATGCATATATTTGGTTCATTAAATAACCTCTCTCCCCACTCCACTCACATACAAACACATGGGTGCCCCCCACACACGCACACACACTAATTCACTTTCTCTCTTTCATTCTCTCTCTCTCTCTCTCTCATACACTTGTTTTTTTTCTCTC
Organism: Sepioteuthis lessoniana; assembly: GCA_963585895.1. Taxonomy (NCBI): domain Eukaryota; kingdom Metazoa; phylum Mollusca; class Cephalopoda; order Myopsida; family Loliginidae; genus Sepioteuthis; species Sepioteuthis lessoniana. The sequence continues at coordinate 102,667,712 of OY757910.1, forward strand.
TCTCTCACTCTCTCTCACATTCATATACTCTCTTTCTATCTTTCTCATGCTCAAACACTGAGACATCTGCCCATATTCATTCTCTCTCTCCCTCTCTCTTTCTCTCTTCATCCCTCACACATACTCATTTTATTTTTATATTTCATTTCCTCTCTCTGTCTGTCTGTCTCTCTCTTTCTCTCTCTCTCGAGAACATACGAGATGAGTTTGTTTATATCAGAAAACCAAAAGTCAGATACGTGGTCAATAAAAAATTCCACTCACAATATTACCGATAGAACAACGTCGCGCTAGACAGGTCTCAAAAACAGGAAGATGAATATTATTTTCAAGTAGATAAAAAAAATCAAACCCCATGCCCAACAGGGGTTTACAATACGTTGATTTTATACTCTGCAGAGGGGTAATACCTCCTTCTCCATAAAACAGGGGATTCCTGGGTATTGTAAGGGTATGGTTCTCAAATAGATGTTTGTAATACGACTACACCACATAAACATTTGTACTGCCACGGTTTTGACGGGTCTATGAGTGTAGCACTACACCTTAAGTGTTAGTTGGACACCTGTTGTAAACCTCACCGTGAGAAAAAAAGTGACGAACACACAAAACACCGTCTTCGTTCAATAATACAATAGTTTATTCGCTACTACATCTTCGTAGTCGTCAAGAAGTCATAAACAGGGTATGAAAAATTAGTCGACTTCTTTAGCTAGACAGAGAGAAATAAAACGTCGTAGGGAGACGGAAGACACAGACCTTGGTACTATCTTTCTCGTTTTCTGTTGTAGTTCGCGCACGTGCTTGCCAACTAATTTCCCGATGGATGTGAGACCCTTTCTCGGAGCTCACCCAAAACAGGCACCGCAATTTTTGGCCCTCTTCACATCATCATGATTCGTACCCAACTGATCCTCTATTCTATTTGTATTTACTCCTAAATGGCTTTTCTGGTTGAGTTTCTTCCAGCCAATACATATCCGTCGCCGATTTGCTGCTGATATATCTCTATTTTAACCCGGGCGTCTGCAGCTATCTCGATCGAAACCTTTTCATCTCTCTCTCTCTCTCTCTCTCTCTCTCTCTCTCTCTCTCTCTCTCTCTCTCTGTGTGTGTGTGTTTGCATCAATTCTCTTTCTCATACAGAGTGTCTTAAAATAGATACAACCCATTTATATGGTAATGATTTATTACTGAGACAAGTGCAATGGCCGACATTAGGAACAAGTCCTGCAAAACAAGCATCATTTCAGAAAGAGACATCAAATCAAAGTTTTGTTTTTTTTGTTATTATGTCAGCTTCCAGGACATGCAATATTTTATGAGTTTCTTGTCTCAGTAATGAATCATTGTCATATTAATAGGTTGCATCTATTTTGTGACAGTTTTGAATGATTGTCTCCAAATAAGTAGTGAGGCAAAATATTTTTCCTCTCTTGTCCAAAAAGAACACCACATTATTATTAGAAGAGTTATTAGCAGTCACATGGGCCCCATGTATAAAGGGACTCTATATATGTTCCTTTGCACCGTCCTGTGGTCGACTAGTAAATCTCGCTTGGAAACAACTCACTATTAACCCAATCAACCGGGGTCCCTAATCATTTTACAATATGACATTAAATTGTATTTGTTAGTTAGACTCCTATTCTTGAAATCAGGTAAGTATAGCGTATCCCTTCATTATTATTACTCTCAGGTCCACTCTGACCTGGAATGGTAGTACCTGTTAGGATCTCATCTATGGATAAATCTGTAAGCTAAGAATTATTTGTATTTGATTGGAGCCTGTGAAAAAAACACTCAATATATAACTAAATAAGAAATGTAAATATGAACGCGATTCCCTAACATGCACGCATAAATTAACCCTAGATGAGCTGACATGCTGTAAAAACAAATCAATAATAACGCAACATGACTATTTCGAAATACTCATTTATCTACGATAACCATCCAATATGGCTTGAAATGACTAATTTTCTTGTTTCTATTGATTTTTGCTTGTTTCTATAATCAAGGCTCTGAATTAATTTGCGGGTGGCTATCTTGAAGCAAAAAAAAAATAAATAAACCTAAAAAGAAAAAAAAAAAAGAACTGAGATGATTATTTGCCAAAAGTTTTGAAAGTCTGAAAAATGTAATTTGATTAGTGAGAGATGTAGCACAGTCTTCTAGTTAAACTAAAAAAAAAAACGCGTTGAAATGACTTCAATAAATTAACAGTGTTCCTTCAAAGTGATTAGTGTCGTAAGTGTAAAGAAAGACACATTAAGGCACTGGTAATGGAACTAATGAAGTAGAAACATCGTATCACACTGACTGAAACCATTGTCCTGACAATACGAGCAGATTTATACAACCGTACAGCAAAAGACACAAAGAGAGGCAGTCGGACGCTTTCTCATGCATAAAATATTGAAACGAATAGAGAGTCTTGGTTAAAAGAAAGAAAGAAAAAAGAAAAAAAGAAGGAGTTGAATATTTATAAAAAGAAAAAAAAAAGGCTCAGCAGAAGGATGTTGGTTGGTTGCTTTCCGGCATATCAACCCTTGTGTGTTATTTAAAGCCAAACCCTCTTTACACATATATTAAGTATATATAATTTGGAAACGAATAGTTCGTAGGTAACAAGCCAGTGCTGATTTCTTTGCACACAGATGTATTCAAGTATTGTTAAAACTAGTTTTATTTTCCTACAGTTAAATGGTTTCAAGAATTGCTATCTAACATTAATAGTTCTATTTACCACATTTATGATCGGAGTTCACCAATTACTTTACCAATTGTTTGCTATTTTGTTTCCTGGCGTCTGAGGCACCCTCATTTGGAGAATGCCGACGGGGCCGAAGGTATTTTTGGATTTTGCCGGACGCGTGTGGGCTGCAGCCCTGCGTCCGGACCCACTTTAAAAAAGGCCTTGTGCCGTACTTGTCCGGTGGTGGGACGGAGAATATATAAAGTTCTATTTACCTCATTTATGTGGTTTCCAGTATAATAAAACATTAAACAGTTCTATTTGACTCATTGTTGGGACACTAATAAGTAGTACCATTCCAGGTCAGGGTTAAACTTGGAGTATTGACAATGAAGGGGTACTCAACATTCAACAAAACTCAAGAAATTGAGACACAGTATCAGATGCCCGTTTCGTGTTATATTCATGACACCCGTTGGAGCGACTCGATTTCCAATTCCTGTCATATTATTGCTTTCACTTTCAGACTAATTCCCTTGGAATATATATGAACACTCTTATCCACACAGCTATGGGTTAAACAGTACCACTTCTATCCTTCTACAAGAATGGAATTGGCATTAAATAGCCAACGAAGATTGATATGCTTTAATTGCATATCAATCTTCGTTGGCTATTTAATGCCAAATCCAGGGACCGAAGCCAAAAGCTTGAGCCATGTAAAAATAGAGAAAAAGAATAAGTTTGAAAGGTTAAATTTGGGCTTTTGACGAAGAAGAATTTATTGTAGCTCAGAGGTGGTCATGCGAAATAAATATTTTTCGAAGCAAACGGAAGTGCAGTTCGAATCTGTTTGAGATCTTTTCATTTATTATTTCTCATATTTATTGTTTCATTGTTGTGGAAGTTTGGCAGATAAAGTGTAAATCAAAAGGAAAAGAAATGTTAGCAAACATTAATAATGACTGAATGCTTTTTTATCTATGGGCCCAATCGATCTATTCTGGAATTTCTCGTATTGGATAGGAATAATTGATTCCATATAACGATAAATTGTTTGTATTAAGAATAGTTAGTTTAAACTATCTGTATTATTATGAGTTACTTGTTACTATGAAATTGTGCGCAAACAAATGACTACAATTTCTTTGATAAATGGCATTTCAACCTTTGTGGGATAATTGATGCCGAAGAACTAAAATGGTATTATTCAACCCATTGCTGCTGGGATAAATGAGTTCATAACTTTCGCGAGGGTATTATACCGAAAGTGAACAGCAGGGGTAATATTTAGCCATAGTTAAGTGTGTAAATGGGTGTTAGTCCTAAAGTGAATACGTGAGAAGAATCAGATTTCGCTTACTATGATGTCTCAGTGCAGCACGTTAGCCTCTAGGCCACAATGACTTCCCTCTGTTGAATAAAAATAGTTACTTGCAATAAAATTAGTATCAGATACGTTTTTTTCAAACTATTAAAATATTTCGTTTGGTTTTAAAATGGTTTGGATTTATGGCATATTTACAGTAATCTAATGCCGAATCTTTATATATATATATATATATATATATATATATATATATATATATATATATATATATATATATATATGATGTTTCTAATATCAGGTGACGTATTTTAAAAAAAAGAACGCTGATTCATTGATCAAACGGCCAATTTTTCTTGTCATAAACAGCAAACCTTTTCAAATTTTTATATATTTTTACACTTTTTATATATTTTTACACTTTTTATACACTTAACATCACTAATAAAACCCCTCACAGTCCTGAACCGAAATGCTATAGTGTCGACTGATTTTATTTCTCCATAGATCCCTACTTTCTATTTGCATTACTTGTCAATTTTTCTTCACAAATTGTCGGATTACAATCCATTATTTTCTTCCATATATATATACATAAGATATATATGATTTGTAAATATTTCGTTGATAAAATTTTTATACGAGCTCGACCTCATTTGTTAGCCCACTGTTAAAGGATTTCAAGCATTGTTATTTGATAGTTACTATTCAACACCAGACATTTATTTGCACACATTCGAAAAGATATACATGACATGTAAAAGAATTTTTTGTTGGTTGTTTTATTTTTAAATGAGTTAAAACTAATTGATTCGCACAGGAGTATTGCCATTGTTTTTATTAATTAAATTGTTTCAATTATTGCAATCTAATATTTTTAATTCTTATCAGTATTAATCTTTTTTGTACACAGTGACGTAGTTACAAATATTACTATTAAACACTAATTATTCTATTCAACATTACTCATTCATTAGCATTCAGTTAAATGATTGCAAGTATTGCTATGCATCACTAACAATTCATTTGAACATTAGTCCTTTGTTTACACGCAGTTAAGAGACAACTCACTCGGCTGACCCTTCACTAGTATAGGTTACATATATTTATTTATTATTTTTAATACAAACTAATATAGAATAAAAAAGAAAAAAAAATTCATAAAATCAAAGAACACTTTTCATTTGAATTGATTTGCGAAATCTTTCAATTACAAATAAGGACATTCTTAATTCTTTTGTTATTTTTCTGTGTTACTCCTGATAATTGTATCATGACTTTTTTCCGGTCCTGGACGTGCTACTTCTGCGAGTATATATCTAGTCATTAAAATAATAGATGTACGTAACCTATACTAGTGAAGAGTAAGTCATCGTGGTGTAATGGTTAATAAAACAACTGCAACTCTGCAAAAGGGTAAGACCCCACCAAAATGAGTGGCTCAGTCGGCTGAGGCTATATATAATACAACGACTGCATCTCTGCAGAGGGTTAAGACCCACCACTATGAGTGTCCAGATGTCATTAAACCATCTGATGGTGAGGCTCCAGCCTTGCAGATTTGAGGAATGCAGAGTAAACTTTCATTGCCATTGCTCCCAGGTCAAGTCTGACTCGAAATAGCACCTGATAGGATCCTGTGAGCAAACAAATGACTCATGGTAGATTGAATTACTTGATCGTTTATCTGTGCATAAACAAATGAATGATGTTTCATTGAATTGTTAGTTATACGTAGCAATACTTGGAACCATTTAACTGTGAGCAAATTGATGTGATGGATACAATAATTAGTGTAAAATTATAATACAAGTAATCACTTTACTGTGGGCAAACAAATGATTAATATTGAATATATTTATTAGTTGTAGATAGCAATAACTGAAACCATTTAATTGTAGAGAAACAATAACAACATTAGAGTGCTAACAAATTAATTCAAACTCATTCAAAAATGAAACTACTCTCTAACAAATCAAATGTATATCCATTTAAATGTGTGCACACAAATAACTGATGTTACATTGTAACTGTTACATGACAAAACTTGAAACCATTTAACTGTGTGCAAACAAATGAGATCAGGCTCGTCTAGACATGTATCAACAAAATGTCTTTGCACATCATATATATATATATATATATATATATATATATATATATGTGTGTGTGTGTGTGTGTGTGTGTGTGTGTGTGTGTGTGTGTGTGTGTGTGTAAAACAGGATTTGGTTCTGAAAAAACAAAAATGGTTGATATACCACAAAATCCAACAAACAAAATAAATCTTTACACTTAAAATCTCTAATTTCTTTTTTCTTTCTTCCTTTCTTTCTTTCTTTGCACACAAATAACTTGTGTTATATTGCAACTATTACACGACAACACTTGAAACCATTTAACTGTGTGCAAACAAATGAGCTCAGGCTCGTCTAGATACGTATCAACAAAATGTCTTCGCACATTATATATATATATATATATATATATATATATATATATCCGTGTGTGTGTGTGTGTGTGTGTGTGTGTGTGTGTGTGTAAAAACAGTATTTGGCATTAAACAAAGATGGTTAATATACCATACAATCCAACAAACAAAAAAACTTTTCACTTAGAATCTCTAATTTCTTTCTTTCTTTCTTTCTTTCTTTCTTATTTGAATGGTTTCGAATTTTTTTCTCATCAGAAGTTCATCGAGTCTCATGTCCAGCTTCTTTGGGATTGTTCCAAGGAATCTGATTATAATTGGCATTACTGTCACTTTCACAACTTTTTCACTTCTCTGGCAAGTTCCTGTTTTTTTGACTTGTTTCACATTCAGTCAGTTGTCTTCCGATATCGCAGCCGAGAACATGAACAACTACACCACGCTAATAACCCTATCAGTCTGTGGTCTACTCGTACAGCAAAACCTACTAGCGCGAGAGGTCTCCATCAAAACTAGGTTTTAGTCTTCTACTTGCGATTGGATTATACTTTTGTATCTCAAAGTCCCAAGTCTAAGTGACCGCAAGAATCCTCAGGTTTCCAAGAGTATTTTAAGCATTCAAGCTGATTTTTTATCAGAATTGTGGTCTGGGTGGTCTCGATCCTTCTTCTTATCTCTAGTTCCCGCAGCCTCTTTTTATAGAAATTGTAATCAGTTCCAAGTGCTCCAACTACAATTGGTATCACTGTCACTTTCATGTTCCACTGCTTTTTCAGCTATCTGACAGAATACAAGTATCTGCCTCAGTTTTTGTTTTCTTTATTTCATTCTATGGTTCACGGCAAAATCCTCTTGGTAAAAAGTTATTTCCTTCTTGTTATTTAACACAAGTTCTGGTCTTCCCTTCAAGTTATTCGTATTATTATTTACTCCCTGAAAGTTTTTCACATCCGTTTTAGCTGATTGTTTTTCACTGGAGTTTGAATGACAGCATGTCTCCAGGACTCTTCTCAGTATTCTGGCCGTTTTCAAAAATGCACTAGTTTGGATGGTCTCCACTCGTCCTCCAAATTTCGAGTCCTTTAGTAACTGTAACGAATGCACTTATCACAATTGATGTAATCGTCACCGACATGTTCCTTAGTTTTTTCCATTTCCCTTGACAGGTCGATGTACTTACCCTCCTTTTCACTTTCTTTCAGTTTTATTCTGTAGTCAGCCGGTACAGCTAAGTCAAAAATTTTGCAATAGTATTATTTACTTCTTGAGAGTTTTTCACACCAATTTTAGCTGATGGTCTTTCACTGGAGTTTGAGAGACAGCATGTCTCCTCAAGTATCCAAGACTCTTCTCAGTATTCTGGCCGTTCTCAATAATGTGGCAGTTTGGATCGTCTCCACTCGTCCTCCTATCTCCAAGTTCTCCAGTCTCTTTGTTGACTGTATCAAAACCACCAATCATGACTGACATAATTGTCACCTTCATTTCCGCTTTCTTTCAATTTTTCTCTGTGGTCAGCGGGGACAGCAAAAACCACAATTCTCCTTTTTTTGTTGATTAACATAAGGTCTGGTCGCATGGCCGAGATTAGGTGATCGTTTGTATGTCAAAGTCCCAGAGGAGTTTGTGCGTCTCATTCTCCCGGACAGATTCTGGGTTGGGCATATATCATTTATTCGTATAATCAAATGTTGAAATTTTGCACAATTCCCTGTGGATCACCTTGTCCTCCCAGTTATGTCTAGTCTTATAGTCTTTCTGTGTTAATTTGCTGCATTCGGTTATTATGTGATTGATCGTTTCGTCTCTATCCCCACATAACCTGCATTTGCTGTTTTGTTGCGTATTATCTATTCTTGTTTCGATATTATTGGTCCATATGGCGTTGTTTTGAGCTTCTATAAAAAGCGATTCAGTTTCACTCTTAAAGTTTCCATTTCTTTGCTACGTCCACGTTTTCTCATACGATTTCGATAATTTCTCGTTTTCTCGTATTATTATGATAATTATCATAATTCAAAAAGAAGCAACTAAAGTTTGAAATGTCAAATAATAATGAAAATTAATAGCATAATTAAACTAAAGCGAACAAAATACCATTACCTGTCCAGAGAACTGAAAAACTTGTGGAACGTGAAGGTGGCATTGATCACAAACGACGTCTATGCTGCACAAACAACCTAGAAAGGAGATTAGGGTCATTGAAAAATCTTAGGAAGGTTTGAGACTATCCAAACTACTAAAATCAACTCGGATATCGGGAAGAGTCCAGGAGCGTTGAGGAAACTACTTCTACCTCATGTTAAATGAAGGTCATCATGTGCTTCTCGTGTAAAAGTTTGCGAAGAAAATAAAGTGGCCTTGGCTATTCCGGCTGACCACAATGGAAAACTGAAGGAAAACAAAAAGAGAGATAAGTACCAGGATCTTGCGAGAGAACTGAAAACACTAAGGAACATGAAGGTGGGGGTCATAATTGGTGCGCTCGTTACAGTCATCAAAAGATTGGTACAGGGGCTGAAGGAATTGGAAATAAGAGAACCAGTGAAAACCATCCAGACTATAGAATTATTGAGATCAGCCAGAATACTGAGAAGAGTCCTGGAGACTTGAGGAGGCTTGTTACTGCTCAGACACGAGTTAAGATCCATTAGGTAACGCGGGTGAGAAAAGCACCCAAAAGAGTAAAATAATAAAGTTTGCTTTCTTTGTATAATGGCATAAAATCAATAGTGGGTTATTTAAAGACTCAGCTATCCTTGTAGAAGAACAGTAATAAAACCATTTGAATTATAGCTAGAAGGATAAGGGGGTTCATGCCTTTCCCAAGAGTTGTAAATCGAAAGTGAATTTAAGCGAAGTTCGAATTCACTTATTTTAATGCCGCAGTTAAGCACGATTGACCTAAATAGTAGTAGTAGTAGTAGTAGTAGTAGTAGTAGTAGTAGTAGTAGTAGTAGTAGTAGTAATTATTGATTAAATTTGAAAAAAAAACCAAAGAAAATTAGAATTATGAGAAGGGAGAATGCAAATCTATGATTTCGAAATTTACAAAAAGCAAAAAATCAGTTTTAAAAAAAGAAAATGACGAAATCTAGGGTGATAAGAAAGAAAAAGTTAAAGTTGGTTGGTTGGTTGGTTTGTTTAACGGCGTATCAACCATTTTCGGGTCATTTAACGCCGATTTGAATTTCAATCAATTCAGTATAAGTAAAGTTTTTGCAAACAAACAGTGAAATATCAAAACAGTTGTATTTCAAATAATTCAATTTAGCAAAAGTACATTGTTCAATTCTATTTGACCCATAGATAGAACCCTATCAGGTGCTACCACTCCGGGCCAGACTGGACCTGGAAGCGATGGCAATGAAGGGGTGCTCCACATTCCCGAAAGTTCCTGCATTACTGGAACCACCCCATCAGATTGTTTAGTGTCCTATCCAGGACACTCAATTGGGGGTCTGCAGAGCCGCAGCCGACTGGGGAAAAAGAATTAAGAAAAATAGAAAGATGAAAATTATAAGAATATAAGAAGAAAAGTAAAGAAAAGAATAAGACTAAAGAAGAAAAAGAGAAACTAAACGTGAAAGAAACAGAGTAAGAAAAAAATTTTTTTTTTAAATAATGAAGAATAAGGAATTAGTAAGAAGCGGAAGAAGAAAGAAAAGCGGCAAAGTAATTACGTTTATTAATGAAATATAACACAAAATGAAAAAAAGCAAATTTGGAGAAAGGAAGGAATAGGAAAACACAAAAAAAGACAAAAAATAAAAACATAAAAAGAAAGTCAAATGAAAAAAGCCAGACAATATTAAAAAGAAAAAGTAATGAGTGGAGAAGTAAAAAGAGGGAAAAATAGATGAAGGTAAATGAAATAACGAAAAGATAGAAAAAGGAAAAAAATGAAATGAGAAAAAAGAGCAAAAAGGAAAGAGAAGAGGAGAAAACAGAAGACAGAAATAAGAAAAGAAAAGCAAAAAAAAAAGTAAGGTAAACGAGAAGAAGAAGAAGAAGAAGAAGAAGAAGAAGAAGAAGAAGAAGAAGAAGAAGGAAATGAAATGATTTTAAAACAAAATTGGTCATAAATATTTAAACTTTATGATGACATTTGAATAATGAATCAGGGATGATTGCAAAATGGAATTATGAAAAAATAAAAAATAAAAAAGAATTAAATTATCACCACTAATTAATTTCCTCACACGTTCAAAATATAATGAAGGAAGCGTCAATGCAGAAATAGAAGACAAAATAAAAATAAATGAATAATTTCTTTGTTATTTAAATCGCCTACGTGTAACCAAAAAAGAGTAACTAGAATGCTGTCTCGATATATGCACATACAACCATATATATAATATATACTGGCACTACAGTAAAAGACAACTTATTTAAAAATTATATATATATCTATACTGGCCCTACAGTAAAAGACAACTCATCTGAAAAATTATATATATATATAATTCATACTGGCCCTACAGTAAAGGACAACTCATTTGAAGATATATATATATATATATATATATATATATATATATATATATATATATATATATATATATATGTGTGTGTGTGTGTGTGTGTGTGTGTGTGTGTGTGTGTGTGTGGTGGCGTAGTTCCTAAATTGCTGCTCTGTGACATCGTAGAAGCGAGTTCGAAGTTCCGAGGTACTATTATGTTCACTTTTGTATACTACTATTTGTTCAGGCATGAACCCCATTACTCTCCTCTAGCTATTGGTTTAACAGTACCACGACTGTACATGTACTAGAAGGGATTTGGCATTGAATAACCTACAAGATTTGAAATGCCATTGGCCGAAGAAACCAGATCATTCTAGTATGTTGGTATGTATCTAGCAATCTGGTTTCTTCTAATGATATATATGCTGCTCAGTTCATATCAATCTATCTATCTTTTCTTTTTAGTTCATATATATCCATTGCAGTTTGGTGCTACATCTTCCTATTTTTAGTAGGATTTTTGATAATATCTCTTTGACGTAATCTCCTAACCACATTCCTTTCACACAGACACACTCACTGACTCAGACATGCATATATGTGTGTGTGTGTGTGTGTGTGAAAGAGAGAAAGCGAGAGAGGGAATGCAATTAATAAGACATTACATATGGGAAAAGGTACATAGGGGAAATATATATATTTAGAGTAGTTGATGATATATATATATTTTTTTTATTTTGCCAACGCGTTTCGACATTAGAATTTGACTCCATACAAAAGCATTCTATTAAAGATTATTTTGAGTATTATAATAAAATAATCTAAATAGAAAAGTTTTTCATGCAAGTCCAGTGTCATAATCAGGGCTAAATATCTTACGAAGACGGATAACAATGGAAAAATATATTTGAAATTGATTACGTCATAAAATAGAATATTTATTTAAAAAAAGGCAACATCATTTTTCGGTTTGAGAACATATCTTTTACGGTTTACAAAGTTAAATGTCTAGAAAACAGGTCGCGTTATAAATGGCTGTTGAAATGTTTTAACATCTTTTTATAAAACTTTGTCTTTGTAAGATTGTGCCAAAATGTTTTATAGAACAGGCTTCAATTATTCTGCGTTCATCTCTGTCGTGAATCAAAGCAAATATGGTAGCGTTATGAAAGACAATGGTTGGTTATGATAAGTGAAGCAAAAGTGTTGGTTGTGTTTCCGGATTTAAAATATGTGTTCATAAATTCTTTTATTCAAGTTTCTAGAAGTTTCCCCAATATATATTTCCCAGATATAGATAATTAGTACGGCAGACTGAATTTTTTATCGTTATTAGGCAACCAGAAAGTAAATTCTGAATTCAAACGAGTTAAACTCCACTTGAAAAATTATCTTGTGTCATATTCTGCCTCCACAGGGGAGTTAGAAATATGTATATAATGGACAAAATAATGATAACACCTAGTATCTTAGTATCATAATTTTCAAACTGCTTTAAAACATCTAGAATCTTTATAATTTTGAAACTCTTATAAAACCATCAAACGTTTGTTGTGGTTTTTTAAATGATTTTGGGGTTATTTTTAATTTTTCTCGTCTTATTTTACTGAAATTGTTGTTGTTTTTTTTTTCAGATATCATCAGTAGAAATTAATACAAATTCATTAAAATGGCAGATCTATCAGACTTTCAAAGAGGTTAAATGGTTGGTGCAGGTATAGCAATCAATAGTGAAACAAAAACCGCAGCATTATTTGGTGAAGCGACTAGTACTGTCTCAAAAGTAATGACATTTGGGAAAGAAGGAAAAACCTCCTCAGTGAAGCAAAACTCTGGAAGAAAGGGAAAACTGTCAGATAGGGACTGTGGGAATATTATGCAGATTGTTAGGAAGAATCCCAAGAATACAGCTCTGAAAATTCAGCTGAGCCTAGTTTCCTCCAAAACTGTAAGAAGGGAGCTGCACAAAGCCGGATTTTACGGGTAGGCTGCAATCAGAAAACCATATTAAAACAAATTTGTTTGAAATTTCAAAGTGTTTCCATTATTTTATCTAACCGCTGTATATGCATAGCTAGATAGATGGAATGAGAAAAAGCGAGAGAAGGACATAAATACATATGTTGTTGGCGACCATAGTTGAGGGCGACAGAAAGTTCTCTTTTCAATAGGTGTAGGGAAGGGCGCTACTCCTTTCTCTGGATTGTTCCCTTTTACCATTGATACGTACCTTATATTGCTGAGCGTTAAGAAAGGAGGTATCAAGTACCATTTTAAAAATATTTGGTATGACGTGAGCTGGGATTGAACCCATGTCTCCCGGACCATTGGCGAACACTCTATCCACTAGGCTAATAAATTCACTCACTTTTAAGTATCTACCTATTTATCCAATACAGGTATACCTCGGGTTACGTCGTTTTGAGTTAAGTCGTTCTCGATTATACGTGTTTTGTTAAAAAATATAAGGAAAAATAATCAAATTTAAGTCATTTTATGCGACTTCACCTCTGCCCCAAATATTGAAGTCGTAATATCACTAGAAAAGCGTTAAAATCATATAAAATCATGTTTCTGCACAATGAATAAATATAAAAGTATATAAAATCCTATTAAAATACGTACATTTACAATAAATATAAATATAATCATCATAAATCCGAGAGAACGAAATATGAAAACATCTGTGACTTCACGTTGTCGTCTTATTTAGTTGTCTTAAAGAACTCATTTTTATTTTATGTCTTACAGCAAACCACATTTACAAATGAAGAATCTGCGATGTAAAGATCGCCAAATTATAAACATCTTCATGAACAAGTATATAAATTCATGTATTCGTAAATTTTGATTACATTTTTGTACTATATCACTACATAGACTCAAACAAAACGGCTGGAGAAGAAGCTAGACGGCAATTACACAAGAATGCTGCGAGCAATCTTGAACAAGTCCTGGCGGCAACACCCCACAAGACACCAACTGTACGGCCACCTGCCTCCTATCACGAAAACTATTCAAGTTAGACGAACCAGACACGCAGGACACTGCTGGAGAAGCAGGGACGAACTTATAAGTGATGTACTCTTATGGACCCCCCACACACGGCCGTGCAAAAGCAGGAAGACCAGCACGAACATACATTCAGCAACTATGTGAGGATACCGGATGTTGTCCAGAAGACCTGCCTGCAGCGATAAACGATAGGGAAAAGTGGCGAGAGAGGGTCAGGGATATCCGTGCTACCAGCACGACATGATGATGATGATGATGATGATGATGATGATGATGATGACTATATCAAAAACTAAAATTTGTTTCTTAATTAGCTTAAAATAGATTCTTATTGACCGTATATAATCAAAAATGCATTTATAAATAAAATACAGAACTGGGAATGCTTATTTGTATTTTAACCTAGTGACAAGTAAATTCCGAATCAAGTGAATTTGAATTAAGTCTAAAAACGACTTAAGTTGCCTCTCCTGGAAAGAATTACCAACGTAAGGTTAGATATACCTGGATATTTGAGTTGTATTCAGAAAGATTTAATTCTTTAGATGCATTTGCGAATGGGGAAATGAACAATGAATAATAGTTGATATTCTTCAAAATATTCCCCTTGATATATAACACATGTATTCCTGAGAGTTTTTTTATTGGTCGAAGCGCCTTTGAAATATTCCTTTTGTTTCATTGCGAAGTTGCTTGGTCTTATTTCTTTATATCACTGTCACGTCTTTAAACCATACTGTTCACATGAATAAGAAAAATGCTCAGCTTGTTCAATGCTATGTTTTGCCAAAAGATTTCCTCAAAAAGTTTTGAGACTAATTTTTGATCTTGTCAAACTGTCACTGACTCGTCGAGACAAGGTTGAGACAGCAGTCAAAACATGTAAGGACCATCACTTTATTTATCTATGGGTATGGAACTGTTTCTGTGTATGTATATGTGTGTGCGTGTGTGTATGTATGTACACACTTTTCTATTTTTTTTCGTATTTTTCAGCGCTCAATATTCCATATAGAGATAAATTTTAATTACTGACAATTAATATGGTGTTATCTTCTTTTATTAAAAAAATTCAATTGTGTTACTCTTGGAATAAATAGATTTTTTAAAAATTAAGAAGATATAATACCATTTTAATTAACATTAATTATATGAGTGAAATTCAGTATGCTATTGTATTTTTATGGCGGTCATTTTCTAGGGCTTAATAGTCAGATTCAATGTTCTTCATCAATCATCAAAATTCTCGATACAACGGAGTTATTAAATCTAATTAAGATTATTAACTCTTGCTTAAATTACGCAGATGTACACACACACACACACATATATATATATATATGTGGGGGGGCGTGTGTGGGCGCAAATTTTAAAATTTGAATAACTTTTTAATCAAAGAAAATTTTCTTTAGATTATATATATTCTAATTTTTAAAATATATTTGAACAGCAAAATCCTTAAATATTTTGAACTAACAGCAAAATCCTTGAATATTTTCAGCTTTTCAGAGTTTTTTGAAATTTACTTGTAAATGACTTTAAGCTAACAGGCCTCTATGTCGACACATACACAACAGAATCCATGTGCTTTAATCAAAGAAGTGACATCTCCACACTAAAAGGGTGGTCTTTGAAACTAGTGGACAAGTTCCCCTACCTCGGAAGCAGCATCTTATCAACCGAGAATAACATCAACAGGTGACTAGCAAAGGCATGGACAGCTATCGATGTGCTATTGGTCATATAAAAGTCGATAAAATAAAACGCAGTTTTTTCCAAGCAGCGGTCGTGTCGATACTGCTATATGGATGCATCACATGGATAATTACCAAGCGTATGGAGAAAAAGCCTGACGGCAATTACTAAAGAATTTTGCCAGCTTTATTGAACAAGTTTTGGAGACAACAGCCCTCAAAACACCAGCTGTACGGCCACCTTCCACCCATCATGAAAATTATCAAAGTTAGACGAACCAGACATGCGTGACACTGTTGGAGAAGTAAGGATGAACCCATAAGTCATGTACTCCTTGGACCTCTTCACATGGACGAGCAAAGGCACGACGATCTGCAAGAAGCTATATACAACAGCTCTGTGCCGATACAGTATGTAGCCAGCCGGGTGCGATGGACGATAGAGACTGGTGGCGAGAGAAGGTCAGGGAGATCTATGCAAGCAGCGTGACATGATATATATATATATATATATATATGTGTGTGTGTGTGTGTGTGTGTTTGTGTGATGTAAAAAATATATTGAAGATATATCTAACAGACATTTTTTGACGGGACAGCATACTAATCCGTGAACTAATAGTCACAATTTCGTTACCCAGTCTTTCATACTCGTCACCTTAAATCTCCCTGCAATATTCTTTATAATAACAATAGAAACAAGAGTGATATAGATTCTCATAAAATGCAACTATTTTTTCACCTTTTTTTTCATCCTGGCCCTGTCGGCTGGGGCTACAGAATACTCCGACTGCATCTCCGCCGAGGGGTAGACTTCCCAAACAAGTGTCCTGTATATGACATTATATATGTTCATCTATTATTGAGTCTTCAGTAATACTGGAGCTCTAGGGAATGTATAGTATTCCTTCAATGCCATCGTTCCCAGGTCTAATCTGGTTCAGATTGGTAGGACCTGATAATCTCCTATCTATGTCGAATAGAATTGTTTGACATTGATACCTAGTATTTATGCAAAGTAGAATTGTTTGAACTAGAACTGCTTGATTATTTAACCGTGTGTAAATAAATGACTGTTGTTTAATTGAATTGCTTGTGATACATAGCCATATCTAGATGTACTTAACTTGGATATGCTAAACTGAATTGTTTTAAATAGAACTGTTTGATCTTTTTACTGTGTAAAACCATTTAACTGTGTAAAAATTTTTTATATACAAAATGTGTTTACAAATCGTATATATATATATATATATATATATATATATATATATATATATATATATATATATATATATATATAAGGGATTTAGTGTTGAATGAGCTACAAAGGTTGATATGTCATCAAACCAAACCTAAAGTAATCAAATCTTTTTCTTTCGTTTTTAAACTAAATTATTTCGAATAGTTCAATAATTTTTCAACAAAAGAGAAAATTTGCTTACCTTCGTCTTTTTATTAAATTCTTAAATACTACTAATGATCTGAGACAAGTAGCAAACAATAGATACTTTTAGTTATGGCAGGAGACAATTTAAACAGTGTATTTATAGTGACAGTTTTTTCTTCCTTGCGAGAGGAATGAATGAAAGCGATCTGACATATAGGAATATTTCTTTTGTGTTATTTATCTATTTTTTTTATTGTTCTCTACTAGCATCGACCTTAGGATATCGTTTGGAGAATAGGTTTTGTTAAGAAAAAGTTTATTTTAGTAAGTTTTCAAAATATTTTTATTGGTGATATGCTGAAAAAGAAGCTACCAAAATTGTAATAAATAGAATGATTTTTATATATCTCAGTTCGTTTATTCATCTCCGACTGATGACAACCACGTATTAGTGTTATATACTCATATGCATATACATCTACATGTACATATGCATATACATGCAGAATTATAACGACACAATAATAAAGGACGAGCGAAGATTTCTTTAAAAAGATATGAACCTCTCACTTTATTGTAAGGTTTGAAAGGGTTATTCAAGGTTTTATGGTGAGAGGGTGTTGGGACCGAACAAAGACTGCAATATATTGACCCCACTCTTATGGCCATTGGCGTTGTGTCTTTCTCGTTCTCCAGGGCAGCTCAACCGGAGGCCTGGGGACCCAGCTCTCTGCTGAGTGATGGCTTGCTCTACCACATCTTGTCTCTAACTCGTCTGATCTCCAACTCTTCTGACTTCCAACTCAATCGGGGGCCCCGAAGGCCCCGAATGCCTGGTGTGGCTTTCCCTACCATACCTCATCTCTAACTCCGTCTACGTCCTGTCCTCACCGAGTTATATAATAGTTCAATCGCACACTGAATCGCCCACTCACTCTTTGGAATGGCATCTTTGATCGTCATCAAGCGGAAATAACTGTCATGCTGTTCAGAGGTCACTCTCTTCCGGTGCATCAGTCTATGAGTGTATCATGGGCTTTTACCTTGTCCCATTTCGTCAGCCAAATCAGCTTACGCGATTTCTTTCGATTACTGGCCATTGGAATGTGTCACTTCCTTCCGGTGCATCACTTTGGAAATGCCATGTTTGGCCGGGTCGAAGGTCAATAAATAACATTAGTCATGCTATGCTTGTCAACAAATAATATAACTAATTTTTCATTACATCTCCTAAGTGTAATATTCAGTAATGTTTCATTTTTGCTTATACAGAAATACCTACCACATTTTAATCTTTAATCTCTTAGATCCAAGTAAACTTAGGCAACTGATAATGTTCACTTCATCTAAATGATATCTTATTTCTTTTACAGTTACAATCACTTACAATCGAGACGTAGATCGATGCTTTCTCTTGAAGCATTTCATGTTACGTTGGAATGATCCTGTTCTGGATAGAAAATTGATACTGTTATGGATTGAAAATTATATTCGGAACTACATCATTCCGACTTTTTGTGGCTATTCTATAAGGTTAACATCAAGAACTTTGTGTGCTGTAACCACTGAAATTTCTAGTTGTTCATAAATGTTCTCAATTGAAACTCTGCTGACAACCAGCTTGAGCGTATAAACTGAATCTACGATTTCAGGCATACTTGTCATTGTGAACATTTTTGGTCTATCTTTATCCTCAAAACATTCTTTTGTCAAAAACATGCTTTTCCGTACGTATCCCATATTCTTATGTGGATTTCATATAGTGTACACTCCTCAATCACCAAAAATTTAATGATAAAACTCTGTTCGAAACTGGAGTTCTCTATTTCATTTACCACTATTTTGAATAACCTCAAAAAAAATATTTTTGCGAAAATAAAATAACTTTTTCCTAAAAAAAACCCTACTATTTATGGAAAACAATTCTGAAAATAAATGTATTTTGCTAGTTGAAAAATTCAGTATATTGTATGACTCTCTCTCTCTCTCTGTCTCTGTCTCTCTCTCTCTCTATATATATATATATATTAGTCTAGTGGGTACAGTGTTTGCTTGTGGACTGCGAGACCATGATTCAATCTCAGGTCGAGTTATGCCAAAGACTCAAAAACAGTACTTCATACCTACTTTCTTAAGACTCAGCTTTATAATGCATGTATCAAGGGTAAAGTGGAGCAATCCAAAGAAATGAGTTATGACCTCCTCTACATCTCGCTGTAGTAGCTATTCAAAAGGGAGCCTTCGCCAACTTTACCTTATATATATATATATATATATAAACTAGGATTTTCATTTGCTCAATGAATATTGTGTGTGTTTTGAAAGAAACGACAATTTGGAAAAATTAAATCAATGAGACTAGAACTCACTCGGGACGGTTTGCTAGTCTAGCTTGCAAACCATTACACCACCCGATATGTCTGGCCCAAAATCTGGCGTCATCACAAAAAAAACTCGTTTTATTACCAAAAGCAATCTAAATTATAGCGTGGGAGACGCCATTAACGTCAATGATTGGTTTAAAAATCGAAAAATATCACTTTGTTCGTTAATTCTGCAAAGCTTAGAATATGCTGACTGTATCCACTGCACAGGGGTAAGATGCCGACCCTAAAAAAGTCTTGTCTCAGGAATTTGACCAGACTGCATTAATGGAACTCTTGGGAATGAGGTGTACTCCTTCATAGCCATTACTTCACGGTCTACTCAGATCCAAATAATTGTACCTGTCAGATCACTACCAATAGGTAAAATTGATCACTTTGCAAATTATTTGTATTTGATAGGAATACTTGATACCATATAATCATGTACAAACAACTCTTAAGCAACTACACAAAAATGTAAGTATAAATGTATGATGTGGAAGTAAATAATCACCATCTTGTCGTGCCATCAGCACGGATATCCCTGATCCTTTCTCGCCACCCCTCCCTATCGTTCATCGCTTCCGGTAGGTCCCCAGGGCTACACCCCGTATCCTTACAGAGCTGCTGTATGTAGGTTCGAGCTGGCCGCCCTGCTTTTGCACTGCCAATTGAAGGGGGCCATAGGAGTACATCACTTATGAACTCGTCCCTACTTTTCCTGCAGTGTCCTGCCTGTCTGGTTAGTCTAATTTGGATAGTTTTCGTGAATTCGACAGTGTGTAGAAAAATATTGAAAAACTAATTCAAAGTGAAACCATCATAAGGACTTAGAATAGATGTAATGAAGTGTCGTGATATATACGTATATGTGTTTGCTTGTCTGCTGTTTGTTTGGTTTTTATGGCATACCAACCTTTATCAACCTTGTCAATTCCGTTTAGCGTAAGTACAGTTTCAACGTCAAAAATAGTTCTATTTCAAACAATCCAGTTTAGCATAAGTACGCAGTTTAAATATCAAAACTGATCTATTACCAACAGTTCAATTCAGAATAGTACACAGTTTAGTTATTTTTGACCCATAGATAGGAGTTACCACTCCAGGCTAGAGTAGAGCTGGGAGTGATGGCAATGAAGGGATACTCCGCATTCCCCAAAGCTCCAGCATTACTGGAACCCCACCATCAGATAGTTTAGTGTCATATGCAGGACACTCGTTTTGAGGGGTGGTCTTACCAGTCTAAAGAGATGCAATCGGTGTATTCTACCGCCCTACTCGACTGGGCAAGAGAGAGAGAGAGAGAGAGAGAGAGAGAGAGAGAGAGAGAGAGAGAGAGTGTGTGTGTGTGTGTGTGTGTGTGTGTGTGTGTGTGTGTGTGTGTGTGTGTGTTCTAAGAAAAGACTATTTGGAAAAATTAAATCGACATATTTGGCTCGAAACCTGGGGTCATCATAAGGAAAACGTCTCCATCGGTGATCTAACGACACTTCATAACATCTTTTCTGAGTCCTGATGATGGTTTATTGAAACCGAAACGTTAGAACGTCGTCTTTCTTTCATATTAAATGTATGATGTAAACATTTCACTTAACTTTAGCTATATATTAACCCTTTACGGGTTAATATTCCATTAAAATCAAACAATCATGTATCACTATGAAAAATAGAACATATACTTCTGTCTTTTATATCTTTTCGTATTTGGCAGTCTCCAACACTCGATAAATGGGGTTATATTGAAATTATGTAATATTGTAATGTTTAGTTTTGGGCACAAAGTAAACTTGAAATTAAAACAAACAAACCGTATGAGAAAAAACCAAACAGAATCAAAATTAACTATTCATTATCTATTGTCTAAACAACTGCTTTGACAACTGAATTAAAATGATTTATTTTCTTAAAGAATTTTGAATGCGGTGAGAAAATATATTCTTTGCTTATTGAGAAGATGTAATTTAGTACTACCACTTGCCAAAGAAATTTATTCACTACTTTTATCTTTAATCCATAATGAATTAATCAAAGCAAAGATCTGAGACAAAGAAAGTGAGAAAGCGGTCGGCTAAAGAAAAGAAATTTTAGAGAGTGGATGATTGGATGTAAGTAATATTTGGCGGTGGAGGTGCCCGTAGTGTAATGGTTATCATCGTATGAACTGGACACGGCGACACGAGTTCAAATCCTTGATGAGGCTGATTGAATTTCACATTACATAGCACTAACACCCTTGGGAAAGGTATGACTCCAATTATTCTCCCTCCAGCTTTGGGTAAATAGTAGAACAGTCTGGGTTCTTCAGCCTTCGTGAGGTAACTAGTCTAGGAGAAGGAAAACTCTGAATTCAAACCTGTTAAACTCCGCTTAAAAAATTGACCTTGTGTCATATCCTGCCCGAGCGGAGGGGTTGGTAAATATGGTAAGTAATATTTGGCGATTAATCACGAATCTGTATTGCCTTAGATGAAGATACGGGATTCTTTGTGAGGTGTCACGCCAACGGAATATATACCAAATGGGTATGATACAATTGCTAGTAACAACTTTAATTTTTCCTCTTTCGGTCAGCAGGAACAGTAGAATATACCGACAGCACCGTTGATGAAGGGTAAAGCCTTTCCAACAAACAAGCGTCCTAGATATGATAATAAACCAATGATGAGGCTCCAGTCCTATGGTTGATATATCATAGGTTCTAGGTACTCGCTATGGTTGGTAGTAGTTTGGTGGTACGTGCACTGACACGTTATGCATTGCTTTACTCCGTGTAGCATTTGAAAGCTACATAGATTAATATGCAATGTAGTATAAATGGGGAACTTATGGTTTAAGAGATCGAACTGGGCCATAATGCCGCGGAAGCAACCAAAAATATTTGTTGTGTGAAAGCTGAAACCACAGTTGATCTGAGTATTGTAACCTGATCGTTCAAGAAATTACGTTTCGGTTGCAAGAACCCCGACGATAAGGCACGGAGGTAATGTAATATAATGGCCGAGGGATTTCGTTTTATATATCTTGCCTTTCGGTTTAGCTAGGCTGAGAACCTTTCGCTTAGCGCATGGGTTAGTTAGGTGTAACATTAGCGCAGGTGTTCACGCGCGTGCAGTGAGGATGTGTCATTCAGAGATGTCAAAATAAAAATCCCAGATAGTAAATAGGACCGGGGGATGTGAAAGACGTCATGCACCGGAAGCGTGCGCGGAGGATTTGGGGGATTTGAGAAAAGTCAGGGAGTTGAGTTGCAGCATCGGAAGAAGAAGGTTGACTTTCGGGGCTTGCCGAGGCCAGGCCAGTAGTTTGAAGCTGGGGCATATGGAAAATCAGCATAAAAAGATTGTGTATCTCTCTCCTCATGTCGAAAAACCTCTTAACTCAAAGGCAATAAAAAGTTTCGTACCTGAACTAAGAAATCGTGAAGTTTTTCGTGTTTCAGTATTCCTATGTTATCTATATATGAATTGTGAACATTTTATGTCTATTTCACATATTCATATATGGCTATGTAACAGTAAGATAACAACAGAGGATTCCGAGGCCGTGATCAAAGCTCTAAGGGGAAAATCCAGTGAGTAGGATTTAGAGAGTATCAGGCGAACCCGGTATCTTACAATCCAGTCGGGCTCGTCTGCATCACAACCTTGGTAAAAACATTTGTTATTTCCAAATTATACCTCCTGTTACCAAAATATTGCAAATCTTTTGACTCACCCAGTTGATTATATAATTTTACTGTTTTTGTCTTTCGGTATTCCACTATCTCCAAGCATCGAGGAGCGTGGATATATTCCGATTATCTTCAAATTCAATTTAGTCAAGCAAAGCTACAGAATATGATACTGTTAGTAGTAACAACTTTTCCCACTTATATTTTTCTGAATTTTGATACATATTGTATATAGATTCTCTTTGCCGTCGATATTTCAAATCATTTGTTGATCAGTAGGGAAACAGAGAAAATGCAGCCTTTCAATATTTTCAAAGAGAATCACTAATAACCAAATGAATAACGCTGACCCGTCAAAGCAAAATTCAAACGTTTCACTCGCTTCTATTCGACGCCATACCGACCATCATATATGTCAATAATGGTGGCCGGACTGAACAGTATTGCCTCGCTTTCATGAAATCTTATAACGAATTCTTCGATTTCTGAGAGAGAGAGAAAGACAGAGAGAGAGAGAGAGAGAGAGAGAGAGAGAGAGAGAGAGAGAGACAGAGGGGGGCAATATTTCCGTATTAGGAAGAGAGACGCTCAGAAAATAAAGCCTCCTATTTATTTCCACAGACACTGAAACATGATACCGGGGCAGAATAAAAGCATTTAATAGAGCAAGTTTTCAGTTACAAATTACTGTTTTACCCACCCGATCGACTGGGCTTAGAAGACCTTGAGTGTATCCCTTATAGAAGAATAAGACCTCCCCAAGAAGTGATATCCTAGGTAGTAAATTGCGTCGAATGGAGAGGTTCCAATTTTGGATCTCTGGGGATGGTGCAGTGTCATTATTTCGGAGTCCACTTACACCAGGAGAGTTAGTACCAGTTAAAATGCCCTCTATGCGTCATACAGACATGCTTGAAAAATATTCTTATTAGATTGGAATAATTAAAGTCATAAAACTGTTTAAATTATTAGTATTAGATAAAAATACTTCAAACTCTATAACTATGTGCTAACAAATTATTATTGCTATATTTCTAGCAAGTTTTCTGACACTAGTTGTAAATACTAGTCTTCATTTGAATTTTGAGTGACAGCAAGTCTCCTTGGGTTTCCAGCACTTTTTAAAATATACTTGCCGATTTTAGTCGTAATGTTATCGGAATAGTTTCAAATCTTCCACAAATCTCCAGTTCTTTTAATCACTTTTCAGGGTTTTTGGGGATAGTTTCAAGTGCTCCAACTGCGACTGGGACTACCGCCATCGTCATATTCCACAACTATTTCAGTTCTCTTGCAGGGTTCACGTATTTCAATATCTTTTATCCTTTCATCATTTTCACTCTGTGCTCAGCTGAAATGGCAAAATCAACGAGATAACAGTTTCTTTCCTTCTTGATTAATACTTGGTCTGCTCTTCAAGCTGGAATTAGGTGATCTGTTTGTAGCTCAAAATCAAAAAGATAACAATTTCTTTCCTTCTTTTCGATTAATATCTCAAAATCCCTGACAAACTAATGTGCTCCATTTTCAAGAAAAGATGCTTTTTTGTGCATATACCATTTGTCTGTATGGTGAAATTTCAGTTTTTTGCACAGTTCCCAAATGATCACCTCCCGCAGCTCGTCCTGACTTGTCTACATCTCATTTTGTGCCACCTGGCAGTATTTTATTATTTCAAAATAACAGTTTTTATTTCCTTGCATCTCTATTTGCGTGTTGTTTGTTTTTTTTTAAGGTTCTTTAAGATTTTTTCCAATATACCACCTATGATTAGTATCACAGTCGCAAAAACTAGATCAGATCAACTTAACGGAAGTTAGCTATCAGTTTTCCGGATTTAGGTCATTTTAGAATATCTCAATTTTGAATTTGAAGCAAATTTAAAAACAAGCAAGCAAAGAAAAGACAAACAAAAAAAAAAACTTGAAATAGATTTTTAATAACTGTATGAATTATAAAGCACTTCAGGTGGTGTGATGGTTAGCAAGCTAGACTAACAGAACTTCACGAGTGATTTCGAGTTCCCCTGGGTGCCCCGTTCATATGGATTTGTGACACACCTAAGCAAAATATTTAGTAAATTACAACTGTACAAATTTCACATTTTTGCACAGTTCTCTGTGGATCCCCTTTTCCCAACCATTCGTAAATTTTTGTACTAGCTTACTGCATTCGCTTATCATGGGATTAACTATAGTTTTTGAGAGATTTTCACACAAGTTTTAACTGATGTTTTGTTTTTTTCATTTAAGGCTGAATGACTGCAAGTCTCCTCAGGCCTTCAGGACACTTCTAAATATTCTAGCTGATCTTAACACTGTTGTGATCTGAATGGCTTCCATTCCTCTGATTTCCAGTTCCCCTTGTCTCTTTTCCAGGTCTTTGAGAACAGTTCCCTGGGTAGCATCTACAATTAGTATCACCGTCCCTCTCAAGTTCCACAGCTTTTTCAACTCTCCAGCAAGATCCAGGCATTTGTCTATGTTTTCCGGCCGAAATTATTTTTATTATTGCTGTTACTCTTTTGAGATTTTTTTCACACCAGCGTTAGCTGATGGTTTTCACTGGAGTTTTCGTGACAGCAAGTCTACTCAAGTGTTGGGAACTCTTCTCAGTATCCTGGCCGATATTAACAATGTTGTAGTCTGGATGGTCTCGACTTGTCCTTTTATTTTCAAGCCTTCAATACCTTTTACAAACGCTTTGTGAATTGTTCCAAGCGCAGAAATTAAAAGTGGTGTCACCGTCATCATTATTTCCCATAGTTTTTTTTTTCGTTCTCTTTCAAAGTCTAGTCATTCATCTTCCTTTTCCCATTTTTGTAATTTTACTCTGTGGTCTGCCGGAATGGCAAAGTCCACTATTTGGCAGGTTCTCTTTTTTGGTTGTTGACTATTAATATTGAATAAGTCACGAAGGCAACACCCCACAAAGAACCAACAATACGGCCACCTACCTACCATCACGAAAACTCTCCAAGTTAGACGAACCATACATGCAGGACACTGCTGGAGAAGCAGGGACGAGATCATAAGTGATGTACTCCTATGGACCCCCACATATGGCCGAGCAAAAGCATGACAACCAGCTCGAATATACATACAGCAGCTATGTGAGGATACAGGATGTAGCCCTGAAGACCTGACGGAGGCGATGAACGATAGGGAGAAGTGGCGAGAGAGGGTCAGGGATATCCGTGCAAGCGGTACGACATGATGATGATGACGATGATTACTAGGTCTAGTCGACTGTACGAGATTAGTTGATCTGTTTGTATTTCAAAGTCTCAGAGAATTATCTCCTGGATAGATTCTAGGTTGAGCATTTATCACTTATTTTATGGTCAAATTTCAGTTTTTTGAACAATTATTATTATTATTATTATTATTATTATTATCATAAAGTAATATTTACTTAAAACCATATAAATGCTTACAAAAAGACTGGCTTTGGCTTTAAATAAACCATAAGACTTATAGGCCATTAAACAAATAAACCAAACCAAAGGCAGAATAATGAATGTCAATAAGTCAAAGAGGATAATCAATCCGTTTATTTCAAATTAAACGCAAATTCTTTGTTTGGGAGTGGGAAAGTACTTATTTCTGTTGCTCTGTTTTTATCCTCATTTTGCAACCAATAATATTTATAGGATAAATTCAAGAGTCCCAATTACAGAATAGGTATTTTGACTTCTTCAAATTATAGTGCACTTTTTGTAATTTTCGAATGATGAAAACTGTCGAAGGTTTCCATCGCACTGCTAATAAAAAGCGATTTATCTTCATTTGAAAATCAAGGGCAGAAATATAATTAGTTCTCTGGCCTGGAAACAAATCGCACTTAAACGATCTTCGATTATTTTTCGCAAAGAATGCAAATTAGGACGGAATTAAGTCTCGATTGCTGGATGGTTCTTGAGTACAATGTTGTAATTTGCTATTTATTGACTGGAATTTGTGAAAAGCGGAAAGAAAAATGAATTTACCCTTTTCTTACCTCTAAAAATGAATAAGACAAATTGTCGTATACCAATAATTAGAGTAATGAAGATTTTCTATGAAACACTGTACAAACCTTGTAATCCTTTTTCTCGGGTAGGCGCATCATTTGGATAACCTTATGTTACTGTGACACTATAAGCTCCACTGTAACTGGGTATCAGGGCTAGACTCACATGCTTAGGTTCAAAACTATATCAAATTTGAGGCCCTACTAAAAAAATGTATTCATTAGTTGAAAAAGAAAAATTTGTATATATATATATATATACATTGCCGTGATGGTTAATCATTTTATGACCCAGTTTGGTTAGGACACGAGTTTTCAGTAAGCTCTTAAGTTAGCAAAAATCTTTGAATGGAAATGTAAATGAAATTGGAAAGTTTTACTGAGGACATAACAGATAACACAGGAAGGCCAAAATGTAAACAAAATGGATTCATATCTTGTCTGTGACAGGTTTGATTGGAGAAAGGAAAACAGTGCATTTGGGACACGTGATAGATAACGAAATAATCTAGCATGATGACATCACCCCCATATCCTGAATTTCGATATATTAAAAATAGTGAATTTTGAAAATGTAGCCAGTTAGCCAGTCGGCCAGTTAGAAATTTGCTTTCTGAGAGTTTAAGTCGTGCTGGGGGAGAAGCGTGTCTCTTTACGTCTGTTCATAGACCCTTAAAGATTTTCTCTCTTTCTCTCGTGCTACTATATGCAATCTGATTATCGGATAATAAATGATTGTTAATTGTTGACGGAGAGTTCTTTTTGTTTTTAAGTTGCTAACACCCAGGCAACTTTGTTCCAACGGACCAACATGACTGTCAGAAGAAGTTTCGGATGGATTGTGTCATTTTTGTCTGTGTATCTTTCAAACACATCGTGGTCACAGACAGGATTGATAAATAAATTATCCGAAAATGCATTTGGCACTTTTACCAGAATTTGACTCAGAAAATCCATGATACATCTAGGCGCAGGCTTCGAGCCTGAATACCCACGGCGCTACCATAAACAGGATTCACGGCCAAGTAATGGTTCTACGTTTGGTACTGTACAAACATATCAAGCATAGTTTGGTACGGGTAACCGAATCAAACTGTGGTATCATATTTGGCCCTGTGCACAAAATAAGGGTCCAGAGACGGCCAAACAATAGTATTACATTTGGTGCTGTGACGAACATAGTACCACATATGTATGTGTGTGTGTTTGTGTTTGTATGTATATGTGATAAGTTTGTAGACTTGTTTGATTTGTTTCTTTGTTAAATGTGGCATATCAATCTTCATGAATTATGTAAAGCTAAAACTATCCTTGTAAAAAGTCAGTAATTGTACAACATAACCAGACTCTGATATGATTGTTAGGGTGTTCGCCAATGGTACAGGAAACCTGGGTTCAATCCTAGGTCGAGTCATACCAAAACTCAAAAAAGGGTACTTGATTCAGCATTATAAGGTACGGATCAAGGGTAATGTGAAGCAATCAAGGGAAAGGAGTAGCGCCTTCTCTTACACCTTGATGTAGTAGCAATTGAAAAGTGATCCTTCGGGTTTCTTTCGACAACAGTCGCCAACTTTACTTATAATAAAGGGTTCATATCTTGCCCAAGGGTATTTGTCTAAAAATGAAGGTGATCAAATCACTGGAATTCGATATTACCAACTAAAATGTTACATTCCAGCACTCCACTATACCACAGCCCCCACCCAACAAATGATTCAACCATGTCTACATGAGTGTCTATGCCTATTAACTAAGCGTATACATATGTATATACACATGGTGAGCGTATTTGTATGGGTCAGTGAGGGCATGGGTAGCCTGTATGTATGTGTATATCGATGTATGTACGTAGTAGTATGAAAACGATAGCAACATGACTTAGGGAGATCGTAATCGACGAAAATATAGAAAGAGAAAGATTTCTCAATGGGAAGGAAATGTTTAGTTTTTTACTGTCCGTTATAAATGGAAAACTTCGACGCTTGTACAATTAGAAGTCAGCAGACACGGGTATAATTTTCACGTGTACTATAGTTCTGGGAGATCAACGCGAGAAATGTGCTGCTCTTTTCTGGATGTCAGGACCCCATATATTCAAGGAATCAATCGGGAGTTAAGTGACAGCACTGAGCAGTGACCGTTGACTGTTGAACCGGGGTGCTCCCCCATTCACTAGAACACACACAGCTGACCGAGAGGCAGAAGGGGATAAAAGACTGATCAAGTCTTCTACCGCCAATATCATGATAGTGTGAGAACGGTACCCAAGTCCATGATATGATGAGTCACACGCCTTCGTACACCATGAAAAACTAGAAAAGTATATAAAGAAACGACAAGGGTAATCTCGGAATATTTTTTTGCTTCATTTTTCCAATTTGTGGAGCTAACACATGGCCCGTGTAGTTTCGATCAGAACACGGTGGCCGATAGATATACTTTTGGAAAGAAAACACAACGTGGAAGGAGAGATGATGGTTAGTCAGAAAGACTGGGCAAGCCAGTCACATTGACTCGCTCAGGTCGTTTTCGGGAGGAGGCCGTGACAGCGGAAAATCGCTAGCATGTATATTATTATCATTTAATAAAAGTTGGATGCGTCCGTGGGGTAAGGTTTCTCGTCATAGAAAATGGACTTGACGAGTGTGTGCAAAAAAATGAAATATAAAATAAAGAATAAAAAATAAAACAACAAAATATAAACATGAATGTACAATTGACGTTATTCTCTAACCTCTAAACTTTAAATTACACTAGACGGGTTGACAAACTCTTAAAATCAATCAATTAGGTCACTAATTCCCTTTTTCTAGGATGCTAAGCGTGATATTTTATTTGTTTTCCGTCCCACCACCGGACAAGTACGGCACAAAGCCTTTTTTTTAAGTGGATCCGGATGCAAAGCTGCAGCCCACACGCGTCCGGCAAAATCCAAAAATACCTTCGGCCCCATCGGCATTCCCCCAATGGGGGCGTCTCAGACGCCAGGAAATAAATCATCAAACAATTTGCAAGCGTTATATAAAGCGTCACTTAAACTAAAGTGTAGAATCTATTTTTCTCCCTCAGGGGTGTTCTTGTCTTTGGACAGGACGCAGCAAAACTTGTGTTGAGACTGGTCCTGGAGATACCGAACCTAAGGTAAGATCTTTTCTGCTGCACTCAAATGAGTAATTCGGAAGTGTCTGATGCCACCATAATAGTAGCCAAGAGTCTTACGATTATATCCAGCGCTGCTTGTTTTTACGTCCGTAAGGTGAATTTGATTTGTTAAAACAAGAGTTAATATTCCGCAACGTATACCGAGACTAGAAAAATATTGATTATATATCATATTGCGCCTTGAATAAAATCAGGTATTATAAACCCGGTCATTATTTTCCGAACCCAAGTAGTTTTATGTAAACGTATGTTTGTATATGAGGGAAAAACCTTTTTATTATTTGTATCGATAATGTCGTTAAAACCATCAAACTTCCGTTCTTATTGTGTTCAGTAAAAGTAAAACAAAATCGATATCTGGAAGTTGAATTTAAAGATGCTGATGATATATTTCTTTCTGAAAATGAACTAGGCATTTCTTTGTTCTCGGGATATCTTTATTCAAAAGATGCTAAAAAAATGTCGTCTGCTAAGAAAAACAAGTCTTTCATATGTTACCGCTTTTATGAAATTCCCTTGCTGTGAAGCATCTTTTTTTTTTTTTTTAGTATTTCAGTCTGATATATTTACTGAACGTCTACCATTTTTGTAAACCTCAATCATTATCATTTTACTTTCGTTTCTCTAAAGACGATTTTAAATTGGTTTCTATTGTCATTGCAGGTCAGTGATATTTCATAAGATCTCACATATTATACATAAAAAGATCTTCTATATATTTCATATTTCAAAAATGAGATACTCCGTGATATTTCATAATAGGATCTTCTGAAAGTCAAAGAATTGTTCATTTTTACAAAGTTTTCG
Source organism: Sepioteuthis lessoniana (assembly GCA_963585895.1). Taxonomy (NCBI): domain Eukaryota; kingdom Metazoa; phylum Mollusca; class Cephalopoda; order Myopsida; family Loliginidae; genus Sepioteuthis; species Sepioteuthis lessoniana. The sequence goes on from OY757910.1 coordinate 102,698,749, forward strand.
ATAATTATTCATTAACAGATAAAAAAGAAAAAAAAAATGAAATACGAACCGATCTAATCACAATCGTTTATTTGCCTATTCAAGAAAGATACCAGTGAGTGGTAATAATTAAGTAATGGTATTCTCTAAAATAATTAGCATAAACAGTTATGATACTATGTGGTGTTTGAAGGTTTTTTTCGCGTCGAGGTCACCAATGTGGGGTTTGAAGGTATTTAGGGAGGTCAGGGGCTAAGGGCAAGACTGTGTTGCCGTAAGATATCTGACTCCATATTTTGGTTATATTATTTTACCCCAAGTTGACTGGCTGGCGCTATGCCTTGCCCAAAGAAAGTCCCAAAAGAAATATACAAAAAGAAAAGATAGAAACAGATAAGAGACGAAAACATTTCTTCCATACTTTCCTTTATTCACTTGGTGAATGGACTAACCAACGCTACGTCCCAAGACGTAGCGTGGTCCCCAAAACACCAGACAGTAAAATCGGTGTTGTCGGTTCGACGCCACTACCCGAAAAAGAGGTCGGTTCAAAAAATACTTGAGTATTTATCTCTCTTCACCGGCTCCAAATTCGCTACTCCAAAATCCTTCCAATTTTTGGCGCGACCGCTTCCCATTGGATACTTTACTTTTTATTATTTTTCTTTTTTTCTGATTTTTAACCGGATGGATGCGTGGAGCCTTATGCGTGGCGACGCGTTTATACATTTTGTATGTGGCAGCCGACGAGTCAACATCCGGTTGGGAGTTTTACTGTTAATTCCTAAATCCCCACATCTAGTATATATAAGTCAAATGATGTATTTTTCTAAGATTAATTTTAAAAATCTAGTAAAATAATGATGAAATAAAACAGCTTTAAAAATATTTTTAAAACTGAATTTTTTTATCATATTTACCAACCCCTCTGCTCGGGCAGGATATGACACGAGGTCAATTTTTAAGCGGAGTTTAACAGGTTTCAATTCAGAGTTTTCCTTCTCCTCGACTAGTTGCCTCACCAAGGCTGAAAAACCAAGTCTGTCCTACTATTTACCCATAGCTGGAGGGATAATAATTGGATTCATACCTTTCCCAAGGGTATAAGTGCTATGTGAAATGCAATCAGTCCGGTCCAGGATTTGAACTCGTGTCGCCGTGTCCAATTCCTACGACGATAACCATTACACCACGGGCACCTCCACTGAATTTTTTTATATCCTGTTCAAAACTGTAAAAAGAGACCCTAATTGATTGTTTAGTAGTAAGTTGTTTCCAAGCTAGATTTCGGGTCAACCAGAAGTCAATGTTAAATGATGGATATATATGAGAAAGAAATTCGAGGTAATGGCTTAGAGGGAAAGAGAGCGGAATTATGACAAGGGGAAAAAGGAAAGAGAAAAGTAAATGGCAGGTTCTTGAAACCAAGGTCAGGATAGCAGCAGTCATCCAAGATAAAAATAGAAATGTGTCCGCAGCAAATCGACTGCTGGCTGTGATTGGCTGAAAGAAGCTCAAGCCGAATAATTGTTGAGTGGACGCGTGATAGACAAGAAAAGAGTTGGAGACCAGCGAGGAGATGTGAGGAGGGAGCGAAAATTACAGCACCCATTTTTAGGTGAGCTCCGCGAAAGCGTCCCACATCCGCCGTGTTAAGACCGGACCCCATCAGTCACATACGAAAACTTCGACAGAAAATACGAAGAATTATACCAAATTCAATGTCTGTCTTTCTTGTCACGCAACGTATTATTTTCCTCTGTCTACCTTAAGCGGTTGACTCCTTTTTCACACTCTGTTTCTCTCTTTTCGTCGACTACGAATGAGGGGTAGTTGCGAATAAATTTCGAGCCAGCAGATGTGCTTTGGGTGTTTGTCATCTTTTCTCACTTCGCGGTTTTAACAGGGATTCCGACTAGAATTTAAGAAGTAGTGCTACGCTCATAGATTATTTAGAAAAGTGGAGTTATCTATGTCTGCGTGGTACTGTAGCTTTACAAGCATCTACTGAGAACCGTGAAGATACAAGTGTCTGTATGATGTCATAGCATTAACAAAAACATTAAAAAATTCAATGAAACTGTGGAAGTACAGAGTACAGAGGAAGTACTCGTGGCAAAGTGGCTAAAGTTCTGGATGGCAATAGCTTAAGCAATTTCGAATTCCAGTCGCACTATTGCGTTCACTTTCGGAGTAATACGATTGGAAAAAGTATCAACTCACTTGGTGCCCGTGGTGTAATAGTTATCGTCGTAGGAAATGGACTCAGCGACAAAAGTTCAAATTCTGGACGAGGCTGATTGCATTTCACATAGCACTAATACCCTTGGGAAAGGTATGAATCCAATTATTTTCCCTCCATCTATGGGTAAATAGTAGGACAGACTGAGTTCTTCAGCCTTGATGAGACAACTAGTCTAGGAAAGGGGAAACTGTGAATTGAAACCTGTTAAACTCCGCTTAAAAACTGACCTTGTGTCATATCCTACCCGAGCGGAGGTTTGGTATATAGGATCGACTCTCTTGTTTACTTGATATGAGTTAGATATTATCGCTGCTGATCTTCTACTAGGATGTCTTTGGCATTATATAACTTGCAAATGTCAATATGCTATTAACACAAAGAAAAAAGCCTATAAAATGCATAACTCCAAGTTCTTTCAAAAAGAAAGAAAAGAACATATTCGTAAATCCATGTATCAAAATGAGAAAAAAATTGTAAAACAAAAAGATAAATTTCAAGTGTATATGTATTTACACTTAGTTTTAAATTAATTCAATTTAAGTCCAAGTAATCATTTCTCCTTTAAAGCAAAATTTCAGTATTAAAATTAAAACAAAAAAAGCTGATTTTAGGATCCTATGTTAGTCCTGCAACAATTAAAATCGAATTAAAAATGAAATTCAAATAGTTTACTTTTTTTCTATTTTTAAGAAAAAGAAAAAAGGGGGAAAAGAAAACGCAATAGTATCTAAAGCTTTAAACATGATGAAAGAAAACTCTAATCTTGAGATGTCTTAAATGCAAAAGCAAAAAAATACATTTGTAAAATATCTCATACCATGAATAACTGTCTCCCTTAGTGTAAAGAGTGTGTATCACATGTTTTAACATTTTACACCATGTCTTACTGTTTCTTTTTCTAAATAACTGTGTCAATCCCATGTCTTACAATATTATTGTTTTACACCATGTTTTACTGTCCCTTCTGCTGTAAAAGTCTGTCTATTCAATATCAACTGTCTTATACCATCTCTGACTGTCCCTCTTAGTGTAAAAGAGTGTGTATTACATATTTTAATATCTTACGCCATGTCTTACAGTTTCTCTTTCAGAAAAAAGTTTCTATCTCATGTCTTACTATATTATAGTCTTTTAACCTATCGTACTGTTCCTTTTACCGTAAAAGTGTGTCTTTCCAATGTCTTCATCCCTTATACAATGTACATTATACCATACTCTAAAAAGGTGTCTATCCGATGTCTTATTTTCTTTGAATATGTCTTACTGTTCATCTTACAGTAAAATGTGTTTATCCTATATCTTAATGTCTTAAGGTCTTACTGCCTTACACCAAATCTTACTTTCCCTCTTACTTTAAAAGAATGTCTATTCCATGTCTTAATGTTGTACCGTCCTATACCATAATATATTCTCTTCTTACGGTAAAAATTTACCCATCCCATGTCTTACTCTCTTACACCATATCTTACTCTCCATCCTTCTATAAAAGGTGTCTATCCCATGTCTTACTGCCTTGTATCCTATGTTACTGTCCGTCTTCGTGTAAAAAAGGTGTCTCTCCCATCTCTTACTGCCTTGTATCCTATGTTACTGTCCGTCTTCGTGTAAAGAAGGTGTCTCTCCCATCTCTTACTGCCTTGTATCCTATGTTACTGTCCCTCTTCGTGTAAAGAAGGTGTCTCTCCCATCTCTTACTGCCTTGTATCCTATGTTACTGTCCCTCTTCGTATAAAAAAGGTGTCTCTCCCATCTCTTACTGCCTTGTATCCTATGTTACTGTCCGTCTTCGTGTAAAGAAGGTGTCTCTCCCATCTCTTACTGCCTTGTATCCTATGTTACTGTCCGTCTTCGTGTAAAAAAGGTGTCTCTCCCATCTCTTACTGCCTTGTATCCTATGTTACTGTCCCTCTTCGTGTAAAAAAGGTGTCTATCCCATCTCTTACTGCCTTGTATCCTATGTTACTCCCCCTCTTCGTGTAAAAAAGGTGTCTCTCCCGTCTCTTACTGCCTTGTATCCTATGTCACTGTCCGTCTTCGTGTAAAAAAGGTGTCTATCCCATGTCTTACCGCCTTGTATCCTATGTTACTGTCCCTCTTCGTGTAAAAAAGGTGTCTCTCCCATCTCTTACTGCCTTGTATCCTATGTTACTCTCCGTCTTCGTGTAAAGAAGGTGTCTATCCCATGTCTTACCGCCTTGTATCCTATGTTACTGTCCGTCTTCGTGTAAAAAAGGTGTCTATCCCATGTCTTACCGCCTTGTATCCTATGTTACTGTCCCTCTTCGTGTAAAAAAGGTGTCTCTCCCATCTCTTACTGCCTTGTATCCTATGTTACTGTCCGTCTTCTTGTAAAAAAAGTGTCTATCCCATGTCTTACCGCCTTGTATCCTATGTTACTGTCCGTCTTCGTGTAAAGAAGGTGTCTCTCCCATCTCTTACTGCCTTGTATCCTATGTTACTGTCCCTCTTCGTGTTACGTTCTGCCCTCTGATCAAACAAACGACAACACGGAATTTGTATATAAAATATATATTTATTTTCTCGATGGACGCTCGTGTGAAGTAGGAGCAGTCAGGAGAGGAATTAAGATCGTTCGTCAAAGAGGATTGAACTTTTCGATGTCAGGAGACGAAGGCCGAGACAACGCACACTGCGTGACGACGAGAGAGGTTTCGTGAACAGGGGGATCCTTTTTTCTCTATCTTCTTCTGTTCAATTCGTCGGCCTTATATTACCTTCAAACTCCCACACAGAGATAAAGACACGCCTCTACGCCTCTGCAATCTTCCCGATCTCAGGCGATTGGGATGTGTTACTTCCGCTCATTTGGAATGGCCTGTGTGATCGTCGTCGAGCGGAAATAACTGTCATGCAGTTCACAGGTCACTCTCTTCCGGTGCATCATTGAAGTGGGACCTTCACCTTGGCCCATATTATCAGCCGAGCACACCTGCGCGCCTTCTTTCGATTATTGGCCATTGGGATGTGTCACATCCGCTGTCTTCGGAATTGCAGGTGTGATCATCATCGAGCGGAAATAACTATCATGCAGTTCATAGGTCAATCTCTTCCGGTGCATCACTTTTTTTACGGCACAGTGAGAATTTTTACCTTGTCTCATATTGTGAGCCAAGCTGTATTTTACATTCGTGTAAAAAAGGTGTCTCTCCCATCTCTAACTGAATTGTATCCTATGTTACTGTCTCTCTTCGCGTAAAAAAGGTGTCTCTCCTATCTCTAACTGAATTGTATCCGATGTTACTGTCTCTCTTCGCGTAAAAAAGGTGTCTCTCCCATCTCTAACTGAATTGTATCCTATGTTACTGTCCCTCTTCGTGTAAAAAAGGTGTCTATCCCATCTCTTACTGCCTTGTATCCTATGGTACTCTCCCTCTTCGCGTAAAAAAGGTGTCTCTCCCATCTCTAACTGAATTGTATCATATGTTACTGCCCGTCTTTGCGTAAAAAAGGTGTCTATCCCATCTCTTACTGCCTTGTATCCTATGTTACTGTCCCTCTTCGTGTAAAAAAGGTGTCTATCCCATGTCTTAGTGCTTTGTATCCTATGTTACTGTCCCTCTTCGCGTAAAAAAGGTGTCTATCCCCTCTCTAACTGAATTGTATCATATGTTACTGCCCCTCTTTGCGTAAAAAAGGTGTCTATCCCATCTCTTACTGCCTTGTATCCTATGGTACTCTCCCTCTTCGCGTAAAAAAGGTGTCTCTCCCATCTCTAACTGAATTGTATCATATGTTACTGTCCCTCTTCGCGTAAAAAAAGGTGTCTATCCCATCTCTTACTGCCTTGTATCCTATGTTATTGTCCCTCTTCGCGAAAAGAAAAGGTGTCTATCCTATGTCTTAATGCCTTTTATCATGTGTTACTGTCCCTCTTCCTGTAAAGGTGTCTATCCCATGTCTTATTGCCGCATGCCATGAGTTACTGTCCCTCTTCCTGTAAAATGGTATATATCCCATATCTTTTTGCCTTATGCCAATCCACGTAAGCATTTGCTACTAACTTTCTGAATTACTGTAAAAGTTGTGTTTCCAATGTCTAAATCTCTTACGGTCTTAAAATATATCTTACTGCCCCTCTTACAGTAAAATTGGTGTCTATTCCATGTCATTATACGGTCATACATCATGTCTTACTGTCTCTTTTAGTGTAAAAGGTTGTCTATTCCATGTCTTAATATCTTATGCTATGTCTTACTGTCTCTTTCACTATAAAAGGGTGTCTATCTTATTTCTTACCATTTTACATCTTAGGGTTCCATTCTGCAAAAACTGTGTCTATCTCGTGTCTTACTGTCATAAATCAAATCTAACTATCACTCTTATTGTAAAAAGGTGTCTATCACATATATCACTATTTTATACCATGTGTTATTGTCCCTCTTACTTTAAAATGGTGTCTTTCCCATGTCTCACTGTCTTATATTATGTCTTAGTGTCCCGCTTACAGTAATTTGGTGGTATCCTAGGTATTACTGTTGTACTGTCGTATACCATGACACACTAATCCTTCATACAGTAAAAGATTATCCATCCAATGCTTTACCATCTTGCTTTCTTACATTATGTATTACAGTTTTTTCTTACTCTCAAAGGGTGTCGATCTTATGTCTTAGTGTCCTACACAAATTCACGTAAGCAAGCACTACAAACTTTCTGTACTTGTGATCTTCATGGATTTGCTGAAATTTTTCTTGATTATAATTTATTTTAAATCCACGCAATTCTATCGAAGTAAGATTTAGCGTTTTCCCTTTGTCCTTGTTTATTTATTCATTTATTTGAAAGAACAAAAAAGGGCCTGGAAATCTTTATTATTAGTAAAAGAAAATTTAAAAAAAACACATAGTAAGACTATTTTAGTAGTTGTATTTCCTTCCACAGTCACGTGAGAGAACTTTTATATATAAAGTTGTTGGCAAAAATTTACTGATAGGAATAATTAAGTAAGGAGTTGGGAATATAACACGGAAACGGTGAGCCAAGACTAAGCATTGTGGAATACCGGAAAATGACTCGTGTTTAAACAACTAAGCATTTGTAAGTGCCCTAAGTCAATCTAAACACAAAGTATCAGCTTCAGTAGCGAATAATGATTTAAATCCCAACAGTTTTTTTTTTCAAATTGACCGTTGGACTCTTATTTATTAGGTTTAAAATCGGATTTTTTGTGGTCCGCTTGAATGTCCTTTTTTGTCAGAGTACCAGGTTACATCTGTGACATGAGCACAGATAATAATCAAATCCTTGGTCTTGTATAGCTACAATATAATACCCATTAAAAATGACAAATAAAAATCTAAACCAACATGTCATGAGCAGTAGGTGCTCTCTTGATGACCATCTATGGAAATCTTGTCGGCATTCTGTGAATGTTGGTTGTTCTTATAACAGGTACACAAACTAAAAACGAAAGTAACAACAATGCATCTGAGAGACATCAAAGGAAAAAATGGTCAAGAAAAAACAAAAAAAAAGTAACCGTCTGTTATGTTAAATGTAATCCCACGCAAAGAAGATATAGGAAACGGAAGAGGGGAATTTGGACGGAATCTGCTATATTTAATACAAACAAAAACTAGCCGACCAAGTTAGGTTGATTTTAAAGAAAGGCTGCATGTCTGAACAATTAATACTAGAAAATGTTGACAGGTAAATCGTAAAGTACAAACTCAAAAAGAGCTCTCAAAGCGAATTAAAACACAAAATATTAAAAACCAAATTCCCCATCAATCCTGAAGCATATCAATATTAACACAATACAGAACTAATATAGAATTAATAATAGAAATCATGAGTGAACAGAAGACTACAATACCATCCCTAAGAAATACTGACTGGAAAAGATGTAAGGTAGAGACCGAAAAAGTAAATAAAGTATTGCAAAACATCTAAACATCACCAAACTGAACGAGTTATTCTATGTAGGAACAAAACTAGTCAGCAATAAAATAGTTTTCGTTTGGTTTGGTTTTAGGGCACATCAACTATTGTAGGTTATTCAATGCCAAATCCATTTTCATGCATATAAACAGTTCTATTTCAAATAATTCAGTTCGGTATGAGTATAGTTTTTTGTTTACTCAGAGTTAAATGGCAAAATAGTTCTATTTCAAACAATTCATTTTAGCATAAGTACACATTTCTGTCCTATTTGGCCCACAGATAGGACCATTCTGGACCAGAGTGTACCCGGGAGCAATAGCATTAAGGGGTACTTCACCTTCCCCAAAGTTCCAGCATTACCGGAACCTCATCATCAGATTGTTTATAGTCATATCCAAGACACTTGTTGCGGGATTGATCTTACCCCTCTGTAGATATGTAGTCAGCGTATTCAACAGCCCCAGCCGATTGGGCAAAATAAAAAATAAGTATACTTCAAAGGTATCCAAACAGAAATCCAAAATCTGAATGGAAAATTAGTTTAGTAGGACAAATAAAGAGACTGTGACAACAAATTAAATTACTAAGAAAATTGAAACACGAAGAAAGCCAGTGGAAAGAAAAGACCCCAAAAATACAACTGCAGACAACTCTGTCAATAAAACTAGAAGAAACAAATCAACTGATATTGGCGAATAAATGAAGACTCAAAGGGTACCGGGACAGGGTCAAATAAATCTAACAAACAGGACATTTCAATATAACAAAAGAAAATTATTATAAGAGGTTGCTTGAGAGAACACAAAGACAAATCAGAAAGGAAGCCAAAAAAAGGAAAAACAATTTTGGAATAAAATATCGAGGAAAAACATTTAAAAAAATGCTGACTGAGTAAATAACATGAAAAAAGACTTTTAAAAATTACGAAAAAAGCCCCAAATAAAACTTAACTCCTGGACTCGCTAAGTGCAACACACAAGAAAATAACAAATTGGAAAACGCCTGGCCATGATGGCATGTATGGATTCTACTTTTAAAAAATTCATGACAGACTGGCACTTCAACTAAATAAATGCCTAAAAGAAGCAAGAATACCTGAATGGATGACGAATGGATAAAAAACGCACATCCAGAAAGACCTTAAAAAAGAGATCATCGCAAACAATTACAGACCGATAGAGTGCTTACCTATGATGTGGAAAATCCATACCATAAAGATAAGTGAATAAATCTAGTACTCACTTTGGTGCTGTGGAAAATGTTCTCTTTTGTTCCTCTTGTTTCACAGCACGATGAGTGGAACATGATGAACAAAAGACCTACACTTTATAGACCAGTACTGGAGCGTAGATAAAAGGAGCTCAAACCCTAACAGAGTTATAAATACAGAGGCACCTTCCAGGGAGACTCGCAGTCAACACTGCTTTTCGTTATAGCCACACAACCACGTACTTAAAATTGAACTTGTGGGAGGGTTATCATCATCATCATCATGTCATGCCACAGGTACGGATATCCCTGACCCTCTCTCGCCGCTCTTCCCTATCGTTCATCGCCTCTAGCAAGTCTTCAGGGCTACATCCCGTATCCTCACAGAGTTGCTGTATGTATGTTCGAGCTGGTCGTCCTGCTTTTGCTCGGCCTATGTGGGGGTCCATAGGAGTACATCACTCATGAGCTTGTCCCTACTTCTCCTACAGTGTCCTGCATGTCTGGTTCGTCTGACTTGGATAGTTTTCGTGAAAGGAGGCAGGTGGCCGTATAGTTGGTGCCGCGTGGGGTGTTGCCGCCAGGACTTGTACAATATTGCTTGCAACATTCTTGTGTAATTGCCGTCTAGCTTCTTCTCCAGCCATTTAGTTAGCGTCCAAGTAGTGCATCCATACAGCAGTATCGATACGACTGCTGCCTGGAAGAAACTGCGTTTCATTTTATCGGTCAGGTTTGACTTCCGTATGATCGATAGACTATTGATAGCTGTCCATGCCTTCGTTAGCTGTAATCTCAGGAAAATATTAATCACTTTACGTCCATGGATGACATAAAGGTATTTGCAAAAAAATAAAAAAGAACAGTAGATCATGACACAAAAAATAAGAATATAAAGTCAGGAATTTGGAATATAGAAAAGTGAGCGATACTGAAAAAAAAAAGAATCAGCGAAAGAAATAGAACAGCTAACCCAGGAAAACATCAGAACACTTAAAGAAATGGAAATCTACAAATACTTTGATGTATTGAAAATGGACTTCATAAAACAGCAATGAAGAAATAATGAAGAAAGAGTACCTGAGAAGTATTCAAAAGCTTCCCTAAACTAACATATGCAGTAAAAATTACTCCTGGGAAGTCCTCTAGTAAGATATTCGATACCATTCTTAGAATAGACAAGAGAGGAACATAGGCAAATGGATCAATGGGTAAAAAGGTTGATGACGATTCACAATTCGTTACATCCGAGAGATGACATGAACTATATGTGTCAAGAAAAGAAGGAAGAAAAGAACTTGCTAGCATTGAGAATTTCGTCGATGTATCAAAACAAAGACTCGATTATTATACAAAAATGAGCAAAAAGAGATTAATTATAGCAGCTTATTACAGCAATGGCAACATAAGTACAGATAGAAAAGCAACATAAAAGAAGACGTAGAAATGGGAAGAAAAACAACTGTACGGATACTTCAAGCGACAAACTGGTGAGATTCCACACGATAAGACGTGGATATAGTAACAAAAGCGAAATATTCTGAGAGAAAGTGAATCGCAAAAGTACAAAGCAATGCCATAAGGACCGATTATGTTAAAGCAAAAATAGTTAATAAGGAAAAGAATAGCAAACGTAAGCTATGTGGAAAAAGATATTAAATGATTTAACACATAAAAAGTAAATAAAGCAATCTAGCAAAGAAGGAGTGAAAGACTAGGACGAATGAGTATTTAGTGTTTCGGCAAATGGTTAATTTCTCTAGCACTATATATTATAAGGCAACACAAATGTATAACGAAACTTCTTTTTAAACAACACAATAAAGAAAGGTTTATTATCTTAGTAGGCGTAAACGAGTGAGAGTGTGAAAGTATCACTTTGGTGTCGCTGATCAGTATGTTGGTCCTTGGTTTGTAGGAAGCTTGTGCGAAGCTAGCAGCAGCGAGCAAAGGGTTCCAAGTGGAATCAGTGGCAGTCATGTGAGAGAGATGTGTTTCTGCTGCTGGTTAATGGCTCACTGACTTTGTCCGTTCTACCAAAAGGGACAAGAAAAATAGTTCATGAAAGGGAGAAGGAATTAATGCACTCTGCCAGTTGATTGGTTAGTGAGTGACCGAATCTCTTGGCGGGGGCATTGATTCGTGAAAGGAAATAGATCTGTGGCTACTACAAGTAGGAAAAGTGTTACACTGGTAACTGTGTGAAAGAATGAAATATGACCATACTACTAAATCGTATATGCACAAACCAGAATCCATCCTAAAAAATGAAATCTTCTTAGATTTTAAGATACAAACAGATCACCTATTCGTTGCCAAAAAACTCGAAAAATTGAGAAAATATTTAGACTTTGCTAAAAAAAAAACAAAACAAAAAAAAAGAACTATGGAATATAAAGGTGATGGTGATACCAATTTTAGTTGGAGCACTCGATACAATCTCAAGGAACCTTAAAGAAGGATAAGAGAGATTAGAAATCTGTGGAAAAACTTTGACCATCCAAAATACATTAGGTTGACACCGGCTAGAATTCTGAGAAAAGTCGAGGAGACCGGAGGAGACTTGCCCCCTCTTTCAAGCATCAAGGAAAATCACCAGTTATAGCCGGTGTGATAACTCGAAATGATTTTAGAATTCTTTTGCTAGATTCACGTGCAATATTCTTTGAATTTTTATTCTTGCTATATATATATATATATATACATATTCTCTACGGAATCAGAATTCAATATCATTTTTATGATTTTTTACTCCTTCTTTGACCAGGATAGTTGATGAAGAGGACATAAACGAATCGGCTCAAACCAGGGATCAACATTAATTCGTGCTGTGAATATAATTCCGTTCATTGCAAAAGTTATGAATATAAAGCAGCCAGTTTTGAGACGAAAAGATCGAATTAACGAAGCATATATGCCGTTCAATCTGACACCGGATTTTGCTTCGCTAGACTTGGTATAAAAAAAAGGACAAGAACTTACTTAAATTAATCATTCTTTAATGCCTACTGGTCGATCGGAGAAGAATATTCGGCGTTTCGTTAGTTGGTCCTAATAACCAGAATAGAAAAAATAATAAGACCAGAACGTTTAACGCAGTGTTTTAACGACTTGTTTTAATGTCAAACTTTTAGGAGCTGCGGTCTCTCGGCGAATATGGGGTGAAAATCGATATTCGGTGCGTAATGTCGACATTGATGGTTGTAACAAATGGACAACTTTGACAATTTTTCTGCGCGCACGCATCCAAAATGCTTTCACTGTTGACCTTAATAAATTTAACCAATCTGTAACTTTTTATGTTTCCTTTTTTTTTTTTTCTCTTTCCAAACATCGATAGTCGATTTTGGGTTGTTTCTTTTCTAGCAATATATAATGACCATTCACAATAACATAATTTTCTTTCTTTCTTTCTTTCTACACTCACGCACCTTGTCAGGCATTAACTCCCAAAAGTCGGCTACGAAGCAAGGATCAAAATAAACTCTCGTTATACTGCCAAGTTAATATAACAAAAACACTCAACTATATTTTGTTTAGGGTTAAACACACATACACATGCACATATGTATATATGTATAACCCACGTGAGATTTTTGTTATTGATAATATATACTTTTGTGGAACCTTTTCCAGTTTTAATATATATATATATATATATATATATATATATATATATAACAGGTTTGGTTGTCACAGGCTCACTTCATGGTTTTGTGGCAAACCAAATGCAATATAGCTTGGAGAGTGCTCAAATCTGTGATAGAGCTATTATATAATAATAATGAATAACTATATATTAGTTTTTATATATATTTAATGTATAATTAATACCATGGAAGCTTCCATTCTATTACATATATATAAAAACTAATATATATTTACTTATGATTATATACAATAAGTAAATATATGTTAGTTTTTATATTCATATTTATGAGTGTAAAAATGAACATGTGTGTGTAAAAGATAAAAAAAATAAATAAATAATAATCTATAGTATATTACAATATGCGGTGGGGTGTCCATGCAAAAGCAGGACGACCAGCTCGAACATACATACAGCAGCTATATGAGGATACGGGATGTAGCCCTGAAGACCTGCCAGAGGCGATGAATGATAGGGAGAAGTAGCGAGAGAGGGTCAGGGATATCCGTGTTAGCGACGCGACATGAGGATGATGATGATATAACAATAAAACATATCTCATCACCGTGATATTTACTGCGTTCAAAACTACCATACTCCTTCGTCTATTATACTAATAATCAAAGCTTTATTTTCTTTGTAATGCAATGAAGATGATATTTTGTTTCAATCACACAAACACACACACACACACACACACACACACACACACATACACGAATGTAGAAAAAAAATTTACTCGGTCAAACTGTCGTGACGTTCGCGACACTTCGCGACTCATATCCAGGAAACAACCACAAATTTGCCGCGCGGCGCATGCATCTTCATACATACACATACTAAATATCACTTATTCGACCACACACAATAATACGAAAATATAACCCCCCGCACACACACATACACACACACACAAAGTTTTGTACATAATCATAACGTTCTTTTTAATGTATTTTTCAATTTTTTCGATTCCTCCAATATCTTGCTTTCTCTGCTTGATGATCGTCGTTTATAAGACGGCACGAAAACTGTGATCGCAGACAAACTTTCATGCCATAAGATATGTATAAAACTAATATATTATTATTATTATTATTATAATAGCTCAATCACAGATATTGAGCACTCTCCAAATTTAAGCACCTCGTTTGGTCTGTCACAAACCCACGAAATTAGATAGTGACAACCAACACAAGAATAATATATATACATGTATATATATATATACATATATATATATAGAGAGAGAAAGAGAGGCTGCGCAGTAACTATGACTGGTTTATTTGGCATCGTTTATATGCGGCATGGACCAGTAGCCCAATGGTAGAGTTTCGGCTTTACATGCTGTGGTTGCTGGTTCGATCTCCAGTGGGGGAGATCATGGTATACACTGCTGATGAGACCAAATAAGGTCGAAACAGCTGTACTGTATTCCGTATGTCACATGTGAGTGTTTGCCGTCATTGTTATTACATCGTCATATATATATATATATATATATGTATTATTATATTGTCATATATATATATATATATATATATATATATATATATATATATGTGTGTGTGTGTCTTTGAAATATATATATATATATATATATATATATATATTAATGTGTGTATGCGTCTGTGTATATAATGGGAAGAACTGTCGTTAACAAACAACTAAAAGAAAGAGATATAAGAGGGAAGAGATACTACTCAAAACTTGACAATGATTGACAATTGTTCATATAATCCACACTTCTAAAGTCAACCAAATAGCTGAGATAAGTAGATACCACATTCATACTATAGACCCATCGGGAAGAGGTTCAAGTACAGTTGGATGATCCAATTTCAGTAAGTCTTCAATGGAGCTTAGAAGGGAAAAAGAAATAATCAATTCCTCCTCAGATTTTATTAATGTACAGAACAAAGATTCAAGACATCTGCTTATCGTAAGCAAATCTTCATCGAATAATACTTCAATTTATTTCCCGTCATTCATTCGGTGGGAAGAAATGATCATCAGGTATTTATTACAAAGAGCAAAATTCATAAAAAGTGGTCCAGACTCATACCAACAGCAATTGATCAGCATAAGAACTACCTTTCAAACAACTTCCCTCTAGGTAAAACGTCGGGCTGATATAAGCAAAGAGAGATGGACGTCACTGAGAAGAAATGCTGCAATGGTTTGTGGGCCCGATGTTAAATGCATGTCGGTATTTGTCGTACGTCCCACCGACCGGACGAGTGAGGCACAAGGACTTTTGGTGGGTTCGGGTGCAGGGCCGTTGGCCAGACACGCCCAACGGCTCAAAAAAATGTCTCGGTTCCCGTCGGCATTCCCCTATAAAGGCGCGCCCGATATGAATGCCGGCTTAATCTAGAAGCAATTGCAGACTAATGGTAAACATCTACGTAAACGGAAAGTGATTCTCTAAGCTCTCGGCATAAAAGAACCCGAGGTGGGTTGACATGTCATTCAAATCAATAAATAAATCAATCAATCAGACTTACCTGTATGAGACTATTTTTTAGTTATTTTTAATGAAAAATTGTCTCAAGGGGTAAGATACTTGAGGACGTGAAGATCGTTAAAAGAAATACAACGGTGTAGGTTCGGGCTATGTCAAAACAAGAGAGCTTCGACTAACCAAAGACTCATTTGAAGAAGTGCATTGAATGCAGAGGGGACAACGTTGAATTAAATTAACGTTTCAGTCTCTGAAATCGTATATGTATATATGTAGGCCCACGGATATATCTGTATAGAGATATCAAAAGAAAAGCAAAACAAGTAAGATTGGAATAGATAATAAAACATAAAGAGAAGGTTTTCTTTGATGAGGAAGACAGGGTTATTTTTTTTAATGTCTTCACTATACTCAGAGTTCAGTAGGCAAGTCAGCCAAGTAAGTTGGAACTGTTTAATACAGCGACTACATCTCTGCAGAGGGGTAAGACTCCTCCAACAAGTATCCTGCATATGACACAAAAAATCAATAATTGAGGCCCCAATAATGTTGGAGTTTTCGGAATATGGAGTACCTCTTCATTGCCATCTCTCCCAAGTCCACTCTGACTCGGAGTAGTAGCACCCGATAGAGTCTTATCTATGGGTCAAATAGAACGTTTATACTATTCAGACTGTGATAGAAATGACATTTACTAAATTGAATTGCTAGAAATAGAACTGTTTGGTCATTTAATAGTGTGTAAACAAATGATTAATGTTGAATTGTTAGTGATACATAGCAATACTTGAAACTATTTAGTAGTGTAGTAATAATTAATTGTAAACAGAAATATGCATATTAGATAGAAATACTTGAAACTATTTAACCGTGGACAAAAGAATGAGCTCTGACTAGTTTTTAAATATATCAACAAAACGAGTTTACAAATCATATATATTTATGTAAAAGCAGGTTTGGGCATTGAATAACCAACAATGGTTGATATGCCATAAAACCTAACCCAACGAAATCAAACTAATAGGCAAGAGTATTATTTCAAAAGGACTTTCGTTAGACCGGCCCATTGGCTTAATGAGTTGAGTGTTCGCCAATGGACCAGGAGATCGGGGTTCAATCCCAGATCGTGTTATATTAAAGACTCAAAAACTGATACCGGATGCCGCCTTACTTAACACTCAACATTATAAGGTGATGATCAAGGATAGAGTGGAGCAATCCTGGAAATGGAGTAGCGCCCTCTGCTACAGCTCGTGTATTGAAAAGGGAGCGTTTGGTTCACCAAATTTATTTTTTACTTACTAAGTTATGGTGAGAGGGACTTCCACGCAAGATAAGCTGTTTTTTTTCCCCGGATGTCCATACGCCAAATATTAAGAAAGGAGTTGAACAGATACGTTGCATCCAAGGGCTGTGAATGTTGATTTGGCAGTTGCACTGGGGTTACTCTGCCTACCGTTCACTATTGTTGGTCACAAGAAGATTCAGTTTGAAAAACTAAAAGATTTCCGTCTTAATAGGCTGGGTTTGGTTTTATAGCATATCAACCATTGAAGATTATTTAACGCCAAATCAATTTTATGCATGTATATAAAGTTTATGATTTTTAAACACATTTGAAAGATAACTCAATCATTTTTACGCACAGTTAAATGATCAAACAGTTCTATTTTAAGCAATTCAGTTTAGCATATGTATAGTTTAATTTCAAGCAGTTCAATTTAACTCATAGACAGGACCCAATCATGTGCTACCACTCCGCGTCAGAGACCTGAGAGCTATGAAAATTAAGGTGTGCTTAGCATTCCCCAAAGACCAAGGACTACTGTAGCCTCACCATCAGATTGTTTAGTGTCATATCTAAGACACTCTTTGTTGGAGTTTTACCCCTTAGCAGCGATACAGTCGGTGTTTTCAGCAGCCCCAGCCCAATGGACCCCTAAAAAGTAAGTGTTACAGAGATTTAAGCACGCCACGAAACAGTAATCATTGTAGTAAACGGAAACGGCGACCCTGAGTTCAAATCTTGGATGAAGCTGTTTACGTTTCGCTTCGCCTTTGAAAACGATATGAATCCATCTGTTCTCCCCTCGGCCATGGGAAAATAGTTGGGTTGGGTAGACTGAAATATTCAGCCTTGGTTAGACAAGTTGCCCAGAAGAAGGAAAATTCTGGATTCGAACCAGCAGTACACCGCTTAAAATTGGCCTTACGTCACATCCTACATACAAACTGCCTCATGGTTGGATCGAGAGAAATTGTTATCAGTAAAGACGACCATACAATTTTATTCTCAATTTTTTTTCTTTGAGAGAGTGATAGGACTTTGACCAAACTCGATGGTCAAAAGGATTTTCCTGAAAATGTGAACTATTGTTAGTGAGTTCGATTCTCCCTGAAGACAGCATATTTTGTGATATACTAAACCAAAGGTAGTGAACAAGTTTCTCGTGCCAAGAGGTTTGGTTTCTTTGTTTAATGGCATATCAACCTTTGTAGGTTATTTAATGCCAAAGCCATCCTCCTAGAAGAACATTATTGTTGCTATTTAACCCAAAGCTGGGAGGATAAAGGGGTTCATACCTTTACCAAGGGTATATGCCCGAAAGTGAACGTAATAGCGCGACTGGAGTTTGAACTCACATACTACGATTCCGAAGTCCATTGCTTTAACCATTACACCACGAGGACACCCCCTCGTGCCAAGAGAGAACAAACAAAATGTATAACTAATATAATGTTTGATCGTTATTGCTTCTGCTTCATTGGCAATGAATGGCTGTTGCCAATGATATTTTAGTTTAACTTTGTCTCCTATTAAATCGAACACAACGAGTACACATATAAGCGAATCGCCAGGAGTATGCAAGTCACATACGATACAGTCAACACATCGTTATTACTACTGTATCTAAAGGGCGCCTCATTTAGCCTTGTGCCATACTTAACTTAGCATAGTAAATGCTCACATACGGTGTTCTAATCGTCTAATAGCACCGAAGCTTCGTGTGCAGGAGGAACACTGCAATAAAATACAATCTGAATGCTTTCAGCGAGAACGAGTCTGTCTTTGTATTGGTGCCACTGTTCCGTTCTGCTTCATCAGCCGTTTTTTCCGTTCCCTGATAAATTCTTTCCTTTCTTCCGGCAATGCACCAATAACTGCTTCTTCATGGCAAAGTTATTTCACTTCAGATTCAAAGAGAAATATATAATTTTTTGTATTATTGCTTCCACATTCCTGTTGTTCTTTCAAAGAGAATTTTCTTACTTGTAATCTTTATATTAATATTCATTTTCTCTTCTTTCCCCTGCCCTCGATATGCATGAAAAAACCAACATGATAACCCTGATGACGTCTTCAGACAATTTATTTTCAATAAATTTCTCGGCATCGCTCGAGAGTTACATTGTACACGGCTCATACAGACAATGCCTTTTTGATAGTTTTTAGTAACAGAGTTATAACCTTTTTAGGAGTTGGTTTTTATACCTTCAGCAGCGTTCATCTTACTTGGATGGTTGTTGAGATGAGAGATAACTGACCGTACAGTTGCTTCCTGGATTTGTTCAAAACAATACACAGCATTTTTATGTAGTTTGTATCCAGTGTTGTCTCCAGGCGTTCTATTAGACTGACACATTTACAGATTGAAAGAATTTCCGTTTTATCTTATTACTGAGATCAGATACGAGGATCATTAAACAAGTTTCCAGACTTTTTTCGTATGGGGACTTTTATTGATAGTACACACATGAAACTCTAGTCCCCTTCGAAGTAATCTCCTCCAGCTGCAATACACTTGTTGTACCGTTACAACAACTTCTGCTAGGCCCCATGGAAGTCCTCTTGTGTGAGCGTGTCAATGACCTTCGTCACAGCCTCTTTCATCTTCTCAATTTTCTTATAACGACAGCCTCTGAGCTTAGGGAATAACCAAAAGTCACTGGGAGCAAGGTCTGAACTATAGGGAGGGTGAGGAACTGTTTTGATGCCCATCTTGGACAAATAGTCTGTGACAAGGATGGAGTTGTGGACTGATACATTGTCCTGGTGGAAATGCCACTGACCCAATTTGAAGAGTGCTGACCTCTTCCGAATGAATCTCTCGCTGAGCTCCCTCAAAACCTCAACATAGTAACCCTAACCCTAACCCCAACCTTTCGGCCAATCAGCTCTGATCTATTGACTTCCTTACTCCTCCCACGCCTCTCATCATCCCTCACAGATTCCCTGCCTTCCTTGAATCTCTCATGCCACTCAAAAACTGATGCTCTATTCATGCAAGATGGTCGAAAAGCAATCTGAATTCTTCCATACATTTCTGTGGCATTTTTCCCAAGTTTAAAACAGAATTTTATTGCATGTCGATCTTCCTCACGTCCAGATCACATTTTTGAAATTCACCAGCTGTGACAATCAGGCTTTAGTAGGGTGTATTCTAATTCCTGCTGTAGTTGTTTATTTGAACCTGAAATCATAAAAATTGGTCAGTCATCTCATACGATGTATAGCAATAACATACTGAATTTTCAAGAGTTGACGACAATTTTAGATGCCTGTGCAAAAAAAGTCTGGAAACTTATTGAATGCACCATGTATCCATACGATCAATAACCTGTCAACGGCAATGCATCATTGACTCCAACTCATGATATAGAGCAAAAAAATTACGTTACTCAGCACTGTGTGGACACTGGATGCTCTCTAGAGTACTTGCTAAAATCGATGACTGATAGAGATGGGTGGCATGAGAAAGCTAAGGGAGTTTGTGTTGTAACACGCTTTGATGATTATGATGATTATAACTTCTTATGGAGAGACGAGTTCCTCGGGTACTGTAATAGTTTGCGAGCTAGGGTAACAAACCAATGTTAATGAGTTCGATTCTCACAGAGTACTACATACTCTCTTTAGTGGAAAATGAAGCTAAGTTTAATAAATTGGCAATTTATTATATCAAAATAAGATATATGAATAATTTAATGAAGTAGCCGCCTCCCACCGCCAGTGACCCTTGTACCCATTCAGGTGACCGACAAAATGAAACATATTACACACGAAAGACGGAATTTTTTTAAAAGGGTCATTTAGTTATCTGGAAGATGACAAGTAATGACCCTGAATTTTTAGACTAGCAAACTCCATTTCTATTGAGGTTGGGCTATGATTTTTCAAAGAATAGTTTTCCCCTTGTTCGATCTGAAAGTACTACTCAAGTCTTCCTGTTTTTGAGACCAGTCAAGAAGAAAATTGTAACATCGGCAATTAAGAGAGCGGAATATTTTGCTGTCACATGTCTGACATTTCTTTTGCAACCTTATTTCATCTCTTCATCTCACATTTGTCTCCTCGCTTCCGCTAACTCTTTTCGCGACGCCAGCAACAAAACTCTGATAGTGAATGCTTGAAACGTGGTTCATATTAGTGCATTTTTTTTTTTAGGAATAGTATGACTCAATGGAGAGAACAGCCTGTTTGCCAAATATCTTTATCCATATTTTATTGAAAGAAAGGAGCTTAAATGTCTATTAGCTTGATCCCATCTTGATATTACTAAATCAGGGAAAACTACAGTTTTACAGACTGCTTTTTGTTTTCTTTTTTTAGTCTTATCAGAATTACTATATGGTTACACCTCTTGGTCTCTCACGAAGCGTTTGGAGAAAAAACTTGATGGAAGGGTGCCACGTGCTCTTTTGAAGAAATCCTGGAAGCAAAACTCTTCAAAACGGCATATCGCAAACTATTCAAGAACGACAATCGAGACATGCTGAGCACTGCGGAAGATGCAAGGACTTGCTCCTAAGTGACGTTTTCCTATGGACTACTAGACATGGACACACTAGAGTTGGACTACCTGCTATGTGCGGAAAGTGGGCGCCATCCAGAGGAATTACTAAGTACGACGTCTTATTGAGACGGATGCCGAGAAAGGGAGATATAGAAAAGACAGAGAGAAAGAAAGAAAGAGAGAGAGAGAGAGAAAGAAAGAGAAAAAGAGAGAGAGAGAGAGAAAGAGTCAAAGATATTTGTGCTGTTAGCTTGCCTTGGTGAAAACGAAGAGTGGGAAATTATTTAGGAATTTTTTTTTGTTTTGTTTTGCTTATTTCTGTTAATTTTTAAAGCAAAATAATTATTTTTCTAAATACTCACTTGAAGATTTTTATTTTCATTCTCAAGTGAAATCCTATTTATGGAAACGACCCGTGAACCTGTTGGGCGGCTATCAAAATTGCAGATAATGATGTTATTGATACTTCAATTTAGGAATTAGAGAGGGAATATAATAATTATTTCACAGTTATATCTACTATATCGAGAATAATAATAATTTAATAAAAGATATTCTGCTTGGTTGTTGACTCAATAGGAATATCGTTCAGTTGTAAATTAGACCGGGAATTACTTTTTTTTAAAATCTTAATTAGATCAGTTTAACAGTATTTCTCTAGTAGAAATCTTGCTATGATACAGCGTTTTTGCTTGAACAGATACGGAGAGACATGCATAATGAGAATTTTAACAATAGACAACCAGAGAAAAAAGTGAAATAGATAAATATGAACAGAAATAGATCGATAGACAGATCCTGGGGGAGGTAGATATATAAATGAATAAAAAATATTTTTCAGATGGAAGGTGGACAATATAGAATTATCATCTAGTTTCAAACTGGCCAGACAATTGCTTTATTCTCTTAGATCAATTTAGAGTATTTTAAGTGTATTTTACCTAATAAAAATGTCCAATGCATTGCTGTTTTTATTGGTTACTGTTGTATATATATATATATATATATATATATATATATATATATATATATATATATAAAACTGCGTCGTTTTTTGTCTGTTTTAGTTTTGTTTAATAGAAGAAATTGTCCATAAAGAAAAATATCTTTGATCTATAACGTTTTTTGTACATAACGGTTTTGAACATATATATATATATATATATATATATATATATATATATATATATATATATATATATATATATATAATTTATTTACAATTTTAGCACTCTCTCTCTATATATATATATATATATATATATATATAGAGAGAGAGAGAGAGAGAGAGAGAGCTAACATTGTAAATAAATAACACACACACACACACACACACACACACACACACACACACACACACATATATATATATATATATATATATATATATATATATATATATATATATATATATACGTAAGTATAATTTGGCAGAACTCGATCGTTTAAACTTGGTTTGATTAAATACTAAAGACACATATTGTTGCTACAATTTCATTAGGATCCTTTCCAACTTCTTGAAAAGTGGTTCAATTATGGTTTGGAGTTGGTATACAAATTCATCAAATTTTTTTGACCCCTCATAGGCCATCATCAGGGGCGTTCACAATGTATAAACATTTTTTTTCATCCGTCTATGCAAATATCTATTAATCTACACGTAACATTTTCATAGATTGTCTGCATGTATGTAATCTTATCTAAAGACAGTAAAAATGAAATCATTATGAATTTTTATTACAGCGATGCATTTAAATATTGGAAAAATAATGCAGTTAAAATCAAATCAATTGAAGCTTCGCATCTTTTACGAACTGCAGAAGATTATTTCTACATGCAACGTGACTACGAGTTAGAATGTCAACAATTCTCTGGGAAAAATGCCTTTAAGGAATTTATTGGTTCCTGGAATGAAGAATTCTTTTGGAAAAGAATTCATGACTTGCCGCTAAAGTAGAATAAATGAACAGTCTGAGAGTTTTGATTAAATAAATAAATTTGATTTGATTTGATTTGATTTATTTTTTATCCAATTTATTTTCCTGAAATAAATCGATGAAAATTATTTTGAAGAGTGTAATATTGGTAAATCACTCAATTGTTTTTTTTGTTTTTGTTTTTTGTTAGTTTGGTTTGTTTTTCTCTTATTTTCATTCTTTCTTTACCGTCTTTGATTTTTTTCAACCTCCTTAATTTTATTTTTCTTTAGCTATCTTTTTTCTTCCACTTTACCATTCCTCTCTCTCTCTCTCTCTCCCCCCCTCTCTCTCTCTCTCTCTCTCTCTCTCTCTCTCTCTCTCTCTCTATTTCTTTCTGCACACCTAAATTGTTCGGAAATATTCCCTTACAGTATATATATATATATATATATATATATATATATATATATATATATATATATATATATATATATACGTGTGTGTCTTTGCGTATTTGTGTGTGTGTGAGGAGAGTGTATGTAAACAGAATTTATCATTGAATAACCCAAAAGGGTTGATATACCATAAAACCCAACTGAATGTAAACAAACAAGACTTAATCTTTTTATGTTCTGATAGATCTATCTATATATCTATGGAAGAATGGGTTTACATCTTGTTCGTCAGTCGGGAAGAATTGGAGTAAATAATGGAATGTGGAAGATTATGTTTGGGTCTTTTTAGTAAATAGAACAGAATTGGAGTAAATAATGGAATGTGGAAATGGGGTTTGGATCTTTTTAGTTAATAGAACAGGATTGGAGTAAATAATGGAGTGTGGAAGATAGGGTTTGGATCTTTTTAGTTAATAGAACAGAATTGGAGTAAATAATGGAGTGTGGAAGGATTGGTTTGGATCTTTTTAGTGAATAGAACAGAATTGGAGTAAATAATGGAATGTGGAAGGATTGGTTTGGATCTTTTTAAAGAATAGAACAGAATTGGAGTAAATAATGGAGTGTGGGAGATGGGGTTTGGATCTTTTTAGTAAATAGAACAGAATTGGAGTAAATAATGGAGTGTGGGAGATGGGGTTTGGATCTTTTTAGTAAATAGAACAGAATTGGAGTAAATAATGGAGTGTGGGAGATGGGGTTTGGATCTTTTTAGTGAATAGAAATGAATTGAAGTAAATAATGGAGTGTGGGAGATGGGGTTTGGAACTTTTTAGTAAATAGAACAGAATTGGAGTAAATAATGGAGTGTGGGAGATGGGGTTTGGATCTTTTTAGTAAATAGAACAGAATTGGAGTAAATAATGGAGTGTGCAAGAATGGGTTTGCATCTTGCAAGTCCAATTCTTTCCGATTGATTTACAAGATCCAAACCCATTCTTCCCTATCTATCTATCTATCTATCTATTTGCATACCTAAATTGGTCATTTTCTATTATTGAAACGATCTGTCTGCCAACAGAGTTCAATTTGTGCTAAATTGAACTCGTAATAATTTAAACCATTCATTTTTCCTCAAATAAAACTGTTTGATGAAAATACTTGAAGCCACTTTTCTGTGTGAAAACAAATGATTTATATTAAACGGAATTATTTAGAATCATTTGGGTTAAATTGTAACATTTGAAACTATCTAAGTGTGTGTAAGCAAAGGATTAATATTAAATAGAGTTATTAGTGTCGGATAACAATATTTTAAACCATCTAAATAAGTGTAAATAAATGAGCCTGTGCTCGATTAAAAATAATGTTATTTACTAACTATTTGTTTGCATTCTCTCTCTCTCTCTCTCTCTCTTTCTCTCTCTCTCTCTCTCTCTCTCTCTCTCTCTCTACATATACATATATATATTTTTACGCCACCATGTGCTCATCAGGCTTGCAGGGTGTTGTTCGTTCCCACCACGTCCACCAGTTAACGCAGGGCAAAGACGTTGGCCGTGGTCTGCCGAATGCTATTTAGTGTCACAGATATCACCAACTCCCGAGCGGAACCACATTTTAAAGCCGCTAAGCGAGTTATAGGTGAAATGATTAGAATTCAACACAGTTAACTGGCTAGCTTTCTCCCTCGAATACAAGGTCTTCGACGGGTACAATTCTTCCCCGATAAAAGAAGGATTCTGAACTGCCGTGTTTGGGTCAACAAGATTAATAACAATATTCTTTTATTGAATAAAAGAAAAAAACCAAGAAAAAAACAATTCAGGTAAAATTCAGGAGCGAGAAAGTCTTTCCATATCTCGGGGAAGGTCCATCACAAAATATCTTTACCCCCAGACGAGTCCACATAAAATATCTGTTAATGGCGGAAGGTGAGAATGTTGTTCGACAACGCTAGACACGGTTCGCCATCCTTTAGACTATGTGATTTAATGGCAGAGCTCGTGCTCCAAATGTCAAGTTTATCATTTCAGTATTAAGGCGGCAGGATAAAGTTGAATATACTTAAATTGTATGTTCACTTACTTGGAGTTTTGTGGAGTTTATTCCCTTCTTTTTTCTTTCGTTATTGGTTTCCCATAACATGTTGGTAGAAGGATACACGTCCCATTTCAGATAAGACCAAGATTAATCATTGTCCCTTTCCTCGTGGACATGTCTTTTCTTTAGGTATTCGTTTAACGAGGCTTACCATACCCCAGAGTTTGAATTCATTCGAAGAAAAAGTTTTGTTTTCCTTTCTCTCATGGTTCTCTGCGCGGCTTTATTTTGGAATTTGGGTTTCTTTCTTATCCCAAATGATGTTCTTGGTCTTTCAACGAACAAAAGGCAACTCCTTATGTGTCTTCATTCTTTGACAACTACATGGCAACTAACTCTGCGTCTTCACCCTGTGATGAATGAACGGCAACAAACTTAGTTTCCGTAGTTTGAAAATTCACCACGTGTTAGTTTTTTTAGCGGTTTTTTCCTCAGGTCGTGGTTGAGGGTTTGCTTTTCCGCTGACGAACATATGGCTAATACAGAGTGAGGTCCTCCCATGCCTATCTCACTTTGTAATCATAGAGAGGGGAGGAAAGATAGACGGCCCCTCATATTTCCACTATCCTGTAATTCTTGCTTACTACTATCGTCCGATGACGGCCAAATGTGTTAGGGTGTCTTGTTTCCTCGTCACTATATATATATATATATAAATAAATTATGTATATTTAGGCAGCATTTCTTCGTTAATGCAAATTTCATTAAACATAATAGACATTTTATGTCTACATATTTTCTTTTGGATCCGTTCGAATTCCCGTATTACTTTTATTGTATTCTGGGGGAATTGATTTATGTATTGTCCATAGTTGCATGTATCCCTAGTACTTTCTGCCCGACTTTGGGCCATCATCAGGGGAGGATCTACTACAAAAGTGATGTAACTTTTGTTTTAGCATATTACAACTGTGTAAGGGCGTCTTTGCCGTTGAAGGTTTTTGGCGTTTGTTTTTGAATGTGATTCTATATTTAGTGCCAGTAGCTAAAGACATTTAAGTACATTAGCACTGGTTTGAAAATTAATTCTATTAAGTGTTGGCTGTAGGTTTCTGATATGTAATGCTTCGAGAATCTGAAGTTTTTGTTTATTATTTTGATGTTCTAATATTGTTGTGTTGTCGGTGAGAATTTTTCGTAGCTGTGCCGTTGGGCATGAATGTTTTTTTAAATGCTGAGCTATTGAACTTGTGTCTGAAAGGTGCATTGTCAGTCTCCTCGACAGGGTAGTTGAGGTTAAACCAACATATATATTATTATTATCAGAGATACAATCTCCTAAAGGACATTTAAATTTATATATAACGTTGGTTTTTTGCAAAACTCCAATCGAGGGAGAGGAATTATTTCTAATGACGAGATTCGAGGTTTTAAACTTATTATAATATATAACGAGTTTTATTTTTTTATTAGGATCAGTGGGGAGTATGTTTTTGTGAATCAATGTTTTCAAGATTTTTTCATCGGATTTGTAATTGTAGTGCATTTGGTTACGATAAAAAAGTTTGATATATGTTTGTTGGCTGGATGGAGTAGTACACTGTTCATTTTGTTGGTTAACATTTTTGATAATACGTTTAATTTGTTCATCAACAATATAGTTAGGAAACTCTCATCAACAATGGGTTTCCTAACTATATTGTTGATGAACAAATTAAACGTATTATCAAAAATGTTAACCAACAAAATGAACAGTGTACTACTCCATCCAGCCAACAAACATATATCAAACTTTTTTATCGTAACCAAATGCACTACAATTACAAATCCGATGAAAAAATCTTGAAAACATTGATTCACAAAAACATACTCCCCACTGATCCTAATAAAAAAATAAAACTCGTTATATATTATAATAAGTTTAAAACCTCGAATCTAGTCATTAGAAATAATTCCTCTCCCTCGATTGGAGTTTTGCAAAAAACCAACGTTATATATAAATTTAAATGTCCTTTAGGAGATTGTATCTCTGATAATAATAATATATATGTTGGTTTAACCTCAACTACCCTGTCGAGGAGACTGACAATGCACCTTTCAGACACAAGTTCAATAGCTCAGCATTTAAAAAAACATTCATGCCCAACGGCACAGCTACGAAAAATTCTCACCGACAACACAACAATATTAGAACATCAAAATAATAAACAAAAACTTCAGATTCTCGAAGCATTACATATCAGAAACCTACAGCCAACACTTAATAGAATTAATTTTCAAACCAGTGCTAATGTACTTAAATGTCTTTAGCTACTGGCACTAAATATAGAATCACATTCAAAAACAAACGCCAAAAACCTTCAACGGCAAAGACGCCCTTACACAGTTGTAATATGCTAAAACAAAAGTTACATCACTTTTGTAGTAGATCCTCTCCTGATGATGGCCCAAAGTCGGGCAGAAAGTACTAGGGATACATGCAACTATGGACAATACATAAATCAATTCCCCCAGAATACAATAAAAGTAATACGGGAATTCGAACGGATCCAAAAGAAAATATGTAGACATAAAATGTCTATTATGTTTAATGAAATTTGCATAAATAAATTAGTATATATACATATATATATATGTGTGTGTGTGTGTGTGTGTGTGTGTGTGTGTGTATTACATGTAGGTGTTTATGAACCTGGGTTTTATTCTTTACGCATTCTTCATCCTCTGTCTGACGAATGCGTAAAGCATGAAACCTAGGATCCCAGACACCACAATGCAATATATATATATATATATATATATACATATATATATATATATATATATATTCATGAGTGTGTGTGGGGGGTGTAACAACTCTATCATTAATATTGGGCACTATTCAATAATCACGTGATGTTTATTCCAGCATTAATGCACCAAGTGAGCAGTTAATAACCATATTTACAATACACACACACACACACACACACACACATATATATATATATATATATATATATACACGTATAAACAGGATTTGTCATTAAATAACCCACAAAGTTTGATTCACCATAAAACACCGCATATACAATCAACTTTAATTTTTCTTTTTCTATCTATCTATCCATCATTTTCATATCAATGTATCTATCTATTGTTGTTCATATTTATCGATCTATCTATCTATCTATCTATCTAAATTAATCCTTTCACATCAAACAATATTCTCTTATTCATTAGACTGTAAAAATTTGCGGTAAAATATTCACCAAAAAAAAAAAAGAAAATCCAAATTCTTGGCTTTCATCCTCTTTATTTTCATTTTCGCTTCAGTTTACGGGATTCTTTTTTCTATGAAATTATTGACTTTTTTTAAATATATCTCTTTAAACATATTATCTTTTAACCTTTCCTCTTCTATATTTTTCTTCTCCCTCTATTCCTTTCACCTCTTTTATTTTTGTGTCTCTTTCTTCAGTTCTATTCCATTTTTTAATAGAAAATCTGCGATTCTTCAATCTTCTCCTTTCTTTTCTTCAATTCTCGTATTACAACATTTAATGGGGTTAGCTTCTATTCATAACCAAATTGTGATATATTTTATGGATTTCTTTTTGAAATTGCACAAATAACAGTGCTTGTCAAATATCGATGTATCTGATACGGTTTGTGCACGCTAACGATTTTCATATGTTCTTTTCATACTGTCGTTGCGTCGTCACTCGACAAGTGGTTTTGCTTTGGATATTAATATCTTCATTTGAATAAGTGATATGTCAACATTTGTTGCCACTCAAAGAAGCAAAGGATAAAACCTGATCTGCAGGTTCTTTAAAAGACGTATTTTCTCAAAGCATATAAAAAAAATTATCCAATTCCAGGCAATATAAATATCAAAAGATATTGTTGGTTTTTGTTAAATTCTTTGAAATGAAATTACTTCTAAGAAGCTGCATATTGACAATCAAGAAACCGGTTGTACAATTCTGTGGCTTTTTCAGAGAAGTACCCTTATCGTTCTTATTTTTATGCAATTTGTTGCAGTAAATTATATATAGAGAGACAGAAAGAGAGAAAGAGAGAGAGAGAGAGAGAGTAAGAGATATGAATTTTGTTTATTCTTAAATTTTATGTCTAATTTCTTTCTCACTTGTTTACTCACACACACACTTGCGCTGGACTGATGAATTTTAGTAAGCGAGTTCGAACTCCAGTCACGCTATTACGTTCAGTTTCGGACAAATACTCTTAGAAAAGGTATGAGCTCCCTTATTCTTCTAGCTTAGTTAAATAATACCACTACTGTCCTTCAAAAAATGATGGATTTGGCATTGAATAACCCGAATCGGTAGATATGATATTAAATAACCAACAAACATGAAGAATCGAATCAAATTTTCGTATTAGATAACCAATAAGAACCAAACTAAACTAAACTAAATTAAACTATCTTATCTTATTTTAAGAGTGTCCTTGTAGCGTAATTGTTGAACTGTGGAATCGTAAGTAAACTAGTTCGAACACCAGTCACGCTATTACGTTCACTTTCGGACAAATACTCTTGAGAAATGTATGAACTCCCTTATTCTCATAGCTATGGGGTTAAATACTACCATTACTCTTCTTCTAGAAGGATGGCTTTGGCATTATATAACCCACGAAGTTTGATATGCAATTGAACAAAGAAACCATACCACACACACACACACACTCTCTCTCTCTGTCTTTCTCTTTCTCTCTCTCTCTCTCTCTCAAGTTATTCAATTTTTACTTCGTTACATGGATCATATTCTTATTTTTAAGTATTCATTTATTTTTAAGTATTTATTTTTTTCTCTAAATTATTCCGTAATCTATCACGACAGCATCCGATTTGTTTACATTGATATCAGTGATAATATTTTATACCATACAGAAAAAAAATTAGCATTTCTCTATTTGTAAGGCATAGGATTCCGTTTATGGTGTACAGTTCGAAAAATGGTTGCAGTACCTTCAATCAAGGAAAAATTACCCTGTTTTTATTTGTCTTCTTCTTTTGTTTTTCGTATTGCAGCTTGTTTGATGATCTCATGTCTCACACGGCCCACTTCTTGAAAAAAAACTTTCATATACATGCTCTAAAATATGAAACTTTAAGATTTAAAAAATCTCCGATATTTTTGTTACAGATTATAAACACCCAAAGTATATTCAACACACACACACAGACACAGATTGGTATATATAAATACTTATTGTTGTGTTCTGGTTAGTGAATAAAAGTAGTAGTAATAATAAGAGAAAACACGATATGTAAGGTAAATAGTTATATTTACAGGAGAGAGTATTTACAAGAGAGAGACGGTTAGTAATAAGAACATAGGTTTAGTGATAGAGTAATGATATACTTCAACAATAGGAACGGCTCTTCTGGTCTGACTCGTAGGCTTATCCTTCCCAGACTGATCTCCGCTACTGCCATATATGGCAGATGGAATAGCTCATTATATATATATATATATATATATATATATATATATATATATATAAAGAAAATAGAAAACAGAGTAATCCAAAATTGATGAAATTATTATAAAGGAAAGTCAACATTAAAATGTTTCGGTTTTAGTAAACCTTTATCAGGACTTTAAGATAATGATCAAGTGTTGCTAGAACAGAGAGGGATGTTTTATAAAATACATTAAAACATCCATCGTTGTTCTTGCAATACTTGTTTCGCCATGTTAAAGTCCCGATGAAGGTTAATTTTCCTTTATAATAAATTCATCAATTTTGGATTACTCTGTGTTAAATATTTTCTTCATACTATCAGACCTATTTCCATCATTTACTTCCATATATATATACATATATATATATATATTACATGGTACTGTTTGTGAACCTGGGTTTCATGCAATCAGCAATCTTCCGACCCACTCTGGTCAGGGTGATTATGCTACCCACCAGGACCCAGGGAGCCTTTTCCCAGGGAAGATCTACTTACCAGGGCTGAGTTTATCAGTTGGCGCATGAAGCACCCTAAAAGAGAGAATGCCGACGGGATAAAACATTTTTTTCGATATTCGGGTGTGAATTTCGATTTGTACATACCCTCAATCTCACAGTAAAATGACTTCTTGTCAAATATGTTCGGGTGAAAAGTTGGTGTTGTATAGTGGCTTGCACCACCTGACATCCAGTATCGCAGAAGTATAAAAGACGTCGTGTTTCTTAAGCACGTGGGTACTGAAAGATTTCGGTCAGTAGTAAGACGAACTTCGGACGTGACACTCACAGCGCAAGACTTATGATATTCGTCGGACTGTACCTCATCAGTTAATAAATAATTAACTCCATTTCACTGTGTGTCACTTCCTTACCACGATACAACAGTTGGATAAATGTCAATCATTCTAATCATCATATACAGTACACACACGTGCGCATGCCCGTACATGAACACACAAATACACACACGCACACTCATACACACACACACACACACACACTCACACACACACACCTATACTTACATGATTTTTGTGCTTTTCTTTTAATAGTTTGCGGTAAAAATGTATAGCTGAGAAAATTGTTGCCAAACCAAAAAGCTGAAAAACCTCTCGACTTTTTATAACAGATCATTCTTTGTAAATTCCACAATAAAATAATTTATTTTCGATTATTTTTTCTCAACCCATTTGACTGGGACAATAGAATATACCCACTGCATCTCAGCAGAAGGGTAAGTCAAACCTCACCAAAGAGTGGCCTGGATATCATACAAGACATCCTCTGATGGTACTAGAGCTCAAGGGATTGTTGAGTAACCCTTCATGGCCATTACTGCCAGATCAACTCTGACTGAAACGTTAGTACCTGTTACGATTCCATATATAGGTCAAAATAGAACTGTTTATTCATCTAACTCGGTGCAAAAAAAATGAATAATCTTGATTTGAATTGGGAATGTTTGATTACAGTACTTAAAACCATTTAACTGTGTCAAAACAAATGAGCTCTGGTTTGTTTAAAATGTTACTTACAAACTCTTCGTTTGCAATTCATGCATATTTAGTATATGAATAAACAGAATTTGGCAATAGATAATCTAAAGAGTTAAACCCAATCAATCAACCAATAATTTTATTGGCAATAGATCTTTTGAAAATAAAATAAAATTCTCTCGTCTTACTGAATTTCTATACGACATTGAAATAAACGAAATATATAACTTAGATATAAGAGATATTTTTATTTTTCAAAATCTGTTAGCATTATTTATTTAAGAATAGGAATTCCTTCCTTTGCTTCTAATAAGTGAGATGTCTTTAATAAGTACTTATATCAAACTCTGTGTGTGTGTGTGTGTGTGTGTGTGTGTGTGTGTGTGTGTGTGTGTGTGTGTGTGTGTGTGTGTGTGTGTGTGTGTGTGAGATGATAAGTGAAGAGTGCTACTCGTACAAAGTTACTCAGTACTCCTTGTACTATGGTTGAGTGATCGGCAGTGAAATCGGTTCCTTTCTTTGACTTACCGGATAAGTAAAGATAGTTTATAACCTTATAAAGAGAGAAAAACAATTCGTATCAAAGAGCAGATGAACTTTCTAAAAGATCGAAGGATGTCCTGTTGATTCTAGTCGTGATGGATGTCAAGACTTTGATGAATTATACATCTTGGAGAAAAAGCACTTGATATAAAACTGGGAGTGGGGCGCCTCAGGTGGTGTAATGGTTAACAAGCTAGACAAGCAAACCTATACGAATGAGTCGAGTCTCATTAAGTGACCCATTGATATGGCCTTGTGCTACATCTAAGGAAGATAACTGAGTAAATTACTATAAAACTGGGTTATTTCGTTAGTCTCCTCCTTGAAGTACATTCTGATGTAAAACCTGCGACTTAAATAATATTCCATGCTCGTTTTTTCTGCTTTAGTTTTTTGTTGTTGGTGTTGTTGTTTTATTATACAGGTTGCTGAAACTTATTAAGTGAGGCAGCATCAGTGCACCGTGTTTTCTCCATACAAGAGCTTCAGGCACAGGAAATACATTGCATTATGGAATTGGGGTAAGATCATATCATGCGATGGTCATGCTCGATTTCAAAATGATTGTACACACACACTTGTATATATAAATATATATATATATATATATATATATATATATATATATATATGTGTGTGTGTGTGTGTGTGTGTGTGTGTGTGTGTGTGTGTGTGTGTGTGATTAAAAAAAGTTCTAAGCTTCACCCTGAAAGAAAAGCCATCATTGAATATTTTTGCTCAAGCAAAACACACTAACATTACTTATAAAAATAGAAAAACAATTAAGATTTCTGAGTCAGGTTCTGTGCCAGTGAGGCCCATACAAAGGTGAGAGGTGTGCGACAAATCTAGAATCTTGGAAAGACTGAAAACTTTTTGAACGACTCACCTATACATCCCCACACACACAAATATATATATATATATATATATATGCGTACTCTGGGTTGTGAATATATATATATATATATATATATATATATATATGTGTGTGTGTGTGTGTGTGTGTGTGTGTGTGTGTGTGTGTGTGTGTGTGTGTGTGAACATGAGTGTCTTCTGTGTGTATGTGTGTGCTTGTGAGTCTATGTGTGTGTTTTTGCATTTGTGGGTATGTGTATATCTTTGTGTTTCTCTGTGGCTTTGTTTGCGTGTATTTTTGTGTGTATAAGTGTTAGTTTGTCCCACATGTCTTCATGTGTGTACGTGAGTCTCTTTTCAAAAGCCAATGAGTAAAATGAAGAGTATGTGTAGGTTAAAGAGGTAATTATAACCCACGAATAAATCAAGGACACTTTAGCGAGAAAATACCGTCAGTGCATTGCCATCGGTGTCTCGAAACGACCCCACGATCATAGTTGCTTCAAACCTATTTAAACCTTTCAAAAGAGACGTACATAGAGATCACGTCACCCTTCTTTTTTCAATTTCTTTTCTTTTCTTTTGTGACCCTAAATCTTTCAATTCACTCATTAACAGCCTCACATAAAGCATTTATGATCTTTAATGACCCTTAACAAAACTTATTTATTTTTTTCGTTTTATCCATTTAAAAAGTCTTTCAGAGAATTTATTACAATGAAAATGAGCGCAAGATGCATTTTCGTTTGCATAAACAGCTTTTAATGATGACAGTTTGATAAAAATCATCGTTTTACACTAAACGCTAAATCTTTTTAAAAAATAATATTACACCTATTAATTCACCAGTCAGCCTACTAAATCAGAATATATGAAGTCGTTAGAGATTTGATAAAAATTTTTTTACAGTTTTCATATATCAAACTCTATTTAATATCAGAGATTAAATTTAATAATTCCGACAAGAATCTATACATTCGTGACAAACTCCAAAACTGCACTGTCCCCGTCGGCTGCCGCTGCAGAATAGACCCGCTGCGTCTCTGCAAAGGAGTAATAGTCCCCCAACGAGTGCTCTGGTTATGACTCTCTGAAACTGGCAGAAAAATTCACCTACCTAAGAAGCAGTGTCTCATCAACCGAAAAAGACATCGACACGCGGCTAACGAAGGCATGGACAGCTATCGATAGACTATCGATCATATGGAAATCAGACCTGACCGATAAAATGAAATGCAGTTTCTTCCAGGCAGCGGTCGTGTCGATACTGCTGTATGGATGTACGACATGGTCGCTAACAAAACGGCTGGAGAAGAAACTAGACGGCAATTACACAAGAATGTTGCTAGCAATATTGAACAAGTCTTGGTGGCTACACGCCACAAGACATCAACTATACTGCCACCTGCCTTCCATCACGAAAACTATCCAAGCTAGACGAACCAGACATGCAGGACACTGCTGGAGAAGCAGGGACGAGCTCATAAGTGATATACTCCTATGGACCCCCACATATGGCCGGGCAAAAACAGGACGACCAGCTCGAACATACAGCAGCTATGTGAAGATACGGGATGTAGCCCTGAAGACCTTCCGGAGGCGATGAACGATATGGTGAAGTGGCGAGAGAGTGTCAGGGATATCCGTGCTAGCGCCACTAGATGATTATGATGATGATAGGTATAAAAAGAACTTGGTATTTAATAAACTACAATGGTTGATATGCCATAAAAGCAAACCAAAACTCTCGATAGAGCTTAGGATATTTTAACTGCATCCCCTCCAGAAAGGTGACCCCAAGGGTGTCCTGAGTATAACGATAAACTGCATCTGCTGTTGAAGCTCTTTTTTTCGACCTGGGATTGAACTCCGGCGTCCCGGACCATTGGCAATCAATCTGACAATCATGCTAATGAGCCGATGTCACTGTCTCCAAGAAAATGGTTATTATAAAATAGAAATAGTTACGTGAAGCCATGAAATTAAACAAACGTCTTCATATTAAATCGGAATACTAGAAACTTTACAACTGTATGCAAAAAAAAAAAAAAAATAACAACACAAAAAATGAAAATATAGATGAATGGAATCCCTTATTCCTAAATGGGTTTATGTGCCTTTAAAATCAATTAATCTGAATTGGCTATTTTGCATAGGGCAAATTTTGTCCATTCAGGAAACTCTTAGGTACCCAACAATGGGTCAAATAGATCTGTTTGGAAATTCTTTTTTTTTTTACATAGGAATATGTTAAGTAAGTTGGCTGATCGTAGTCAAGGGCGAATCGCGGGTACCCTTTCCAATAGCTACACCGAAGTATAAGAGATGGGAGATGGTGCTACCTCTTTCCCCGGATTGCTCAACGTACCCTTGATTTGTTCCTTATAGTGCTAAGTGTTAAGAAGCAAGGCATCAAGTATCAATTTTTGACTGTTTGGTATGACTCGAGCTGGAATTGAACTTCTCTCTCCAGAGCCATTCTTCTAAACTGGTTGATATACCAAGGTTAAAGAACCCAGTCATGTCTTAGGTTTACATTTAGTTTTTATCATATATTGTCGCGTAAAAATAATAAGGATAATAATTTCCTTCTGGAAACCGATTAATTAAATAAGCAAAAGCAGAACTGCGCAACATTTTATGAGACAAGTAAAGACCAGACGTAATCGGTTAGTCTAGCAGATACTTCGGTCGGCTGAGTCTTATCTCTAGGAGCTGTTAACTCGGTCGAGATTACCTAACACCAGTGCCGGGGAGGCCCATCATTCACGTCACACAGGGGACACTCCTTAGGAGGCCGTCCTCTCAGGCTCTAACCCTTCCCAGAGGGGATGGATTTATCGTATGACACCTGAGGCACTTCTTTTTAGGGGAATGACGACGGGATCCGAGGTATTTTTGGCAAGCCAGGCGTGTTTGGGCAAAGGCCCAACACCCTGACCAACCTGAAAAAAGAACATGTGCTGTACTTACCCGTTTAGTGTAGCGCGTGATAAATACCGACGAGCGAAGACCAGTTGCCATACCATGGTTAATGATTTCAGTTTGACCTATTTACCCATAGCTTGTAGTAGATTAGTTAGATTTCTATATTTTCCAAAAGGTTTTAGTGTAATACGAAATGCAAATAATCTGGTCCAGGGTTAGGTCTCCGGTAGCTTAGTCCATTTCTTACAACGATAACCATTATATATATGTATTTACCAACCCCTCTGCGTGATCAGAGTGTGACACTAGGCCAATCTTTATGTGGATTTTAACAGGTTGAATTCAAAGTGTTCCTTCTCCTAGATCGGTTACTAAGCCAAGGTTAAAGAACAGGAATTGTCTTACTATCTACCAATAAATAGAAGAAGTATAGTTAAATTCATTCCTTTCCAAAGGAATTATCGCTATGGTAAATGCAAACAGTTTCGTTCAGCACTTGAACTCGGTTAATCGTAACCATTTCCTAAAACGATAACCATCACACTACGAGTGACTCCAAATATATATGCTTGAGTATGTATGTAAGTATCGATATATGTACCCAACCTCTCCGCTGTGGATTGATTACAACGAAAGGTC
Source organism: Sepioteuthis lessoniana (assembly GCA_963585895.1). Lineage (NCBI taxonomy): Eukaryota > Metazoa > Mollusca > Cephalopoda > Myopsida > Loliginidae > Sepioteuthis > Sepioteuthis lessoniana. The sequence goes on from OY757910.1 coordinate 102,736,287, forward strand.
AGTTTGTAAGAAAGGTATTCATTTGAATTCAGAGATTTTCTTTTTCTAAACTGAATTTAGCCAGTCAGTACATAGTTGGAGGGAAACCAGAGCTTTCTCAAGAGCATTGGCAAAGAGTGAAATACAGACAGTTCCATTTTGGATTTGAACTCGTGTCACTGATTCGAATTCCTACAAAAATGACCATTACGCTAAGTGCGCAAGTACATTTGGAATTTGGTACAGCATATGGATGTGTTTATACACCCCTTATTATAGGACTGATGAATATATTGATCTGTATGTGCGATCATTTACTGTAATCCAATCAGGACACTTCGGTGGGTGTAAAGGTTTGCAAACTAGACAAGTAAAGCTTTACGGGTCTCATTAAGGGCCCCATTCATGCGGCCTTGTGATTCATCATCATCATCATCATGTTGCGCTATCAACGCGGATATTTCTGAACCTCTCTTGCTACACTCCCCAATTGTCCATTGCTTCATGCAGGTCCTCAAGTCTACATCCCGTATCGGCACAGAGCTACAGTATGTAAGTTCGAGCTGGACGTCCTGCCTTTCCAGCCTACAAGTTATATGTTTAATCGTGAGTAAATTCAGGTGCCTATTAAGGTTGTGGTGATTTTTGTCCCTGAATTTTTCACTTAAAACAATTCATATTTCAATTATATTAATAAGGCCCACTTAATTCATATCAATACAATAAAAGACTCACTTAATTAAATGTAATTGGTCATAGTTTAATAAATAACATACCCAATTTGAGGTAATTATTTATATTTTAATGGGAATTAAATAAATCATAAATATATTTTTTCTTTTTAGAATATAAATCAGAATCAATTTGATGGTTTGGTTTGGTTTCTTTGTTTTAATGGCATATCAACATTTTAAGGTTATTTAATGCCAAAGCCATTCTTCTAGAACAGGAGCAGTACTATTTAACCCATAGCTGGCAGGAAAAGGGGGTTCATACCTTTCCCAAGGGTATTTGCCCGAAAGTGAACGTAATAGTTCGACTGGAGTACGAACTCGCTTATTACGATTTCGCAGTCCATCGCTTTAACCATTACACCACGAGGACACCCCCTATTCAATTTGAGGTAATTACTTATATTTTAATGGGAATTAGATAAATCATAAATATATTTATACTTTTTAGAATATAAATTAGAATCAGAAATATTTCCCGCCAAGTTAGCAGTGGCTGTAGAACTCACCGTCTGCACATTTGCAAAGGAGTAAGACCTCACCAAAAGGGGTATTCTTGGTATGATGATGAGGCTCCACTCCTGGAGTTTTGGGGGGAATGTAGATAACCCTTCATTGTCATTATTCCCTGATCCACACTTGCTCGCATTGGTAGTACCTGTTCGGGTGCATTATATGGGTCAAGTAGAACTGTTCAATCATTTACAAATAATTAAAATAATTAGTTTTATGAAACCGTAAAGGTGAGAGAAAATTATCTATGTAACATAGTTATACTCGAAAAATAGAATTGATTACCGTCAATCCCAAATTCTCTATTAAATGGACTTAGTTTCCAATCTATGCTTCAAAAAGATCTGATTAAAAACTATTCGTATTCGATAGCACCGTGTGCAAAATATCTTATAAAACAAATACCCAAATAATGTAACTGTGAATGTTCAATGAACGTAAGTGTTTCAGGAATTACGTTCATTGAACATTCACAGTTACCTAGACGGGTTGAAGTGCTGTTAAAATCAATTAATGTATGAATCGAAAAGAGCTCTACTTACTTTAATTTTGTGATTAGTCATTTTTATTCTTTGTGTCTTTTTGACTATTGATCTTATTTTCTTAAATATTATCCCATTTCTTCACAGTTTCTTGTGAAAAGAATATAAGAATTAAACATTAAAAAAAAACTCAAGTACCCAAAATATAGAATCAAGAGCATCAACTAGAACGCTGAATTTCCCTGGTGGATGCGGCTGTTGAATACACTAACACCATCTCTGCAGAGCGTAAGACAACCCCTAACGAATTTCCTGTTTATGACACTAAACAATCTGATTGTGAGGTTCCAATAATGCTGGAGCTTTGGGGAATACGGAGTACCCCTTCTTTGCTATCGCTTTCAAGTCCACTTTGGCCGTGTGTGATAGCACCAGATAGAATTCTATCAATGGGTCAAATAGAATTAAATTGTACTTATGCTTAAAGGAACTGGTTGAAATTGGACAGTTTTGACATTTAAACTGCGTGCTTATGCTATACTGAATTGTTTGAAATGGAACTGTTTTTGCATGCTAAACGGATTTTTTTAAGATAGAATGGTTTTTGACATTGATACTGTGTACTTACGCTAAACATAAATGTTAGAAATAGAACTGTTTTAACATTTAAAATGTATAAATAAGTTTTTAAAAAACTCTAGCTATACTAAATTAAATTGTTTGAAATAGAAGTGTTTTTGCATGCTAAATGGATTTTTTTAAGATAGAATGGTTTTTGACATTGATACTGTGTACTTACGCTAAACATAAATGTTAGAAATAGAACTGTTTTAACATTTAAAATGTATAAATAAGTTTTTAAAAAACTCTAGCTATACTAAATTAAATTGTTTGAAATGGAACTGTTTTTGCATGCTAAACGGATTTTTTTAAGATAGAATGGTTTTTGACATTGATACTGTGTACTTACGCTAAACATAAATGTTAGTAATAGAACTGTTTTAACATTTAAAATGTATAAATAATTTTTTTTAAAACTCTAGCTATACTAAATTAAATTGTTTGAAATAGAACTGTTTAAATGGATATGGCATTAAAAAACCTACAATGGTCGATGTGCTATAAAACCAAAATAAACCAAACTTAAAACGTTGAAGAGAGCGCTGGCATATTAAAGAGAGATATTGCCACTTGACCTCTCGAGAAAGTCATCTTATACAACAATTGTGACAACACATATAAAACTTTCGAAACAACAGTATTACTAAAATAAGCTTGAGTGCTAAGTAGGGGGCTGGGACAATAGGGTGACTTACTGTCGCTTTGTTTCAAGAAAGCCTTTCGATATTATGTTGTAAAAACATACATAAAATATTGATTAAGAATACTCATCTAAGTGTAAGACATCTGATAAGACTTACTGTCACTTGTTCTTCGGATAACCCCAGATAAAAAAGAGGTAAAAAGACGATGAGTACAATAAAAGAAGATAAGATTTAAAAAAAAAATAACCAGTAGTATTTAGGGAATTTGTCCCCCACCAAAAAAAAAACAAAAAAAACAAAAAAAAACAGGGACAACAAAGAACATTGATATGCTATCAAAGTTGAGTCACAAATTGGTTTCTTCAAGATTCTCTTCGGTTTCATTAAAAAATTAAAATCTTGTATTAGAAAGCTTCAGTCCAAAAGTTTAGGGAAATGAGGTGGACCCATTCATTGCCATTACTCTCAGGTCCACTCTGACTCGGAATGATAGCACTTGTTAGTGACCTACGTATGCTTAAGTAGAATTGATGTCCCGGGTATGACACTAAACTGCTACTGATTGTAAGGTTTCAGTCCGAGAGCGTTTGGTAATGCGGAAGACCCCTTCATAGCCATTACTCCATGGTCCACTTAAACCTAGAGGGGTAGAACCTGTTAGGGTCTCATTTATGAGTAAATAGAATTAGTGTTCTTGGTATGACATAAACTGCTTGTGATGGTGATATTTCAGTCCTGGAAATATTGTGAATATTGTCATTACTTCCAGGTCCATTCTGATACGAAATGGTAGTACTTATTGGGGTCCTATCTAGAGGTCAAATAAAACAGTTTAAACATTTAACAGCGTCCAAACAAATGAATAATGTTAGAATTATTTGGATTAGAGAACAATACTTGAAACCATTTATCTGAGTGCAAATAAAATTATTCGTGTTTGATAGGAATACTTGAAACCATTTAACTGAATGCAAACTAACGATTATTATTAAATATGATTATTTTAACAAACAAATTATTAATATTACATAGAATTAGAAATACTTGAAACCATTTTACTGTGTGCAAACAAATAATTAATATTACATTTAATAATTAATATTACATAGCAATAATTGAAACCATTTTACAATGTGCAACCCAATGATAAATATCTCTTAGGATTGTTAGTATTTGATCACAATCCTTGAAACCATTTTACTGTGTGCAGAAAATGACCAATATTAAATAGAATTATTAGTATAATATTGTAATACTTGAAACAATTTTACTGCGTTCAACGAAATTACTTCTGGCTTTTTAAAATATTACCTATAAACAATTCCTTTACAAAACATGCATATCTTATATATATATTTGTAAGGAAGATTTGGCATTAAATAACCTACATTTGTTGATATGCCATAAAACCAACCAACCAACAAACAAACAAGCAAATAAACCTTGTATTATGAAAATAATCTTCTTTTTTGCTTGTTTTCTTTATTTTTCGCAGGTTAATTTCGACCATAGAGCCTTGCATGAAAACCAGAAGAATGAAGCCAGCGCTGGAGAGAAGAGATTGAATCATTTTCATTCACCAATTTACGTCATCTCGAGGTCACCTAACGCGCCACCTGTACATGTCACTACGCACAATTATTATTGACCACTGGTGTAATGGTTATCGTCGCAGGAAATGGACACGGCGACACGAGTTCAAAAACTGGACGACACTGATTGCATTTCACATAGCACTAATACCCTTGGGAAAGGTATGAATCCAATTATTCTCCCTCCAGCTATGGGTAAATAGTAGGGCAGACTAGGTTCTTCAGCCTTAGCGAAGCAACTAGTCTAGGAGAAGGAAAAATCTGAATTCAAACCTGTTAAACTCCGCTTAAAAATTGACTCTGTGTCATATCCTGCCCGAGCGGAGGGGTTGGTAAATAGGATTATTGACCACTTGCTTCGAGTTTTATCCTATCGACGTTTCTGTCTACGTGTTTCGAATATGCACGCAAGTGATATCGCTTCATCCGTGCTCAAGGTCGGACCTTCGGCCCAGTGTCACCAGCGCTCCTCATCCAAGTTTGGCACAAGGGCCTCCATTCTAAGCCTCTCTTTCAGCGAACATGTTATGTAACATTTTGTCACGTGCCACTAGTTTGTAACAGGTTGATATGCCATAAAACACAACAATCCCACCAGCCAATCAGGCCTCTTAGTATGGTTTTTAAATTTTTCAAGAGACAGTATCATCTATTTCTGATAATTCGATTGAAATTAGAACTAGAATGGATTGGATTGCTTTGCTTTGGTTTTATGGAATACGAGCCATTGTAGGTTATTTAATGCCAAATCTTTTTATATACATATCTAAATATATATATGATTTGTAAACACATTTTGTTGATAACATTCTTAAACGAGCTTGAGCTATTCTTTACACACGGTTAAATGGTTTCAAGTATTGCTATATAACAGTCACAATTTAACATCAGTCATTTGTTTTCTCACAGTTTGTTCAATTTGAGCCATAGATAGGACCCTATCAGGTGCTACCACTCCAAGTTAGCGTGGACCTTGGAGCAATGGCAATGAAAGCGTACTCCACATTACCCAAAGCACAATGGCTAGAGCCTAACCATCAGATGTTTTAATGTCATATCCAGGACACACCTTCGGGAAGTCTAACACATTTGGAGTGATGCAGTCGGTGTATTCTAAAGCCGCTGTAAACTGGGCTTGATGAGAATGGAAGAGCCCTAACTATACAAACAAATATTTGATGATTTATGATAAACTTTCTCGCAGTACCATGTCTAATCGTCATCTTTAAAAAAATGCTATGTAATTGTTTGCACATATGAAGCTATTTTTGCCCAGTCGGCTGGCGCTGTAGAATACACTGACCGCACCTCTGCTGAGGGGTAACACCCACAACGAGTGTCCTAGATATGGCACAAGACAATCTGATGGTGAAGTTCTAGTAATGCTGGAGCTTTGGGGAATGCAGAGCACCCTTTCATTGCCATCGCTCCCAGGTCTACTTTGACCAGAAGTGATATCACCCGATAGAGCCCTATCTATGGGTTAGATTGAACTAAACTGTCCACTTTTGCTAAACGGAATTCTTTGAATTAGAACTACTTCATCATCATCATCATGTGCCGCTAGCACGGATATCCCTTACCCTCTCTTGCCACTCCTCCCTATCGTTCATCGTCTCTGGCAGGTCTTCAGGGCTATATCCCGTATCCTCACATAGCTGCTGTATGTATGTTCAAGCTGGTCGTCCTGTTTTTGCCCGGCCATATGTGGGGGTCCATAGGAGTAAATCACTTATGAGCTCGTCCCTGATTCTCCAGCAGTGTCCTGCATGTCTGGTTCGTCTAACTTGGATAGTTTTCGTGATAGGAGGCAGGTGGCAGTATAGTTGATGCCTTGTGGGGTGTTGCCACCAAGACTTGTTCAATATTGCTCAATAGCTACTTGACTACACTGAATAGCTTGAAATAGAAAGATTTTTGACAATTAAATTTCGTACTTTTGCTAAACTGAATTGTTTGAAATAGAACTGATTTTTTGTATAAAAAATGGACTTGGCATCAAATAACCTACAAATGGTGATATGCCATAAAATCCAACCAACCAACTAACATGAAGCTTTTTGATAAATTAGTGACTGTAGTGGTGATCTTTCTTGTCTGATTTAAGAACATGCAAACAATTTTGCGGCGTTGAAAATTAAAGATAATAAATTGTTTCTCAGTCCAAGCATGTTATGTGTCGAGTAATTTTCTTTTTTTTTTCTTTTTCTGTTTGATTTCTTTGTTTAATTGCTAATCAACCTTCATGGCTCATTTAATATCAAAGCCACCCATGTAAAAGAATAGCAATGATATTTTATAACTCATAGTTGAGAGATAAGGGGTTGATAACTTTCCCAAATTTATTACTCAAGAAGTGTAGGTAATAGCGTAACTGGGATTCGAACTCACTCCCTTCGAAACTGCTGTACAGCTTTTAGACCCCCGAGATTCCTCCCTCTAGAATTATCTTCCGATATTAAACTTTATTATACTTAAATACATGCTCACAAGATGAATTATGTTTATGTAATTATTTTACATTTTCTGTTTAAAGAACTGCCAATCAACTCAATTAGTGATTGCTAATTAATTGAAAATAATTATTTTAGTAAAACAAATAATTTCTAATTATTTTCTTGTGAAGTTTAATAGTAAATTAAAATTTGACTCTATTCTTTACAGTTGGTTGGTTGGGTTTCGTAGGTTATCAAATGCCAAATCCTTTTTCTCTAAATATATCAAATATATATGACTTGTAAAAAAATAGTTTGTAGATAATATTTTTGAACGAACCAGATATAATTTATTTGCACTCAGTTAAAGAGTTTTAAATAGTGCTATTTAACAGTGAATCGTTCTGTTTAGTATTAATTATTTGCTTGCACACGGTCAATATAAATCATTTCTCTGATCACAGTTAAATGGCATCGAGTATTGCTATTTAGCATTTACAATTTAATTTAACATCGGTAATTTGTTTGCACACAGTTCAATGTTCTATTTGAATCTTAGATGGGACCCTAGTGGACCTGGAAGTAATTTTAATGAACGGGTACTCTACATTCCTCAAAGTTCAAGGGGTGGGTGCACAAATTGCTCAGTTCTGTAGCCATTCAGATAACCAACCCAGTCCTCACTCCATTCTAGTCAGGAGCAGGTGTTGCCTGGGATGAAACCAACCACCACCCACTATGGAACATAAGCCTTTAATTTTCAGAAACCACCCGGTACGTATGCCAGGTGCGTGATCTATCATGAAATTATTTCTAATAGAGATATCGTACGCTTGTTTTGTAGCCAGTTGCAATCATTACATTTCCGTTTAGATTATACGCTTTTTGATTAAGTTTGTAAGGATTATTATAATTTTCACACCGTGCACTGCTGTGTGATAATCGTCTTTCGATAAATACCATACAACTGTCTGTTCGTGTAAACCTATTTGATGAACGAGCAACAATGAGATATTTTTTTGATATCTACGTAAAGGAAATAGCAAAACTTCTTGAAGATCCATAAAAAATTAAAGATACTCTAGTAAAATCATAAGGTATTTGGAATTTTTTTTAATCTATTTTTTTCAAAATTTAGTAACGGACTCAAAGTTTACAAAACCCACTAGTATTCATTTACATTAATTTACATGATTAATGTTAACAGACATTCAAGATACGCTCTCCCGTGGGGTTTGAGCGCACTGGCGAAGGAATCTACAGCAGCCACTCGCATAATGCAAAGCTCTTCGAACGAACTGAGCACTCTGGTATTCGGTAAGGTATAAAAATGTAAACAAACGGGAGCTAATACTTAATGTCTCATAATTACTTAGCTGACGTGGTTCGCTTGTTGGCTAAGTGGTATGATAATAAGTCTAACGTAAAGTTGGGCGGGTTTCGATCCCAGCTGCAAGCGTCCGACGTGTCGAACCTCACCGAAGAGTTGTGATACAACGAAACAGTCTTACTGTGGATGACTATATATATATGTGTGTGTGTGTGTGTGTGTGATTGTGTTATTATGTATATATTGGGATGGGCGTTAAATTAAGTGATGGTAGCCTTATCGAATTTTAAAAAAAGTAAAGTTGGCGACCATAGTCGAGGGTAACCCGAAGGCTCCCTTTTCGATAGCTACTACACCAATGTGTAGGGGAGGGCGCAACTCCTTTCCTGGATTGCTCTACTTTACCCTTGATCCGTACCTTATAATGCTGAGTGCCAAGCAAGGAAGCATCAAGTACCATTTTTTGAGTCTTTGGTATGACTCGACCTGGGATTGAACCCAGCTCTCCCGGGCCATCAATAAATTTTTCAGTTTAGAGAAAGGATATTTTATTGGGGTAAAAAAAGATTATATTTGCTTATGAAAAGTAAATATGAATTTCTTCACTATAATGAGATTCCAAAAATTTAATATATGAAAAAGTTGTGCACAAACAGTTCTTTTTATAACGGCAAAGTTTGTTTTTTTTATATGAGAAATACAGGGTAAAAAAATGTTGATACCCTCATGGATATTTCTTTATGGCAAAATTTCATGTAGTATCCAAGTTTACCATCCCTGTTAATAAATTCTTGGAATCTCTCACAGGTGATTAAAACTGCTTATCTTTCTATGGAGATGTCTTTATTAGAAAAGCAGAAATGATAATACGGAGACCATCCGCGAAAGATTCTAATAATGTGATGACAGGGATGTTAAACATTATTTTTTTGCCTTCTTTTATTTAATGGAACATCAACCTCCAAGGTTTATTTAATGCCAAAGCCATCCACGTTTAAGAGCAGTAGTGCTAATACTTAACCCATAACCATATTTACCAACCCCTCCGCTCGAGCAGGATATGACACAAAGTCAATTTTTAAGCAGAGTTTAACAAGTTTGAATTCAGAGTTTTCCTTCTCCTAGACTAGTTGCCTAGTCTGCCCTACTATTTAACCATAGTTAAAGGGAGAATGATTGGATTCATACCTAGTTCATATTAGTGCTAAGTGAAATACAATCACTCTCGTCCAGGATTTGAACTCATGTCACCGTGTTCATTTCCTACGACGATAACCATTACACCACGGCCACCTCTGCAAACTTAACCCATAACTGGCAGGATAAGAGGCTTCATAACTTTCCGAAGTATATTTGTATGAATGCGAACGTAAAAGCACGACTAGAAATCGAACTTGTTTCCTACGGTATCGCAGGCCAGTACATTAACCACTCTCCTATGAGGACAACCCCGGGGGGTGAACAGGTGTAGATTTAAAAATCATGATATAAAGAAACTCCCATAGAAATGGGAACATTTCTTAAATAACTATATAATTCGCTAACTTTATGTGAAAAATGAATAATCTTTTTTGTCTATTTGTTATTTCTCAGGGTGTTTTTGAGAAATTGGTTGGGGTGAAATCTTAAATTCGAATTTCTTCCGAATTCAGGCTGTCTTTTTTTTAGGTTGGTTCTTTGGGTTTTATGGCATATCAACCTTTGTAAGTTATTTAATGCCAAATCCATTTTATGCAAATAGTTCCATTTCAAACAATTCAGCTTAGCGTGAGTACACAGTTTAATTGTGAAAAACATTTCTATTTCAACCTATTCAGTTTATTCAAACAGTTCTAATTAAGCTAATTCAGTTTAGTATAAGTACAGATTTTCTTTACACACAGTTAAATGTCAAAACAGTTCTATATTAAACAATTCAGTTTAGTGTAAGTTGACTTTCAATATCAAAAACAGTTCCATTTGAAACAATTCAGTTTTGCATTAGCTCACAATTTAAATGTAAATACAGTTTTATTGTGAAAAACATTTATGTTTCAAACTTTTCAGTTTAGTTAATGAGTTTAATTTAGCATAAGTATGCAGTTAGTTCAATTTAACCCATAGATAGAGCCCTATCACGTGCTACCATTGTAGCCAGTGTGGACCTGGGAGCAATGGCAGTGAAGGGGTGCTCTGCATTCCACAAAGCTCCAGCTTTACTGAAACCTCACCATCAGATTGTTTAGTGTCATATGCAGGGCTCATATTGGTCGGGTCTTACCCCTCTGCAGAGGTGCAGTCTGTGAATTCTACAGCCGCAGGTGACTGTGCAAATTTTTTTAATAGCATGTGATCCTTCTTGGGTTATTTGATGTCAAACGTCATTGATATCATTTAAGACACAATTGGGGAATGAAGGGGTATATATATATTTTTTTTCCAAAGTGTATTAGTCCGAAAATAAAAGTTTTAAAGCGACTAGAATTTGAACTTGCTCACACCGAGGCTGAAGTGCAACACTTTGGCTATTAAGTCATGGTGACTCCCCTAGACTGTCATCATCATCATCATCATGTCGTGCCGCCAGCACGGATGTCCCTGACCCTCTCTCGCCACTTCTCCCTATCATTCATCGCCTCCGGCGGGTCTTCAGAGTTACATCCTGTGTCCTCACATAGCTGCTGTATGTAAGTTCGGGCTGGTCGTCCTGCTTTTGCACGGCCATATGTAGGGGTCCATAGGAGTACATCACTTATGAGCTCGTCCTTGCTTCTCTATTAGTGTCCCGCGTGTCTGGTTCTTCTAACTTGTATAGTTTTCGTGATGGTGGCAAGTGTCCGTACAGTTGGTGTCTCGTGGGGTGTTGTCGCCAAGACTTGTTCAATACTACTCTCAATGTTCTTGTGTAATTTCCGTCTAGTTTCTTCTCCAGCCGTTTAGTTAGCATCCATGTAGTGCATCCATATAGCAGTATCGACACAACCGCTGCCTGGAAGAAACTGCGTTTCATTTTATCGGTCAGGTCTGATTTCCATATGATCGAGAGCCTATCGATAGCCGTCCAAGCCTTCGTCAGTCGTGTGTCGATGTCTTTTTCGGTTGATGAGACGCTACTTCCTAGGTAGGTGAATTTGTCTACTAGTTTCAGACTTTACTGTGAAAACTATAAATCCTTTTCCCAAACATTCTTTCTAGGACAGAAACTGGCTTGTGCATGAACTATCTATCAGCACGGTAAGATTTTAATCGGTTGCAAAATCTTTTGTAGTTCATTTTTTCCCACCTCGTCGGGGTTGTTTTTTATTTGTTTTCAGTCTACTGAATTCCCTCTTCTGTGATTAGAACTTCCATTATTATCACCCCATAATAGACTTCACTTGCCATTCTTCTGAATATCATCAAATTTTGCTTTGAAATAATTATCCCTTGTGGCATTATTTTGTTATGCTATGAATAAAGTTTCAGATTCTTTCTTAAAAGTTTCACCTACGTAGCTGTGTTTTCATGTGCTAGATTGAGAGAAAACAGGTTTTCTGTCAGTTGTTTAATTTTGTCTTGAGATTCTAGATACTCATGATTTTTTAATGAGTTCAATGGAGCAAGGAATGCCGAAATAATGACTTTAAAATAGTCTATAAGAGAAAGCCTTAAACGAGAATGGAAAAATTCAGACGTTGAGATTTAAAATGAGTGGACTGAGAACTTTTTAAAAAATCAGCTGGAAAAGTACACCGTTATGTTGATTTAATTAAAATCTAAGTTTCGTTTCTCTGATTCCGACAATAATCCTTATAAAAAAAACAATACGCCAATATAATAGAGTTTAGCATCTGACGAATTCAGCAATCGTTGCTAGTGGCAACAGAAAAAAAATCATCAAAGCTGTGCTAACGCTACAACAATAGTAGGAGCAATAATAGGCGTCATGATGTAAGCAGCAGCAACAACAACAACAACAATTGTTAAGAGGTGGGGGTCGTAGAAACGATTATTATTATTATTATTATTATTATTGAGATCTATTGTTCATATTTTTGTATTGTTAATGGTACATCCCACGTGAAAAATATGCCTTTGTTTCGAACCGTCTCTTCCAAAGAACATGCACGTCTTTGATCTTTTTCGAAACAGGCATGTAGACAGTCGCGCCATGTCTCATCACTGTTTGTATGCCTCTCTCCGTATCATGTTTTTGGGCGGTGTTGGTGGGTAATTTTTCTCATCTCCGCATACCTGATCTTTGCCTCTCTGTCTATGGCTTTCTCTTTAGCTCTCTGTCTATCTCTTTCGCTTATAGCTAACAAGCACATTTACTCTTTGCATTGCTCTCTCTCTCTCTCTCTCTCTCTCTCTCTCTCTCTCTCTCCTGATGTCTACTGACTTAAACGCTTTCTGCATAGTGGTAAATCAGCATTTTAGAACACAATTGCGACTCATTCTCTGTTTGAAGTGATGTACACAAATTGAGTATAAAGAGAAAAAACAATGAATTGCAGACAATTACACTATAAAAAAAAATCCACTAATTCTTTTCCTCGTTACAGAACTAAAACTAACAAAATGGAATGTTTTTTTTAAAGAAAATAACCATTTGTCATTTTAGTTTTAGGTTTGTTGTAAAAAATTTTTCTTTTCGACTCAAATCGAATGCTGCATGTCTTAACAGAGATGCAGACTTTTATTTGAGTCATTTTTACTCGTGAGAATCTGGTTGATTTGGTCATTTCCGTGTAAACGCACACACACACATATAAATATATATATATTGTCATCCAGAGACAGACTTTTTCGTTCTATCAGAACTCTTCAGTGTGGCTAGACACGCAGGATGCTCGAAGCCGGGATCTAAACCCGTCCAACTTTACTTTAGACTAAGTCTCAGACCTCTCAGACAGCAAGCGGACGACGTTGGCTAAGGGAATTTTTAAGGTATTTATTTAGCAACAGCAGCAGCTGTTCTATATATATATAGAGAGAGAGAGAACAGGCACTATGTGTCTTCCAATTCTAACTTTGACCCATTCGATAATTCGTTTACCTATTGGATGGAACGAATCTAGGAAGGTGTCGTATGTTCCCTAAGTACATTCAGCGCCAGTTGGATCAATCTTCGGAGGAGCAAATAGTAATATAACAAACACAATGTCCATTCATGTACGTTGACTTAAAAAGTTGAAAGAAGACCTTTTCCATACACACAAAGTAAAAAAACAACAAACAAAACCTCCATACTCTTGAAACTCTATATATATTATTATTAACAAATAAACAAAACTGACTTCGAATATAGCAGCCTGATTCTAAAATGCCTATAGTAATTTTCCCACCAATTTTTGTAAAATTCTTTTTTACCGTAAATTCACCTCCCTCGAGTTCCTTCTGTATGTCTGGGAGGAAATTAAATGCCGGATAGCTGCTAGTTGCACTGATGATAAAATATTTCCTTCCTTTATGAAGAACTAACAAATTTTCTTTCTATCATTGTCATGTAATGCAATTCACAGAGTTTCACCACTGCAAACGATACGATCAATACGAATTTACAAAATATGATTTATATTCAAGATCTTATTTGAGTAGATGCTTTTGGCTGTAATATTTATCATCATAGAAAAAAGAGGTTCTAAAGCTGAGTTCAAATAGAGGACGAGGCTACTCACGTTTAACATCGTGTTCATGCCTTTGAAAAAATATGACTCTTTTCTTCTTTCCCACAAAGCTATGGCTACATAGTAAGGCAGACGTGACATTCTAGTTAGGTAAACGTTTAAAAAAACTTAAAACCAGGATCTGGGGTCCCTTTGCCAGTCTTCCAAAAAAATCTTCAATTTTGTTATGGCAACTCCTGCAGATACTCTGATGACAAGCTGTATTGGCCCTTGCGCTTCCTTTATACAACATTAGCCAGGCCTGTATTGGGATCCAGGCGCTGATTCATGGGGTCTCACCAAACTTACTAGTGCCACTCTTATGATATCACAAAATAGCGTAAAGTATTTTTTTTTCGCTTCATTTCATATTCCTAAAAAGATTGTTGTTTACTATAGGTTAAACGTTTACTAAGCTTTATTTAGTAAGGAACAAGGCTAGGTCGGGAAAATGAGTTCTCAGGAAACTGTATTTCGCAAATTTTCCTAGTTAAGAGGGCTTACTTTAAGACCGGGACATTGGCCCAGCGGTTAGAGTGTTCGCCAATGGCCCGGGAGACCTGGGTTCAATCCCAGGTCGAGTCATACCAAAGACTTTAAAAATGGAACTTGATACCACCTTGCTTAACACTCAGCATTATAAGGTACGGTTCAAGGGTAAAGTGGAGCAATCCTGGGAATGGAGTAGCGCCCTCCCCTACACCTTGGTGTAGTAGCTATCGAAAAGGGAACCTTCGGGTCACCCTCGACTATGACTACTTTAAAAAGCAACATTCTACAACTTAATATGTATACCATATCATTCTATTAGAGAGAAGTATGTACCTCTTTATCATCTTTCTAGAATACGTGCTCAGAACATCTATAGATAAAATAAAAGACAACGGTTTCAAGCTAACAAAGGAAAGAAGCAGAAGGTATCCCCCACAAACAACTACGGACGCAAACTTCGCCGATGACATAGCGCTTCTGGCAAATATACCCACCCAAGCCGAAACCTAGCTACATAGTTTGGAACGAGCAGCTGCAGGCATAGATCTCCATGTCAATGCGCACGATAGAATATAAATGCTTTAATCAAAGAGGTGACATCTCCACACTAAACTAAAGCTCTCTGAAACTAGTAGACAAGTCGACCTACCTCGGAAGTAGTGTCTCATCAACTAAGACAGACATCAACACGCGACTAGAAAAAGCATGGACAGCTAACAATTAGCTATCGATCATATAGAAGTCAGACCTGTTCGAAAAAATAAAACGCACTTTTTTCCAAGCAGCGGTCGTGTCGATATTGCTGTATGGATGCACTCCTTGGACACTAACAAAATGTATGGAGAAAAAGCTAGACGGCAACTACACAAGAATGCTGCGAGCAATATTGAACAAGTCCTGAAAACAGCACCCCACGAAGCAGCAGCTATACGGCCACTTACGACCCATCACGAAAACTATCCAAGTTAGACAAACCAGACATGCAGGAAACTGCTGGTGAAGTAGGCACGAACTCATAAGTGGCGTACTCCTGTGTAGCCTTCACGTGGACGAGCAAAGGCAGGAGGACCAGCTAGAACCTACACACAACAACCCTGTGCCGATACGGGATGTAGCCCTGAAGACCTGCGGGAAGTAATAGACCATAGAGAAGACTGGCGAAAAAGGGTCAGGGATATCCGTATTAATAGCGCGACATGATGATGATGATGATGTAACTTTCCCAATCAGGATAGAGTATCAAATGATTTATATTTTGTTCTGAATATATTTACTTGGAGAGGCAGCTTAAATATGTTGAAAAATTACTCGGCATAGGATTGAGAAAACAGACTACTGTTCTTTAACAACGATGACTCTAGTATTAAATAACACTCGATCGCCGATATGTCATTAAATAAAGATACAAACAACATTTCTATTTCAAGCTATTCAGTTTTGTGAAACTGTTCTAATTAAAACAATTCAGTTTAGTATAAGTATAGTTTTTGTTTACACACAGTTAAACGTTGAAAAAACAGTTCCATTTCAAACAATTCAGTTAAGCGTAAGTAGAGTTTCAATATCAAAAAACAGTTCCATTTCAAACAATTCAGTTAGGCGAAAGTACAGTTTCAATGTCAAAAAACAGTTCCATTTCAAACAATTCAGTTTAGCGTAAGAACAGTTTAAATGTGAAAAACTGTTCCATTTCAAACAATTCAGTTTAGCATAAGTACGCAGTTTAGTTTTATTTGACTTAAAGATAGGACTCTCTCAGGTGCTACTCCTTCGGGCCACAGTGGACCTGGGAGCTTTGGGGAAAGAAGGGTTATGGTACATTCCCTAAAGCTCCACGATTACTGAAACCTCATCATCAGATTTTTTGTGTCATATCCAGGACGCTCATTGATGGGTGGGGGGTCTTACTCCTTTGCAGAAAAGCAGTCAGTGTATTCTACAGCCCCAGCTGACTGGGCAATATTCCATTCAGGTAACTGTTTTTCCGCATTTTGAAGTGATAAATTCCGGTTTTGTAAAGAAATATTGATTATTGACAGATACCAACATTCATTCTGAACACCTATAAAATAGATCCATAGAAGAAAGCGAAAAAAGACATTGCATACTCCACGCTTTCCTGGATGATTTCCAGTGTGATTTAAAACCGACATGTGCTACACAATAAGCAAACAACCCTGCCTTACAAACTAATGATATCTTGAGCTATAACTTCTAGCGTGTTTTCTTTTTTTTTTGTCATTCCACATTCTATTTTTTTCTCTCTCAAGCAAGATGTATAGGAAAACGAGACTGAGAAGAACGCCAACTAATTGTCGTATCATTGAGGCCCTGCAGCTCCTTCGTAAATTACGTATGAGGCATTTTCCCCTTGACCCATGTTTCTGTTTTCAATTTTCTTTTTTTTTTTTTCACGTTACAGAATCTTTTTTTTCCTTTCTTCTTTTTGTTTTTGTCCTTTTTCTCTTAGTTGCTGCGTCAGGCTCATCAATGAATTGAAATCTAAAATTAAAAATTGTGGTGCCTCCTTTCTTTTGTGTCTACTATACTCTCTTTTCTTCCTTTTATACTTTCGATTCTAGCACGTCTATTCAAGGACCGATGACACAAAAGTCTTCCAATCTAGCGCAGATGGCGTTGGGGTGGGGCACGAGCTGATTACAAGGAGAGAGGGCGGGCGAAAGAAGTTAAACGGTTCACCGGTGACCGTACAATCATTCTGATGGGTAAGAAAATGGCTGGCATTTATAAAAAATAAAAATTTAAAAAAAAAAAAAAACGCGGGAAAATGGATGGGACATTTTTGTGGAGAATCAAGTCAAGGGATGGGATTTGAGGGTGAGGAAAAAAGGTCGAAATGTACGAGGTGGCAACAGAGAAGTTATGCACAGACAAACATGACAAAAAAAATCAAATGAAAAAAAAATGTTTGTTAGCTTACATTGGTTAGTCATTTGGTCTCAAGTTAAGCTGGGGGCAAGGATAATAATAATAATAGGATTGGAAGAATAAGAAATCAAAGGAAGACTCGAAACCATCTAAACTGGTGCATTGTTGAAAACTACCAGAACACTGAAAAGAGTTCTGGCGACCTGAAAAGACTTGCTGTCACTCCGAATTTTGTGAAAGGCCACCAGCTAACGATGTAGTGAAACAATCATAAACAGTAAAGTAATTATGATAATGAAGAAAAATGTTTCTTAAACAATAATAATAATAATAATAATAATTTGACTATACAAACCAAATGATAAATATGCAAAAACCAGAATACCTCCTGGAGAATGAGACGCACAAAATTCCCAGGGTTAGTTGGTTGGTTGGTTTCATGGCATATCAACCTTTATACATTATTTAGTGTTAAATTCATTTTAAAACAAATAATCAGTTCTATTTCAAACAATTCGGTTTAGTGTTATATAGTCATTTACATGTTCATGCAGCATCACAACGATACAACAATAATGACAGACGCATGAATAAAGGACACAAGAAAGATGGACGCAAGAAGACTTCTTTAACAATGTTTTACCTCTCTGTCTTTATTTCAAGGGTTCGAAAGGGTTGTTCAAGGTTTGCATGAGAGAGGGTGCTGGGGACCGAACATAACTTCATATTTTGACCCCACTGTTATGACCGTCACGTTGTGTCTTTCTTGTTCTCCTGATGTTGGGGTCTACTCCATCGGGGCTTTTCGAGGGCCCCCTCGGTCGGGTGTGGCCTTCCTTACCACATCTGGTCTCTGGTTGTCTGGAATTCTACTGGCAACTGCTTTGGCACCCAACTCCACTCAATTATATAATAATTCAACGCCCACACGATCGCCCACTGGATCTTTGAAATCGAATGTTTAATCGTCATCAAGCGGAAATAACTGTCATGCAGTTCAGAGATTACTCTCTTCCGGTGCATCACTGTAGTGGCACAATGGGACCTTCACCTTGTCCCATATCATAAGCCTTAATCCGCCCACGCGATCTCTTTCGATTACTGGCCATTGGAATGTGTCACTTCCTTCCGGTGTATCACCTTGGAATAGCATTTTTGGGCCGGGTCGAAGGTCAAAATATAACATTAGAATGAGTACATTTCTATTTGAAACTATTCAGTTTATTCAAACAGTTCTAATTCCAGCAATTCCCTTTAATATAAGTATAGATTTTATTTACACACAGTTAAATATTAAAACAGTTTTATATAAAACAATTCAGTTTAACGTAAGTACAGTTTCTATGTCAAAAACAGTTCCATTTCAAACAATTCAGTCTAGCATAAGTAAGCAGTTTAAGTGTAAGTACGCAGTTTAACTGTCAAAAACATTTCTTTTTCAAGCTTTTCAGTTTAGTCAAACAGTTCTAATTCAAACAATTCTGTTTAGCATAAGTATGCTGTTTAATTCTATTTAACCCATAGATAGGGCCCTATCAGGTGATACCATTCCGGCCAGTGTAGACCAGAGAGAAATGGCAGTGTAGGGGTGCTCCACATTCTCCAAAGCCCAAACATCACTGGAACCTCACTATCAGATTTTTCAATGTCATATCCAGGACACTCGTTGGGGGGTTCTTACCCCTCTGCAGAGAAGCAGTCGGTGTATTCTACAGCCACAGCCCACTGGACAGAAATTCTCCGGGATTTTAAGATACAAACAGATCTCTTAATGTCAGCCAGACAACCAGATCTAGTGTTAGTCAACAAAAAAAAAAAAAAAGAAGAGAGCCTGCCGAATAGAGGACTTTGCCATCCCGACAGACAACAAAATAGAATTGAAAGGAAGCGAAAAACAGATTTCTCCCTTGGAGACATGAGGAGACTTGCTGTCACTCAAGCTCCAGTGAAACACCATCAGCTGTCGTTGATGTGAAAAACTCTAAGGGAGTAAATAATAATAATAATAATAATAATAATAATAATAATAATAATTACATTTGACCATACGAACAAGTGGTATATGCTCAAGTAAGAATCCACCCTGGAGAATG
Source organism: Sepioteuthis lessoniana (assembly GCA_963585895.1). Classification (NCBI taxonomy): domain Eukaryota; kingdom Metazoa; phylum Mollusca; class Cephalopoda; order Myopsida; family Loliginidae; genus Sepioteuthis; species Sepioteuthis lessoniana. The sequence continues at coordinate 102,755,715 of OY757910.1, forward strand.
GGACACACGAACTTCACTGGGATTATGAGATAAAAATAGATCACCTATTTTCAGCCAGAGGATCAAACCAAGTGAGAGTTAAGAAAAAAAAAGAGAACCTGCCGAATAGAGGATTTCGCCGTCCCGGTAGACCGTAGGGAAAATTAAATGATAGCGAAAAAAGCAATAAATACCAAGACCTTACGAGAGAACTAAAAAGAATAATAGAACATAAAAGTAACAGTGACACCAATTGTAATTAGTGCAATTGGAACAATTCCCAAAGGGGTGGTGAAGGGAAGAGAAGACTTAGAAATCAGAGGACAAATAGAGACCATCCAGAATACAACATTATTAAGATCGGACCGAATACTGAGAAGAGTCCTCGAGACTTGAGGCAATTTGCTATCACTCAAACCCCAGTGAGAAACCTTCAGCTAACATTGGCGAAAAAAACCGAAAAGGGTAAAATAATAATAATGACCAGACCTCATAATAATAAACAAAAAAAGAGAATCTACAAAATTGTCAACTTTGCTGTCCCAGCGGACCACAGAATAAATCTGAAGGAAAGTGAAAAGAAGGATAAGTACCTCGACTTTGCTTGAGAATTGAAAAAGCTGTTGAACATGAAAGTAACGATTGTGCCAATTGTGATTGATGCCTTAGGCACAATAACTAAAGGATTATTAAAAGGCCTGGAGGACTTGTTAGTTGGCGGACGGGTAGAGACTATCCAAATGACAGCATTGGTAAGCACGGTCAGAATCCTGAGACGAGTTCTGGAGACTTGAGGATACTTGCTGTCACTTAAACCCCTGTGAAAAACCATCAGCTAACACTGATGTGAAAAACTCTAAAGGAGTAAATTATAAATGAACAACTATATTAAAGCAATATAAGACGCAACGAAATAGCAAATGCAGGTTATGAGGTGATAGAGACGAAATGATCAATCTCATAATAATCAAATACAGCATATTTGCACAGAAAGAGTATAAGACTAGACAGGACTAGGCAGGCTAGGGGATCACTTGGGAACTGTGCAAGAAATTGATATTTGATCTTATGAAAACGGTATATCCACAACCCAGAATCTCTCCTGGAGAATGAGACGCAAAAACACTTCTGGGATTTTGAAAAACAAACGGATCACCTAATCTCGACCAGAAAACCGAAACATAATTTTCAACAACAAAAAAAAAAAAGAGAATTTGCTGAATTGTGGACTTTGCTGTTCCCACTGACCACAGTGTAATTTTGAAAGAAAGCGAAAAGAAGGTTAAGTACCTGGACCTTGCTAGGGAATGGAAAAAACTGTGAAACATGGAAGTGACGATAATAATAGTTGTAATGGGTGCTCTTGGTACAGTCAACAAAGGATTAGTACAAGGACTGGAGGACTTGAAAATAAGAGACAATCCAAACTACTGCATTGCTGAGATAGTCCAGAATACTTTAAAAAGTCGTGGAGACTTGAGGAGACTTGTTGTCACTCAAAATCCAGCGAAAAACCATCAATTAATGCTGATATAAAAAAAAATTTCAAGGAATAAAAATTATTATGATTAATTAACAAGAAAAAAAAGTTGTCATAAAAGAAAGCGGAAAGATAAAATTAGATCTGGCCAGATAGCTAAAGAAATAAAAAAACAGTCGAATGAGTGAGTGACAGCGATACCAATATCAGGAGGAGCTCTTGGAACGGTCCTCATAGGCACGGGTAAAAGAGAAATTAGAAATCCAAGGAAGAATTGTAATATGCCACACCATAGCATATTTAGGATCGGCTTGAATTCTAAGAAAAGTTCTAAAGGCCTGAGGAGACTCAGACACCACTGAAATACCAGCTAATGTTGGTGTGGGAAACTCGCAATGGGAAGCCTTGCTGTCACTTAAACTCCAGTGAGAATCCATTGGTTAACGCTGATGTGGAAAACTCTCAAAAGAGTAACATAATAATAATAATAATAATAATAATAATAATAATAATAATAATAAGAAGAAGAAGAAGAAGAAGAAGAAGAAGAAGAAGAAGAAGAAGAAGAAGAAGAAGAAAGCAACGCTAAATAAAAACAACAGCAACAAAGAAGACTGATAATGCAACAAGTAGAAATTAAACAAAAAAAAAATTGGCTTAGAAAGGAAAAATCGGATGGTACCGGAACAGGATCCAACAATACGGGTAAAACATGACATTCCAAAATAACAAAAGGAAAAACTAACAACAAATCAATGAAAAGAAAAAAGAAAGAAAATAGAGAAACCGGATACAAATCAAACAAAACAGAAACTACACAATAGAAAGGTCAAATGGTTAAATAGCATAAAAGCTGAAAAGGAAAGATTTGAAAAAAGCCCAGGAGCTGGAATAGATCGAGATTCTCTGAAAGTAACATTCAAGAAAGACGAAAATTAGAACGCTCCGAGAATATGCAGATTCTGATTCAAAACATTCGCATCAATCGACGGGAGAGATGAGCTCAGCAACTACGTGAATGAAAGGGTAGAATTCACGAGTGGATAACAAAAAAGGAAAAACTACACTGTACAAGATAAACCCGCAAAAAAGAAACATCCTCGGAAACTAAAGAACAATTGGGTGATTGTCAATCGTGTTGACGATCCCAAGAGCACAAATGAACATTACTCATTTAAAAGCCGTGGGCTATTTCCTAAAGAACAAAAAGTATATTCCAAAGGAACAAGGGGCACAAATGGAAAGCAACACAAAAAATAGGGTAAATTCGATTGGTTATTTAGTTATTGGGCCCATTGACCAAGTGGTTAGAATATTCACCAAAGACCCGGAAGATCGGGGTTCAATCCAAGATAGAGTCATACCAAGTACTCAAAAAATGGTATGAGATACCTCATTGCTTAACACTCAGCATTATTAGGTACGTATCAAGGGTAAAGTGAAGAAATCCAGGGAAAGGAATAGTGCCCTACTCTACACATCAGAAAAAGCTATAGAAACAGTAGCTGTCGGGTTGCCCTTGACTACGGTTGCAAACTTAATTATATATATTCAGTCACTGATAAACCAATCACAAAAATTATTATCCTCTTGCGTGAGCGTGTCAATGACCTTCGTCACAGCCTCTTTCATCTCCTCAATTGTCTCATAACGATAGGCTCTGAGCTTAGGGAATAACTGAAAGTCACTGGGAGCAAGGTCTGGACAATAGGGAGGCTGAGGAACTGTCTTGATGCCCATCTTGGTCAAATAGTCTGTGACAAGGATGGAGTTGTGAACTGGTGCATTGTCCTGGTGGAAATGCCACTGAGCCAATTTGAAGAGTGCTGGGCTCTTCCGACGGAATCTCTTCCTGAACTCCCTTAAAACCTCAACATAGTAACCCTAACCCTAACCCTTTGACCAATCAGCTCTGGTATTCTGACTTTCTTACTCCTCCCACACCTCTCATCATCCCTCACAGACTCCCTGCCTTCCTTGAATCTCTTATGCTACTCAAAAACTGATGCAAGATGATTCAAAAGCAGTCTGAAGCATTCCATACGTTTATGTGGCATTTTTTCCAAGTTTAAAACATAATTTTATTGGACATCGTTCTTCTAAAATATCCTCACATCCAGATTTCAATTTTGAAATTCACCAGCTGTTACAATCAGGTTTTAGTAGGGTGTATTCCAATTCCTGCTGTGGCTGTTCATTTGAATCTAGATTATAAAATTGGTCAGTCATCTCATAAGATATATGCAATAACATACTGAATTTTCAAGAATCTATGCCAATTTTAAATGCGTGTACAAAAACAGTCCGGAAACTTATTGAAGGCACTATATATATATATATATATATATATATATATATATAATTTGTAAGCGAATAGGTTGTAGGTAACTTTATTTTTAAACGTGTATGAGATCTTTATCCCTGCCTCCCACCGAACAGGATTTGACACAAGGTCTTTCTTATTGTGGGGCGTTAGGTGTTGGACGCGAAAATGCTGGCCATAGGATCGGTGAGTGAATGCGATATATGCAAGCCTTTGCCAAGTCTCCCAGTACATATGTCAGGTGACATTGCGTATCATAGCTCTAACCAAACCTGAAGTTCTAGTCCTCTGCTTGTCATTGATTCTTCACCCACCCGAAGGTGGCCTTGAATCTATCATTGACTTGATACCCAATTCAGCACGAATGTCAGATCGCCGAGCTAAAATACTTGATACCTGTGCCTGGTAACGAGTTTGACCTCACTTGTTTGCATTGAGTGAAAAGCTTTCAAATTTTGCTATGTATTATTCATTATTCTATTTAATATTAAAAATTCGTTAGCGTATTGCTTAAATGGTATCAGTTATTACTATCTCAGTACAACTGACTCATTGCCACTGCCTTCTAGCCCCTCTAGAAGAGTTGGGTGTTTGTTAGACTCAAGAGCAATTTGAAGAATACGAAAGAGAGAAACAGAACGTCTATTGATAACAGCGTAAAATAACGCCATAACGAATAATTTAAGCTTATGAAAAATTGATGGTACGCTGGAGAATAATAAATGTAGTTTATGTGGTAATAAGGATGAAATGATTAATCACACAATAAGCAAATGCGGCAAACTGGCACATCTGTGGGACTTTGAAATATATACAGATGTTACATCGTTACCCTTGACCAAGCTGTCAATCAGAGACGCACCTGTGTAAATAAGCGGAAAAAGACCACGTGATCTAATCGGAAGTAAGTGGGCATTATGAAATAATATATGCAGATGCCCGCGGCAGTTGAGTCAGTTGGTAGTTGTGAAGGCCAGAGTCAGAGCCAGCTTGCAGATGAGCAAGCTCGGCCAAGATATGGAAGAAGTGCAAAGTTTGGGTCTCGACCGACAGAAGTAGGTTGAGATCTTGGACACCACAAGAAGCGCCGTGCGTGGAGGGTTGAGTAAGCATAGTATGGTTAGCGTATGCTTTGATAATTTGTGTCTCTTTCCTTGAGCCGCCAAGGACTTAAGGTAGAAAGAAATAAACTCGTTCGTACCACCTGTATTTGTAATACTGTTGTTATTGATATCTTTATGAGTATACAACACAGATTACTCGAACTAGGTCAGAAGAGAGATTGTTAATCTTAAATAAAGAAAAGAAATACGTCAGCAAGTTGATATTTTGTATCCCTTGGTAGAACTCACAACTAAAAAAAAGTATTTGCCGAAAAAATAAAAATATCGACTATGAATACGTTGGCGAAAGAAATAGTGCAACTTGATTCGAAACTTGGATTCTACGATGTCCCAGTACAAAATGTTAACCACTACACCACCAGATCTCCTTCCATACACAGGAATTTGTTTCTGAAATCAACCATTGGTTTATAGTAAAAGTATTTTCGTTTGTTGCTGTTCTTTATTCTAAAAACTTGTGGCCAGGACTGAGCGGTCAACAGCATTGGTGAGAAAACTTGATTCATCATTATATATGCGCTTAATAGTGTCTTGAAGAGCTTTGCAAATTTTGTGGGAAAACAGATTTTTTTTAATATGGAAGGATTCGGACGAAATCACTAAAATAAGATCGAATAATACAAGATATTAGAACTATTGTTGAAATATTTTTTGTCTCTTGATCTCAAATCAAAGCCAAAAAGTTATAATTAAGACCATTTAATGCTAACAAATATAATAACCAAGACTTCAAAAGAATTAACTAAGCAAAACAAAGAAAACAAAAGAGTGAAAAACCACCTGTTAGAGTCGAGGGGATTCACTTGCATAATAAAACAATTCCTACTGACGAAAACTTTACCCTTGATCCGTACCTTATAATGCTGAGTGCTAAGCAAGGAGGCATCAAGTACCATTTTTTGAGTCTTTGGTATGACTCGACCTGGGATTGAACTCAGGTCTTCCGGGCCATTGGCAAATACTCTAACCCCTAGGCCAATGTCCGGTTGTTTATAAGTACCTACCCTCTATTACAAGGATGTGAGCTTCCCCTAAGGAAATTACCGCTTAGCAAGGCTGAGTTAATTGCTTAGTACCTGAGGCGACCCAAAAGTTGGTAATGCTGAGAGCTTAAGCGCTTTTTTGTAATGGTCACTCATGAGTTTTGATTTGGGCATTTCCCACCTACTATGAAATGATATCAAATCAAATCTGACTTAGAGGAAAGTCGGATAAATATCCTCCTACCTCATTAGTTGATCAAAGAGTTTTGGGTTCGAATATGTAAGATTAAATTTCTTGAAAAACATTGTTTACTACCGATTATTAACAATAAAGATCAGTCCATTAAATAATCAATTTCATTAAAATGACAAGCCCATATTTTAATTAATCATATCAACTACAAAAATGTTTTTATACAAATGAAACGAAATAACTTAGTAAAATACGAATTAATAAATTCGTACAATTTTCTACGGGTGAAGATGATTAAAAAGAAGAATCTTTATTGTTACTCTCAAGACAAGAAACAATGTAAAAATGACGTTAAACAATCTTTTGAAATCATTTCCACCAACTAATTTGACTTTGTGCCATCACAAACTCAGCTTTATGTGTTAACTCGTTTTCATTTTCTGCTTTTCATTGTGAGGGATGATGTACCATAGCCATGATATGGCAAAGTGTGAAACGTACATCGAATGTCCATAAAGGTAGAACATAGGAATCTCGAAACACGAAAAACACTTCCGACTTCTTTGTTCAGGTACGAAACTTTTTATTACCGTTGAGTTTAAAGGTTTTTCGACATAAGGAAGAGAGAGGCACAATCTTTCTATCCTGGCTTTTTCATCTGCCCCCGCAACACGTGTGGCACCCGCCACGAAGGTCTCCGCGAGCAAGCGAAAACCAAACGTCTTCTCCCGAGGCAGGTTTCATCTAAACTCCCAGACTTTTTCAAAATCTCCCAAAATCCTCCGCGCGTTTCCGGTGCGTGACGTCATTCGCACTCGCTAGCCTCTGTTTCCCATCTCGGGCTATTGTGACATCTCTGAGTGACACGTCCGCTCTGCGTACGCACGTGAACATCTGTGTTAATGTTGCACCTAACTAACCCATGTGCTGAGCCGAAAGGTTCTCAGCCTAACTAAACCCAAAGGCATAAACCGAAATCCCTCGACCATTATATTACAATGATAATATATCTCTAACTAACGCAAAAGGCCGCGGTTCAAGCTGAGGTAAATGACATGATTTCAATGCTGATTTTCTTTCCGAAAAAAAAAAAACTCTAATGTAATGTATTATTATCCTTTCACAGGATTGGTTTGGTTTGTTTTTTTAGTGGAGTATCAACCTTCGTGAGTTTTTTAGTGTCAAAACTATCTTTGTAGAACAGCAGTTGTCCTATTTATCCAATACCTTAGGAAATAATAGTTCTTCGCTTTCCCTCGGAAAAAGCAAAAGAAATAGCTAAACTTGATTTCAAACGAGGTCGTAGTACTAAACAAAGGATTCCCTCCATACACATGGGTTTGTTTCTGAACTCTAACATGGGTCTATGTTAAAAGTATTTTCGTTTTTTTACTGTACTTTATTCTAAGAACCTCTGACTAGAATTGCGCAATCAACGGCAAGGGTGACTCAACTGTGCAAATTGCACCACAAAAAAAAAAAAAAAAAAAAAAATCAAACGCTTATCCCATTTCAATCTTTCTCTATAAATGGAGTCCTCGTAGCGTAAGGGCTAAATTGCTCATTTGCGGTTTCGAGGTGGGCCAGTTTGAACTACAATTAATCTATTACGTTCGCTTTCGAACCCTTAGGAAAGCTATGAATACCCATTTTCCTCCAAAAATGAATTAAATAAAGCTACTACTGTTCTCCAAGAATGGTTTTGGAAGGAAATAAACATTGATGGGCTATTAAATAAAGATACAAAACTTTCTGTACATTTTTGAATTCTCGATCATCATTGCTTTGGTATTAATCAACCCTTACGGTGATAATATGTAAAACAAAACAAAAAAAAACAAGCAATTCCTTTTTGTTTTATTCCCATGTTGATTCATATAACAATACAATAGTTAACGTTTACAAAGCAAATCTTTCTTTACTTACACATTTCGGTTTTTAATCCTAAACAAAATTCTACTGCCTTTTCCAAATTGTTTGATCTATTTCTATCTAAATACACACAATTAATGACTGACTGATCGATTTTAATGGCATGTTGACCATCTTGGGTTATTTCATGCTAAGAGTTTAGGGAATTGCCTTCTTTGTTCAATCATATTTACATTTTCATGTTGTTGTTTCTTAAGATTTTTCCTTTATATTTGAATCATTTTTTGAATAGATGTGTTCGACCTATAAATGCAACCATAACAGATATAGCCCAGTCGGCTTGGGGGAGCTGTAGAATAGACCAATTGCATCTCTGCAGAAGAGTAAGACTCACCACATCGAGTGTCCTGATATGACACTAAACAATCTGATGGATGCTGGAGTTTTAGGGAATATGGAGTGGACCTTATTTGCCAAGGCTCCACGATCTACTCTGGTATTATCAATGGGTCAAATAGTACAGTTCGGCATATAAATTGTGAAAACATGATTTATGATAATTCACTTAAAATGAGTGTTTGGGAACGAGTAATCGGTAGTTAAGAGGCTTATATTAATTTTTAATTTTGGGTCCCGTCTATGGGTCAAATAGTACAGTTCGGCATATAAATTGTGAAAACATGATTTATGATAATTCACTTAAAATGAGTGTTTGGGAACGAGTAATCGGTAGTTAAGAGGTTTATATTAATTTTTAATTTTGGGTCCCGTCTATGGGTCCAATAGATCTGGTGAAAAATTATTCTTATTTGATAAGAATGCTCGGTACAGTATAACTGTAAAATATTTGTATTAAGAAAAGTTTCTTTAAGCTTTCATTGTTTACTAAGGGTTATTCTTAGTTGCCATATAACTGTATTAAAACAAATGACATTAATTAGATGTACGCAGTTCCTTAACCATTAGTATATATATATATATATATATATATATATATATATATATATATATAGGATTTGGTTTGGTTGGGTGTTTTGACGTATCAACCATTGTTGCTTATTTAATGCCAAATCTTCATACATATATGTTAAATATATATGATTTTGTTTGGTTGGGTTTCATAGCATATCAACTATTGTAGATTATTACATGCCAACTCCTTTTTATACATACATTAGCAAGTAAGAGTATGGAGGTGCCCGTGGTGTAATCGTTATCGTCGTAGGAAATGGACACGGCGACCCGAGTTCAAATCCTGGACGAGAATGATTGCATTTCACATAGCATTAATACCCTTAGGAAAGGTATGAATCCAATTATTCTCCCTCCAGCTATGGGTAAATAGTAGGACAAACTGGGTTCTTCAGCATTGGTGAGGCAACTAGTCAAGGAGAAGGTAACCTGTTAAACTCCGCTTAAAATGACCTTGTGTCATATCCTACCCGGGCGGAGGGGTTGGTAAATAGGATTAGCAAGTAAGAGTTTAATCCTTAATTAAAATTTGCTTGCAATGAGTATTTGGCAGAAGTGTTAATGCTGATCACAAAAAAAAAACTTACCTTAATAGCCTTCCACTTGTTCATGTCAATGATGCTGTTAGGATTTCTGCGCAGAATTCATTATATCCCCAGATCGATAAAACTATAGAATTGCAATATTTCAAATAACCGAAACGACCGACAATATTTTCTCTTATTAATTGCAGCCAATAAATCATTAAAATGTTATTGTAATAACGAGGACAAAAGGAAATCAACTTTAATTTCTCTGGCTTTGAGTTTAACGATAATTATTTAGAAAATGCAAAGTCTTCCTGAAGAATATTGCCATTATTCTTTTCACAATTTCTAACATAATCTTAAGTGCTCTTAAAACAAGAATTCATTTTAATTAATCGATTTTGAAATATTCATGCCAATCATACAAAAATACAGGAGTGTCAGAAGAATTATTTTCTTAAGGTTTTCTTTTATTTATCTACTTATTTGTTTATTTATTTAATTCATATTCTCCGCATGAGCTTTAAAGCGGGTAAGGATAGTGGCTGGGGTTCTTATATTGGAAGCGTGACCGTGAAAATACAAATCAGTAACGCATCTAGTCATATGCAGAAAAAAGTCATTTAGAACATACATAAAACATACATAACACACACACACACACACACACACACACACACACATATATATATATATATATATATATATATGTGTGTGTGTGTGTGTGTGTGTGTGTGTATGTACGAGGGTATTCGCATTTATGATAGATTTTAAACATGGATCATTTATTTAGGAATGTGTAAAAGGAATTTATTCCTTTTTTATTCCAATTCACAGTTATATTCATTCATATGAAAGATTAATTTTTCAATTACATTCCGTTATTCATTATTTTAAATCATCTTTATTATACCTCTTAAATTTTTTTTCAGTTCTTCTTCTTCTTCTTCTTCTTCTTCTTCTTCTTCTTCTTCTTCTTCTTCTTTTCTCTTGTTTTTTTCTTTCTTTCTTTCATAATTCTTTCCCCAGTTTTCATTCAGCCCTCTCTAAACTATTTTGCTCCTCCTCTTTCTTCTTCTTCTTCTTCGTGATGGTTTTTACACCCTCTTTCGTCCCTTTCAACGTGATTCTCTTTCAGACTTTATCATTCTTCTTCTTCTTCTTCTTCTTCTTCTTCTTCTTCTTCTTCTTCTTCTTCTTCTTCTTCTTCTTCTTCTTCTCGATGATTCTCACACCCACTTCTGTCCCTTTTGACGTGATTGTCTTTAAAACTTTTTTCTTCTTCTTTTTCTTCTTCTTCTTCTTCTTCTTCTTCTGCAATATTTTTTCTTTCAGATTTCTATTTATTTCCATCTTCCTTAGTCTTGTTTCTGTCGATTTGAAAATTCAATGTCATTTTTTCTTCCACCCTAAATGCGGGTTTTTAAATTTCTTCTTTCTCCCCTTTTCAATATTCTAATTAATTTTCATTTTCTTCATTATATTTTCTTTTTCATGTTATTCCTCAGTTATTTTGTCATTATATTCCAATCCAACAATTTCTTCTTTACTTCCATTCTTTTTCGCATTTTCCCCTCATTGCTTTCTCATTTTTCTCTTCTATTAATTTCTGTCTGATCATTATTATCTTTTTTTTAACAACTTCTTCTTCTTCTTCTTCTTCTTCTTCTTCTTCTTCTTCTTCTTCTTCTTCTTCTTCTTCTTCTTCTTCATTTGTGTATGGCCTCAGTTTTCTTTTTTTTTCATTATCAAATCATATACTTTCCTCTTTTTATACCTTCCTACATTATATACATAATATATCCAATTTACATATTTTGCGTCTTCATCTTCACATTATGTTTTGTCTTCATTCTCTTCATGTCTCTTTTCTTTTTCCTACTTCCATTTCTCTTTTTCATTTTAATCTTCTCTTCATGAACATTTTTTTTAAATTTATTCCATTGTTACACTTTTATTTTAAAATCATTTGCTTTTCTGCTGTTTTTGCATTTGGTTTAAACTCGATATTGTCTATTGTCTTTCTTCCTTTCATTTCTCATGTTTCCTTCGTCTCTCTTCTTTCTCCTCTATCATCTTCTTGTTTCTCTCTCAGTTTTTCTTCTTTCTTTTCTTTGCTGGGTTCTTTATCTCTCGCTGTCTCTCTCTTTTTTTCTTCCTCTCCTTTTTAGTATTTTCCTTCCCCTTATCCGATGACTTACGGATCTTACTCTCAATTTTTTCTCCCATTTTTTTTTTAATTATTTTTTTTCATTCTTTTTGTTCATGCTTCTCATTTTCCAACATTTTTCTAATCATTTTCTTTTTTTCTATTTTCTACGAAATTACATTCTTCTTCTTCTTCTTCTTCTTCTTCTTCTTCTTCTTCTTCTTCTTCTTCTTCTTCTTCTTCTTCTTCTTCTTTCTTTCTTTCTTTCTTTCTTATTTTTGAATTTTCTTCTTTTTGCTGTTCACCTTCTTATTCTTTTTTTTATCATTTGTCCGTCTACTTGTTCATGTTTCATTGAGTTCTTCTTCTTCGACTTCTTTTTCTTCTTCTTCTGTCTTTCTTTTTTTTTTTAATTTTCTTCTTTTGCAGTTCTTCATCTAATTGAATTACTTCATTTTTTTTCTTTTTCATTACTAGCATTTCGTGGGGGGGGTCATCTGTCCTTCTTCTTGTTCATGTTTCATTGAGTGTTTTTCTTCCTCCTCCCCCTCTTTCTTCTTCTTCTTCTTCTTCTTCTTCTTTTTTTCTAATTTTCTTCTTTTTTCGTTCTCCTTCTAACTGAATTACTTTTTCATTTTTTTCTTTTTCATTACTAGCTTTTCGTTTCTTTTTTTGTTGTTGTTATTTGTCCTTCTTCTTGTTCATGTTTCATTGAGTTTTTTGTTCCTCCTCCTCCTCCTCCTCCTCCTCCTCCTCCTCCTCCTCCTTCTTCTTCTTCTTCTTCTTCTTCTTTATACTTCACCCCATCCAATCTCCCTTTCTTTCCTTTACGTATTGCTTTTGCTTCAGCAATCCCTTCTTTCTTCTTTGTAAGTTACTCTATCCAACAGCACAGAACTTCTCCCCTCACCCTAAAGAAAGAAAAAAAGAAACGGACAGACATGGCAGACGACCGGTGATGGTCTTATTTCACTCTTCAATTGCCTGGGTTAAAGATGTAATGAAGCGCTGCGCCTCGAAGTGAAGTTTTGCACGCAGTTCCAGTTAAAAGAAACAAATTGAAGACAAAAGCAAAGAACGCGTATATCACTTAACAGTAGGTGCTTCACTATTACAGTCCGTAGTTGTCTGTAATCATATTTGTCAATGTTCGTGTTTCGCCTTTGCCATTCGCCCGTGAGAACAGCGCAACGAAGCGAATAAGAGTTTAGGCATGTAATCATTGTTCTAGTGTAACGGTGAAAATTACCACATCGTTGTCTCGACCAAGTAATAAACAAACTTATTGCATCACTAGGTACCATAATAAAAGTTTAACATTAACTTACCGCTAGGCCACAAAATTAAAAATTAACATTATGACACCGTTGAGATAATAAAAATTCAAATTATGAGATACTCAAGTAGTATAATAAAAACAAACACTATGACTTAGTCAGTCCGGTATTACTATACAAAAAAATTGTATTTCTGGTTTGGTTTGTTTTGTTGGGTTTTATGGCATATCAACCTTTGCAGGTTATTTAACGCCAAATCCATTTCTATGAAAATAATCTGTTCTATTTAAAACAATTCAGTTTAGCATAAGTACACAGTTTAATTGTCAAAAACATTTCCATTTCAGACTATTCAAGCAGTCAAGCAGTTAACAATTCAGTTAAGTGTAAATATAGTTATAATGTCGAAAAACAGTTCTATTTGAAATAATTCAGTTAAGCATAAGCACGCAGTTTAAATGTAAGTACGGTTTAATTGTCAAAAACTTTTCTATTTCAAGCCATTCAGCCCACTCAAACAATTCATTTTAGCATAAGTATGCTGTTAGTTCTATTTAACCCATAGATAGGACCCTTATCAGGTGCTACCACTCCGGGCCAGAGTGGACCTGGGAGCAATGGCAATGAAGGGGTACTCCGTATTCCCCAAAGCTCCTGCATTGCTGGTACCTCACCATCAGATTGTTTAGTGTCATATCCAGGACACTCGTTGGGGGGCAGTCTTACCCCTCTGGAGAGAAGCAGTCGGTGTATTCTACAGCCCCAGCCAAATGGGCAAGGTATTTCTGATGTTATATTTTAAAACAGAATTATCATATTACTAAGTATCTAAAATTAGTAGACGCTCCTGACGTAACTGTTATCATTGAAAGATGTAGTATCAGCGATCCGAGCTCAAATCCTGGTCAAAGCTGTTTGCATTTCATATTGATTTGGTGGGTTGATTATTTTTTTACGGTATATCAACTCTTTTTGAATCATTTAATTCCGAATCAAGCCATTTTGGTAAAAAGTTTGTTTTTAATTTTTACTATCTTACGTTTAATATGTTTTGGTTTTGTTTTGTTTTGTTTTGTTTAATGGCATATCAACCATTGCTGGTTATTTAATGCTAAATCCATTTTTGTTCATATAAACCGTTCTAATTCAAATAATTCAGTTTAGCATAAGTACAGATTTTTGTTTACACACAGTTAGATGTAAAAACAGATCTATTTCAGGTAACTCAGTTTAGAATAAGTACAGGTTGAATGTCAAACAGTTATATTTGACCCAAAGATCAGACCCTATCAGGTGCTACCACTCCGACCAGAGTGAACCTAGGTGCGATAGCAATGAAGGGGTTCTCCGCATTCCCTAAAACTCCAGCATTACTAGAGGCTCAGAATCAGATTGTTTAGTGTGATATCCAGGACACTCGTTGTGGGAGTCTTACCCCTCTGCAGAGATGCCGTCGGTGAATTCTGGAGCCCCAGCCGACCGGGTCAATTTCATATTGAGTTAATAGCCTTGAGAAAGGTATGAATACAGTTATTCTCTTTGTCCTTCCCGGATACATGGCACAATGAATAAGGCTCCTGAGTTCGAAATGAAACACCTGAAGAAAGCTGAAGGACACATCGGCCGAAACGTTGAGAGTATAACAATAAATATGAAGTCATTAGCTCAAATGTTCTAAGTAATAACAATTATCAAGTTTTATCAAAGAAATTTAGACAAATAACATTTTTTTTCATTTCTTTATGTATGTTCAATTCAGATATTTATCATTTATTATTATTAATCATTTGGGAATAAAAAAAAATATTTAAACTGACATTATTGAAAATTTTGGAATGCCAAAATTGATATATTGACAATAAAGGAGTGACATTATATTGAATTTGAAAACAACTTGTGGAGTTTGGGCTAAAGTCCTGAATTTCGTCTTCAAAGTGAGTTCGAACTCTAATCTCACCATTACGTTAACTCTCAAACTAATATCCTTGGGAAAGGTATGAACCCTGAAATCCTTCCAGCTCTGTGTTAAATAGTATAACTACTGCTCTTCTACAAAAGGTCCATATGCTATTAAACTTAGAAACGAAACGAAACGAAACCAAATTAAACCAAACATTAAACTGAACTACAATGAATGTCTTCGTAATGATCAGAATATAATTTATGCTCTTTGTTTCATGAATCATCACCATGATCAAGTCACGTAGCTGACACGAATTTCTCTCTCTCTCTCTCTCTCTCTCTCTCTCTCTCTCTCTCTCTCTCTCTCTCTCTCCAATCATTTCTATCATCCTTCGCTTCCGTCAGTTCTTCTCACGTACATCCTGTGTCCACAAAGAGCTGTTGAAGGTATATTCTTCTTGGTTGTTCAACACTGGCACGTCCATGTGAAAGGGGTCCATAGGAGAACGTCGCTGATGATTTCGTTCTTGCTTGTCCAGCAGTGTCCTGCAAGCCTTTTTTATTTGATTTGGATGGTTTTAGAGAGAGAAGTGACCGTACAACTATTATTTCATGTGATTTTTGCTTCCAGGATTTGTTCAATACAGCTCGAAGCATTCTTGTGCACTTTCCGTCTCGATTTTTCTCTAAACGTTTCATCAGCGTCCTTGTGATACATCCATATTGTAGAATTGGCACAACCACTGCTTTGAAGAAATCACGTTTTATTTTATCGAACAGATTGAACGTCCATGTTATTGATAACCTATCGATAACCTATCGACAACCTATCGATAGCAGTCTAGGTGCATATCGATGTCACTTTCAATAGACGAGATGCAGCTACCAAGGTATGTGAATTCGTCCGCTAATTTTAGAGAACTATCGTTTAGAGTGGAGATGTCTCCTTTAATCAAAACAAAAATATTTTCTCTGCATTTACGTGGAGACCAATGTCACCAGCTACTTGCTCCATACTAGGGAGCCGGGATTCAGCTTGAGTGTGCGTATTTGCAAGAATGTCTATATCATCTGCATAGTCTGATGTTTAATAAATGATAATATTTATATGTTGATATTAATTCATTCGTTTCTTATTTGATAATGATAAAATTACGAATTAAAAAATTCAATATTATTCAAAAAAAAAAAAAGAATGATAAAAGTTCCTCTATTGGAAAATTTATAAACACCTGATATGATCTATTCTTTGATCAAATCATACTACCTTTGCTAGCATGTATCAAAATTGTCTACTTCTACAAACATCAGACATGCCTTCTGGAGGCAACAATCACATAAGTTTCACCAAAATCTGTTACCACTTGATAAAGGATAAGTAACAATTGATATCGTTACATTTGATCCCTCTCAAATAGGCACATAGGTTACATCAGTTCAAGTCATGGAAACGTCGATATTTCCTCATTTTCTCCATCATTACAAGAATACTCTTCATTATGTAAAAGAGTTGTGCTGGAATCCAAATAATGTAAATACAAAGAATTATCTTCTGCAGAGTTTTCGAATAAATCTCAAATGGGGTGATAGGCTACCATTTTGAATTTTGAAATTCTTTATAATAAGCCAGGACGGCGTTTACATAAATTTGAACTGAAAGTCGACCACCAATAATATTCGTACGAAATTTGGAGCAGCCTTGACTTTGCAAGTTACCAGACATGTCATAAAGAGTCTGATGCAACATGTTATTCTTACAGTTTGTGGCTAAAGAGAAGATGGTGTCATTCCAAGAATTTTCATATACACCATCTGTTATAGCTATTCAGTTTAAGAAAAAAGCAGTTTCCCGTTGGACTTGGCTTTACTATGTCAATTAATAAGACATAAGATTAAACGTAGATATAACAGTTTTCTTTTGGATGCAAACTGTTTTACATACGTTTCTCCTGGGTAGGAAGTCCCAATAACCTTTAACACCTTAAAAAACAATAATGTGGTCTACACTGAAATGCTGAGTTTATGTACTATAACAATATTCCCTCTCTGAACCACTTATTAAATGTTTTATGAGGAAACATATGTCATTATTATAATTGACCTTCGAGTTCTTTTGGAATCACTATAGTCAACTCATCAAATATTTCATGAGCAATCATATGCCGTCATTAAAATTGACCTTGAGGTCATTTGGTATACAAATAGTTAACTAATTAATTTTATTATCTTTCGGATTAGTCACCAATAAATACACAAATGCACGTTTCTGGGGTATTTATCTATTTGCAAAGTATTTTTTACTTGGGCTGTAAATCCCTGTACTGGCTACATTTGTGGTAAAGATCGTTAATAAATGAATTTTTTTAACCTTGTTCAACACATCTATCCCCCAAACAACGCAGAGTAAATCCATTAGTATATGTGGAAGTAAATAATCGGAAAGAATCCGACAATATGGAGCAAAACTGAAAAACAAAGTAATCGAAAGTGAAGAATTTAATGTGAAAGAAAGTCGACGCTGTAACAATTTGGTTTTAATAAAACATCATCAGTACGTAGGAAAGATGATATCAAGTGTCGTTAGATCACCGTTATATCTCTTGATGGTTCCACTTGTTTTACATCATTACCTTACACAGTCACATGATATTTCTTGCAAATATGAACACTGAATTATTGATTAAAGTTAGCCCCTCCCCTCTCTCTGTGTATATAATCCCCCTCTTGTTTTGTATTTCATTGAACATCCATCAGTGATCTAACGACGATTGATAACATCTTTTCAAAGTCCTGATGATGGTTTATTAAAACCGAAACGTTATAGCGTCCACTTTCTTTTATATTAAATTCTTTACTTTGGATAACTTTTCTTCAATTTTTCTTCATATATATATATATATATATATATATATATATATATATATATATATATATATATATATATATAACCTATTCTTGGTAGAGTTTCCAAGTCAGCATATTTGTTCAGCATCATTTGTCTGGTTAGCAGACGAAAAATTTTTGTTGCCTAGGGTAATCAAAAAACAAAATGGCAACTATTATGTAGACAGGAAAACAAAAATGAAACGCCCATAATTGTTGGGAATTCGAATGATTCATGAGAAATACTAAAATATGTCAGGCAAAGAGAATAAGGAAGTTAAAAAAAATATGAATATAAATGATAAAATTAATAAATGTTTTATCTGTCTCTAGACTTGAGTTATCTAAAGGAATATTGATAAGTTGGTACATGTAACTCTCACTAACAGTTTCTTTTAGCATTTTGATAAGTCACGTTTTTTGATCTGCACCACCGCACATTACTCAGAGAAGATGCCAAGTAATGCCCACTGCTCATGCATCCAGTGGTGAGGCTCTAGTTCAGCGGTTCTGCCCGACTGTATCTTCTGCGGAGAGTTAAGATCCTACCTTGAAATAGAGGTGTACTGAGTATTACATTAAACTGTATCTGGTAGTGAGGCTTCAGTTGTTATCTTGGGAGTATAATATACCTCTTCATTATCTATAATACCAGGTCCACTCATACTCGGTGTAGTATTACCTGCTAGAGTACCATCTCTGAATCATATAGTTCTGTTTACAAATGATTCATATAAGCTAATAATAAATTATATCGTCTAAAAGCGTGCGAATATTTTGAAGAAACTACGAAAAAATCTAAGTGTCCTCTGCAAATGGGTAAGCTCCTCTCCTCAAAAGGTGTTTCCTGTGTACGACACTAAACTCCATTTGAAATTGAGGATCCGTATCTGAAGCTCTGTGGAGTGGGGTGTCATGGTACCCGACCTGCGGTCGGTAATGAACTCTTCCGTAACTATTAATACCGGGCTCTGTACTTATTCCCGGCGAACACTTGGCAGTCGGACTGACTTCTAATATTTTGTACATATGTTGTATTATACTTCGTTAATATACTTTGTTCCACGCAAATCCGAGTTGTGCTATTCTTTCGGACCCTTTACTGGTCCTCAACATGGGGATATTCCTTCATTTTCATAATTCCCAGATCCATTCTGACTCAAAGTGGTTGTACTGGTTGGGGTCTCATCAATGGATCAAATAGATGTGTTTTCAAATTATTTGTATTTCATAGGAATACTTGATATCATAAAAAATGTGCAAAAACTCTTAACAAATAGCATACAAAAAATGCAATATAAACATAGAATATACGCTAGACATAAGATAATCCAAGTCTAATTACATGCCGTTAAAATCAATCAATCAATTAATCATTTACCTGAGCAACCAATTTCCCCGAAAGATGTGAAATAGAATTCAGCAAGGCACTCCAACAAACAAATTAGAAACATCCATCAACGCAATTTTTATTTATTTAAGTTTGCAATCAGCGATGAAATTACTGGGTTTGGTTTAGTATCATTGTTAAATGACATATTAACCTTTAATGGGTAATTTAATACCAAATTAATCGATCTAGAAGAACAGAACTAATACTTTTGTATACATAACTAGGACAATGGACTTCATAGCTTTTCCAAATGTATTCATCTGGATGTGCACGTGTTAACACGAATGGATTCGAACTCGCTAACTTTGGGGTCACAATTCAGCAGGATAGTCGGTACGCATCGGGTGACATCCCCAGTAAAGTTTTGGATAGCGTTATGATAGTGAGATGAGTTTTTAATTAAAAAAATTACGGATGGCATTATCATATCAGTGAGACGAGTTAAAAAAAAATAAAATTACGTATGACGTTATGATGCTGGTGAGACGAGTTCTAAGATAGGAAATTATGGATGAAGTTATGTTATTGGTGAGACGAGTTCTAAGATATAAGATTACGGAAGATTTAATGATATTGGTGAGACGAGTTCTAAGATAGAAAATTACGGATGATGTTATGATGTCTGAGACGAGTTCTGAGATATAAAATTACGGATGATGTTATGATATTGGTGAGACGAGGTCTAAGATAGAAAATTACGGATGATGTTATGATACTGGTGAGACGAGTTCTAAGATAGAAAATTACGGATGATGTTATGATATGTCTGAGACGAGTTCTAAGATAGAAAATTACGGATGATGTCATGATATTGGTGAGACGAGTTCTAAGATAGAAAATTACGGATGACGTTATGATGCTGGTGAGACGAGTTCTAAGATAGAAAATTACAGATGATGTTATGATATGTCTGAGACGAGTTCTGAGATATAAAATTACGGATGACGTTATGATATTGGTTAGATGAGTTCTAAAAATCCGTTTAGGACTATATATGTTCACTTTGCTTTGATACCTTGTCCAATTTTGCCAAAGGTGTCAAATTCTTCTCTTGCCTATGAATAAGGTAGCTGTGATGATTGGATTACCTCGCCATGATGATATTCAACCAGTCTAGAAAATGAAAAACGTGTCATAAAAGCTCACAGAAAAAAAAACTGTGTCCACTAATGCATTAAAGACCTATTGTAAATAGAGACCCCTGTATACGACCACCTCAATCGATTCCACATATAAGGTTATTCATTCATAGATCAATCACCCTCTCCCCCAATAAAAAGATTTTAAAACATTACAGATTTAAATATCAATTCTACGCTTAGTATTACGATAATTGACGTAATGTAATTTGAGTGGAATATTTTTTGTTCGCATATAATTAGGTCAGGTACGTTAGAATATAATTTCCAATTCTTAACCCGGATGTTTTTTCCGATGATAATTAATTTCAAAAGAAGGAGTTCATTTTTCGAAATAAATATAAAGTATAATTAGACATTGATTTTGTGTCCGATTTTATGACGCTTGAATTTTAATTTGCAATGAACATTTAATCTAAACTGGACGCTGAATTTCTATCTATTTATATTTCATTTCATAATTCGGTCATGGCCAAATAGCTGCTTCAGCAAAAAATAAAACCAAACATTTCTCAAAAACAAAAAAATCCCCCGAAAAAATTGAAAATGTTTTTAAATATGACAGACTTAAATATGTAAAAAGTAAATATTTTCCTACAAAATTGTGAGTGGATTTAAAATCAGGGCCCAGTTTACATCAAATTTACATGGGAAAATGAAAACTACAAAAATTCACGGAAAATCAGTGTCTAATTAGGCATTAAAAGTATATAATAAATAGAGACCCCATTTTTATGGCCTCCTTATTCGATTCCATTTTATTTCTGAAAAGACAAAAAGACGCTAAAAATAATTGCAGGGATCAGTCAGGTTATCAAAGAACATGGAAATTTCCATTCTTTGTACAATACCTTTTACTAATGTTCCAGTGTGAGAGCCACTTTAAAATGATATTGAGTCAAATCATATCTGGTTGGAGTTATGGATAAATATTACCTTTTCTAATGACTAGAGGGTTCGCCAATGGTCCGAGAGACAGGGGTTCAATCCTAGGTCGAGTCATACCAAAAAGAAAAAATGGTACTTAATGCCACCTTGCTTATCACTCAGCACTATAAGGTAACGATCATGGGTAAAGTGGGGCAATCAAGAGAATGGAATAGCACCCTCCCAAACACATTGATGTTGTAGCTATTGAAAAGGGAGCCTTCGGGTCACTCTCGACTAAGGTCACCAACTTTACCTTACTTACGTATTAACGTTTTGGTCAGTCGTCTCTCCTATTTTCAAGATACATTCATGGTTAGTTTAGTTAAGTTTCTTTGTTCAATGGAATATCAACATCTGTAGGTTATTTAATACCAAGCCATTCTCTGAGAAGAACAGTAGTGGTACTATTTAACCCATGAGCTTGGAGAATAATGGAGTTCATACCTTTCCCAAGTGAACGCAATAACGCGACTGGAGTACGAACTTGCTTACTACGATTCCGCAGTCCAGTGCTTTCACCATTACACCACGAGGACACCGCCCATTTGTGGTTAGTTTTCTTTTTAAAATGAGTCAATTTTTTGTCGTTTTTATTTTTCACTTCAGTACTTGTTTATTGCATAAAGATACATTTCTCAATGTCTAGACTGACGAATTCAAGTAAGGGGCTTTTCCTTTGTTTTGCAAAAAGACCCAAGCAAAGAGGCGTTATGCTATGGGAGACAGTTGTGCAATACGAGATATTCAGCCTGTAACATCATTCTTTAATTATTGGGCTACTTTGTCAGCCATTATGTTAAATTAAAAAAAATTATGTCTCACTGAAACATCGTGTTTATAGAAGCGTGTGCATCGCGTGCAAGTGTGTGTGTGTGTGTTTGTGTGTGTGTGTGTGTTTGTGTGTGTGTGTGTGTATGCGCGCGGGCGCGTGTGTGTGTGTGTGTGTTCATCGCATATGTATACGCATGCATATCTATCTGCATATATATTTGTGCAAAGTGAATGTTTTAATATTAAATGTATTTTTACGTGAGAATGATAGTGTTTGTATGTGTAAGTGCGCTAAAGTGAGTGATTAAGAGTTTAAGCAAGTATGTGCAAGTATGTGTTAGCGTG
Organism: Sepioteuthis lessoniana; assembly: GCA_963585895.1. Classification (NCBI taxonomy): domain Eukaryota; kingdom Metazoa; phylum Mollusca; class Cephalopoda; order Myopsida; family Loliginidae; genus Sepioteuthis; species Sepioteuthis lessoniana. The sequence goes on from OY757910.1 coordinate 102,777,957, forward strand.
AATCTGTATGCGTGTGTCTGTTCGTGTGAGTGGGAAATCGTGTTTTTGCATATGTGAACGTGGGTTCGTGTTGGTTGGTACATTTCTGTTTTGAAAATATCCCAGTTATTGTTGTATATGACGTGGTGCAAATAGGAAAATCGTGCCAAATACACACACGCGCGCGCGCGCGCACATGAACACGCACACACTCTCACACACATACACATGCACACACACGCACACACACATACAAACACATACACACATGCACTTACACACACATACACACATACATACATAAACTCATGTACACACATAAACATACATATATGCATACACATACGCGCACTCACATAAATGCATACACACTCATGCAAACACATATACAGGCAAGCACACACACATACATACATACATACATGCACACACATACGTACAAGCATATATATTTAAATAGATATATATAAATGTATATATACGAATAATTTAACTTTATTTCAAATACACCCTTACGATATTTCTTCTTATATATATATATATATATATATATATATATATATATATATATATATATAGTTTTCGCCTTAAATTATACATAACCCAATACAATTTTAGAATATTTTTGAAAAAATATTAGAGAATTTTTTTGATAATGCTTCTACCAAAATTTTTCAAGTTATGATAAAATAATACATAAAATCAGTGTTTTTGGAAAAATTAAATTTTGTAGAAATAACGAACATGAATTAAAAAATGAAGCATGTTTATATTTATTCAATATCTTCTCTATAACCGATTGTGAAGCCCTAATTTTTAATAACTGCCTCAGGATGTTTCCTGTAGTTAACTACTAGATTCTTGCAAACACCAATAGAAATACTGAACCACAATTTTTTCTATATCGGCAAGATTTTTGGGTTTCCTCGTATTGACATTTTTCTAAACAACCCCCCCACAAATTTTCGACTGGATTGATATCCGGTCTTTGCCTAAGCTAATCCAAAACGTTTATTTTATCATCTTTCAGTCATTTTTTAACAGATTTGGCAGTATATTTCGGGTCGTTATCAAGGTAAAACATAATACGGGATCTGCTTCAGCAGACGTTTCGAAATTCTCTCTTTAAACCCCAAAACATAAAATCCCAACCATTATGTTTTACAGTCGGGATAGTGTTTTTAAGTTTTAAAGAATCCCTCTTTTTTCTCCAAACAAAAGGAACATCCCTATGTCTGAAAAGTTCCATCTTTGTTTCGTCTAACCATTAAACTGATCACTGGAAGCTAGCCTCTTTATCAATATATTTTCTGGCAAAATATAATTGGGCTTTTACGTGCCATGCAGTAAGAAGAGGTGTTTTCCTTGGTGTTCATCATTTAAGTCCTTTCTTCATAAGTGTTCTTTGTTGTACTAATCTCAAAATTTCTATTCTCTCCATACGGAGATTTTGCAAAAGCACTTTTTCAGTATTTCTCTGGCTTTTACTAATTTCGCGCACAACTTGTCTTGTATTCAAAAATTGAAGAGCCATACCAATAACTATATATATACGTGTGTGTGTGTCTGTGTGTGTCTGTGTGTCTCTCTCTCTCTATCTGTGTGTGTGTGTGTGTGTGTGTGTGTGTGTGTGTGTGTGTGTGTGTGTGTGTGTGTGTGTGTGTGTGTGTGTGTGTGTATCAGCTATATCCAGTAATGACTAGAAGACTATGGGTACGGAATATTCGTATAATGAAAAAAAAGTGGGATTTCATATAATTCTATGAGAGGGTTTAATGTATGCCTATTATTATATATGCCTTTTGGGATGTATATAAACAAAATCACATACAGAGCGAATATATCTGAAATGTAAAAATAGCACTATAACTGCGGTTAATTTTTCTTCCATATACGTTTCATATATATATATATATATATATATATATATATATATATATATATATATATATATATATATATATATATATATATATATAAGGTATTCTTCAATCCAGTAAATCCAGAGTTGGGAACAATTCCGTCACGACAATTAAATTATTCAAAATTAGAATATAAGATAATCCTGGTTAAGTGCTCAATGTAAATAACATCAAAGAGCAAATATTCTTTCAAGGGAAACAAAATTCGGTCACATTAGGATTATAAATTTATTTCCATCCTGCTAAGAATGACTTCCCCCTGCTTCCCTCCTACGACCATCCCTATTATTTGGCTGTATTCATTTATTTCCATGTTGGATCTAAAGTAGTCCTGTTAAATCTTTTTGAGTTATTGATTCATATCAATGCTCTTAGCAGGATGTAAATAAATTTATAATCCTAATGTGACCGAATTTTGATTTTTCTTGAAAGAATATATATATATATATATAATGCAACGCTCTTCTAATGAATTGAGCACTCTGGTATCCGGTAAGGCAAAATTTAAAGAAATGAAAGCTACAACATATATATATATATATATATATATATATATAATTTTTAAAATTTTCTTTCTTTCTTTTTTGATTGGTCCAATGAGAGAAAAGTATTATTAATTCTATAAACTGAATTGGTCTGCAAGTGAATTTGGTTTCAAGTTATTTATGGGTTTTTTTACTTCTCTACTCGTTTTTCAGATACCATGGTCCTTTTCAAGAGATTAATATTGTGTTTGTTTTACAAGTGTTTTTTCAGTTCATTTTTATTTCTTATTAACACTTTTTCTTTCTTCCTCTTTGATTTGAACATGTGTTAGTATATATTGATTCGTATTCAATGTACATCTGTTTTTTATTTCTTCTTCCTTGTTTTTCCTCTGTCATTTTCTCCGAGTTGGATTTGTTTCAGATATATTTTAAGATAGTTTGTAGTATGTGTTTGCGGTTGTGAGTGTGTGCGTGAAGTTTGGTTTCCTTCCCCCCCCTCTCTCTCTCTCTCTCTCTCTCTGCGTATGAGTGTGTAGGCGTGTATGTGTGTGTATCTATGTCTGCATAGTTAGGTTCTGTTTAATGTAGGTTTAAATTTGTTTATGAATTTTCTTCTTCCATTTAGAGTAATGTGTAGTCAATAATTTGATATTCTCGCATTACTTTAAAAATCCATTGCTGCATTCGTAAAGGTGTTTTGAAACATTGAGTTTTCTATTTTCTGGTAAATTAATGTTACTCTGTTATAAGTATTCGCTATTGTTTTGATTATGAGTGTAACCAATGTATACTTTTCTACACTTGCAACACTCAATTACGTACACAACGTTTTTTGAATAGTAGCTAAGCTATTCATTTATTGTGAATATTGTTTGGGGGCTTTCGGGAGTAAAGGATTTTCCTTCTATGATTGTATTACATACACAATATATTTAATTCTTACATTTTATGACTCCAGATTTTGGGTATTCCCCAAGTGTAGATGAAGTGAGAATCTGTTTTAAATTTCAGGGTTGTCTCTAGCTTTTCATGATTTTTTGTTGCGTCTAGAAATTTTTGATTTTGTCATTGTTTTTATGTTGTTCGAAATTGTTTATTATTTCTTTGAATTGTTCTGGGTTATTTTTGTTAAGAGACGTATGCTCAGAGTTTTTCGTTGCTATATTTTTTAGGGAGATTAGTTGTCCTGTAATGGCATTTTTTTGTTAATTCGAATCTCTTATGCAGCGGTGAAGCTGGTGGACGCTCATGCGCAGTTCATCTCAAAGAGTTTTACTGAGTTTTTACGAGTGAACATAGTGCATATTCTACGTGCTAGAGTATATATATATATATATATATATATATATATATATATATATATATATATATACTCATAAATATGGTCGGCTTATCGGCATTTTGCTCGGGAGACCAGGGCTCACTTACAGGTTGAATCATACCAAAGACTCAAAAAATGGTACTTGATACTTCCTAGCTTAACAGCATTATAAGGTATGGATCAAAAGAAAGTGGAGATGCAGGAAAGAAATTAGGATATACCTTACACCTTGGTGTAGTTGATATTTGAAAGGAAGCCATCGGTCGCCTTCCACTACAGTTGGAAAACTTATATATATATATATATATAACGCAATTTGGTATGTTTATAAATGATGAGTACTCAATCTACTGATAGAGCATATGTCGATCTATGTTAGGCTAGCATAGACACATAGTCAACACCATTTCGTGACTGCTAGTTTCACGCATATACGTTCATCAGACCAATGTAAATATACATAAATTCATCCTACTCATCCGCACAATCAAGATGCAAAATGAGGTCAAATTTTAAGCATTCTCTAACAGGTTTGAATTCATACTTTTTCTAATCCTACGTCTGTCACCATATCAAGATTAAGAGCCCAGTCTGTCCTACTATTTGCTCATGACTGGGTGGAGAATAACTGGATTCATACCTTTCTCAAATGCCTAAGCACTATGAGAAAAGACAACAACCACGTGCAAAACTTGAACTCAGCTCGCTGGGTTTATTTCTAACGAGGATAGCTATACACTAATATAGTTATATATATATATGTATATATATATATTGAATAGATGAAAACAAACGTTTAAATAAATCGTCCGATATATCATAAAGTAAACAAATATTGGACTGCAAAGAAGAAAAGTAAAAAATGTCAAAAATGACCAGAAAACTCCCTTTTCAATAGCTACAACAACTAGTTGTAGGGGAGGGTTCCAACTAGTTTCCCTATTATTCCTACATTTTAAACTTGATATGTACCTTATAATGCTGAGTGTTTAGCAAGGCGGCATCAAGTACCATTTTTTGAGGTTTTGGTATGATTAGACATGGGATTGAACTCAAGTCTCTTGGTCCATTGGCGAACACTCGACCCACTAGAAATGAGTAAAAAAGATATATCAGAATCACACTTTCTTTGTGAAGTTTTGTAACAATGAGTTTTCATGCAACAACTATGGAATAGAGGACACAATTATCAGATGAAAAGCTATTTAATTCAACCTTAATAAAAAGGTAAGATCTTAACTTGTTTTAGGTTGATTGATAGATAGATAGATCATTCCGCGTTTATGTTTGATTTATATATGTAAACCAAATCAAATAGATAGACAGAGACAGTTAGACAGACAGTCAGACGTCATTCTGTATTGATATTCTTGCTGTACATGACCCACATTATGCACACACACACACACATACACACACACACACACACACACACACACATATATATATATATATATATATATATATATTATGTTATAACAGTGTTGGTTGTCATTAAATCACTTTGTGGATATGTGTCGAACTAAGCGCAATATAATATGGAGAGTGCCCAATATCTAGGATAGAGCTATTATATAAATAATAAATAAATATATATCAGATATATATTAGAATGTGTATTTAATTCCATAGAATTAAATATATATATCTAATATATATTTATTTGTCATTATTATATGTATATATATATATATATATATATATAGAGAGAGAGAGAGAGAGAGAGAGATACTTTTTAGTATAAATATTCCAGATATTCAAATGAGGCAAAGGAAGAAAGAAAGAAACAAAGAAAAAAAGAAACAAAGAAAGAATTTTTTCCTTCATATAGATATGAACCAAATCAGGCAGATATACCGATATAGTGTTCGACAGTGAATGTGTGTGTGTGTGTGTGTGTGTGTGTGTGTGTGTGAGAGAGAGAGAGAGAGAGAGAGAGAGACGCCATAATGATAGACATAAAGCAACACAAGCAGATAGACTGATTGAAAAGGACTGAGCTTGTCAGAAAAAATAGAGATTCATGAACAGACTAAGGTATATTCAGAAAAAAAAAACATGAATAAAACAAATGCAGGAACTGGGGCGGGGAAGATAAAGAAGAATATTTGAGACTGCAGAGAAAGAAAATGAAAGGCAATAAAAACAGAACAAAAATCGGGAGAAAAAAAAAACATAAGTTAATCAAAAAAAAAAAAAAAGGAAAAGTAAAAAAAAAAAAAAGAAAGAAAAAGAAATAGTAAAAGAAAAAAAAACAAATCCACTATCGAATGAATTAACCCACTTCCGGTTTGTTTTTTCTTTACCTTTCATAAATCACCCTTAAGCTTCTTTTTTTTTTCCATTTCATCCGCTAAAGAATTCCTTTTTGACTTTTACAAAAATATTGTTCCTTCCATTCTTTTTCTTTCTTTTTTATTCTATATTTATTTATTTATTCATTTGTTTATTCATTCATTTATTTTACTACTTTCCGTTTTAGCACTTTTGGTTAGGCATTTTTTTTCTATTTCCGAGAAAGAGGAAGAGAATCTACAACCTGGTTCGTTCGAATGAATGGCCCTAATGAACGATTCGCGAGACGCCTTTACCAGTCATTAATGGACATCTTCAGTTTCTCTTTGTATTCGTCAGTACCCTTTAGAAAAACTTGTTCGTCATATTCACCAAAACTAGCTGATGAATATGCATGGAAACGAACGTAGGTCTTGCACACGTGTCCCTGTTTGCTGATACCTGAATAAGCTGGTTTATGAAGTTGCTCCCTAGCTGGGAGTCATGGCGAGGTTCCAGCAAGCCAGGAACTTCGCTTCTTTGACCTTCCAACCTTTTAGTAGCCGGTTTAACTGACACGGAAACATGACTATCCGAATTTCAGAGAGAAAACCTCAGCAACCTGTAGGAAATGTACTTAGGTATGATCAAACCTTTAGGAATGAAGAGGAAATTTAAGGATTACTTTAATTTCACATCGGAGTTAACATAATAATGAATTAAATGCAACCCTGAGGTCATTTCGTTGAAAGCCAATATTATCTATTGTTATAGGAATTCATTAAGCAAGTTTAGCTCAGTCTGGCAAAGATCCACAGGTTTGAGGGTACAGTGAAAATAGAATTCCCTAAACATTTGTAACTAACGGGCATCAAGTCACCCTAAATTACTTACTAATATAACGCTCTTTTTTGTGTAAAATTTACACAAAACACACTCTCTTATATACAGCATATATATATATATCATCATCATCATCATATCGCGCTGGTAGCACGGATATCCCTGACCCTCTCTCGCCACTCCTCCCTATCGTTCATCGCCCTAGATAGGTCTTCAGGACAACATCCCGTATCCTCACATAGCTGCTGAATGTATGTTCGTGCTAGTCGTCTTGCTTTTGCACGGCCATGTGTGGGGGTCCATAAGAGTACATCTCTTATGAGTTCGTCCCTGCTTCTCCAGGAGTGTCCTGCATGTCTGGCTCGTCTAACTTGAATAGTTTTCGTGATAGGGGGCAGGTGGCCATACAGTTGGTGTCTTGTGGGGTGTTGCCGCCAGGACTTGTTTATATATATATATTAGATTTATATATTTAATGCCATGGAAGTTTGTCTGTGACCCCGAGGTTTCATGAAGTTTTCACAAAACAACAATCGTCTGGCAGATAACATTTTACAAAACAACAACCGTCGAGCAGATAATATTCAATTTTGTTATCTGGCTGACGATTATCCAACCTCTTCACACAAGCAGATGTGACACAGGATTAATTTCTTTAGCGGATTTTAACAGGTATAAATTCTGATTTTTTTCCCTAGACTGGTTGCAGTTGGCATATCAAGGTTAAAGAGCCCAGTCTTTTCTACTATTTATCCATTAGTGGAGTCAGAATAGTTGGATTCTTACGTTTTCCCAGGATATTCGCACTATATGAAATACAAACAGCCTAGTCTAAGATTTGGACAGGCGTCGCCGTGTCTATTTCCTAAGATGATAATCATTAATCCAATTACATACGTCAGTTAGGATAGTGTAGACCCAGAGATAAATGATTTTGGTCAGCTTCTTGCCAATGCTATCATCGTAATAATAATCACAGGTGAGAAATTGACAATCACTAAATGCCGTGAACTCTGCGTCTACGCTTTCCTAACTTAGAATTTATATACTCTATCACCGATGCTGAGCACTATTTATAAATATTGCAAATGGTGTAAACTGAGTGCAAACAAATTACTTATTAAAAATAGAACTGTGTGATCTTTTAAGTGCGTGTAAATTTAACTTAGTGTAAATATCACTGATGTTTATTTGAATTTTTACTTATACAAAGCAGTACATGGAACTATTTAAATGAGATCTATGTCAAATTGAATAGTTAGAAATAGAACTGTTTGTACATTTAACTGCGTGTATCTAGAAAATGTGTTCATAACTCATATATTTGTCAACCAGGATTTGGCATAAAATAACTAACAATGGTTCATATGTCATAAAACTAAACAAAATAAAACCTACTTACGTAGCATAAAATCCTCCATCCTAGTAAACTCAATTCATTTGACTGAGTACGAGGAGCATCCCAATACCGGTACATTACATCGCTGAAGAGCAATTGTGTCTAGTGATATAGACTGCTATTTGATGTTTAGGATCCTCCTAAGACTCCTTTGATGCGATCTTTCCAAAACTTTACAGAGACTGCGTCTAAGTCTCAGAAGACAATAAAATGGCAGATAAAACACACGATTCATAAACACTATCCTTTGTTTTGATGGCAATATATGTCACCTTCATAAGATATTCGAGCTTTGTTGGATTTTTTGATCTTTTCAATTCATCTCTGGAAAGAGAGTTGACAGTGTCTACAAAAGAATTAATCTCATTCAATTTGGTACGCTGGATGAAATATCAGGGTAGGGTTCTTGACCTAGAAGCAAAGGGTACAAGACCTTTTCTGCAGACTGATGGTAATTCAAAAGAATTCTGAAGAACCGACCCATTAAAGAATGCATTTTTTTTTTCAGTGGGAGAACGAAATCTCGAACTTGCATGTGTGGGCCAAAAGTAAGTATTACAAACCGAAATAGTATCATGTGTTTTATGTATAACACTACATTGAAGGGTTGATAAGGATCTTGCTCTGCTCTGGAAGCGAAGTTTGGAATGAGATCTGATAATAAGAGAAAAGTGAAGACAGATATGGAAACTACATTGATATGCTATGCCAAGAGTCTAACGTCTTCTGAATACAAAGTAATGTGTCTCCAAAAATGAATTATACACAGAAAGGATGAATGTGACACTATGAAGTGGGTGGTCCGTTAAGCAGACGATCCCTTTGTCTGTTTTGGCACGAAACCAAACAAAGGCCTGAGCCCACGATCTTCGACGTGACCGGAAGTGGGTAAGGGAACGCGAGAGAGAGAGAGAGAGAGAGAGAGAGTTGGAAGAAGGAACCGACAGGAGGAGTTGGCAACGGGCGAGGCAGAAGGGAGTTGGCAGTCGAAACCGGACAGAGAAGAGACCAGTCGGCATGAGATAGGGTCCAGTAGCAGTGAGGGAAGACCAGTCAAGATGAGTCAGCATTCTTCGTGGTTTGAGGAAATTTCGCCAAAACTACACGTCAGTGATAGTCTACATATGCACAAAGAATGCAGAGTGTCACAACTTAACCTTCTTGCACTTGAGTTAACCCAAGCATATTGTTCGTTTGTTCTTTGTTCTTTTTCTCCCACTCCCTTGATTGTATTTCTTGTGGCCAGGAAGAAATGTGTGATGCCCCTATCGGAACAACAAGATGATAACCGGCCAAGATTGACATAGTTTAAAGAAGTTGATATATTCGGGGGGCCGAGGGGGTATCGTCACATGAGAACTATTATATTTCATGTAGAGCACATGTCACTTTGACATTTTAACAACTGAATCAGGAAAGTATATTTATTGTTGTGGATTGTTTCCTCGTCAACGTAATACACAAAAAATGTGGAATACAAAAAGACAAAAAATTAAACAAAACATGCAGATAAAAAATTTTCAATAAGGGAAATATTAGATGTGCATCAACTCTACGTGAAATATCACACTTCTCTCCGGGGGTGTCCTCGTGGTGTAATGGTTAAAGCGATGGACTGCGGAATCGTAGTATGCGAGTTCATACTCCAGTCGCGCTATTATGTTCACTTTCGGGCAAATACCCTTGGGAAAGTTATGAACCCCCTTATCCTCCCAGCTATGGGTTAAATAGTACCAGTACTGTTCTTCTGGGAGAATGGCTTTAGCATTAAATAACCTGCAAAGGTTGATATGCCATTAAACAAAGAAACCAAACCAAACCAAACACTTCTCTCCCTCGTAGTGTAAAATTCATTTTTCGTTTCGATTTCTGTAATAAATGGCATATCAATTTTAATATAATTAGGGACTCAGGTTGATTGTTTTAAAAGTAAGTTGTTTTTTAACGAAATTGACCAATCGACCATATGACGGTAGAAAAAGAGGTACATATATGAGAAAGAAAGATTCGAGAGAGTTGCAGAGAGAGAGAGAGAGAAAGAGAGTGAGAGAGAGAGAGAGAGAGAAAAGAGCTATAAGGGAGAAACGAATGGGAAGGTGAACAGAAAGGGTCCCCAAGTCTAGTTCAGGATAGCAGCAGACGTCCAAGTCAAAAATATATGCATCAACAGCAAATTGGCTGGAAGAAATTCAAACGGAAAAGCCATTGGCAGGGGTAATCAAGATAGAAAACAGGAAAATAAAGTCAGTCGGGGACTAGCTACGATGATGAGTAGACTGGCCAAAAATTATTGCACCCATTTTGGGTTGATTTCTGTGAAGATTTCTTACTCATACTGCAAAGATGTGAGGACAGAACCCGAGCAAGCATGTGCGAAAAATGTAACAAACTGGCTTAGCTGGCGACGGAATGCCGTGGATGAACTTAGCAGATTCAATGCGGTCACAAGATAACATCAACCAAATGGTTTCGTAGGATAGAGAAAAATAAAGGAAGATGGCAAGGAATTTAATTTATTGCCTGAGGATAGAGTGACAGATATTTCCCTTCCCAGATAAGATCAACAAATTACCAGTAAAAAACGGAAGTATGTAAGTTCCGATAACCAGCCATAAACAGAAAAATACGTGAGCGAAGATGTGTGTTCATATTTCCATGTGGGAGTTGAAAGACAATATAAGGTCTGTAATTTTGGAATCAGGGAGAGACCCACTGGTCACTCAAGGTAACCTATCGGCTCCTTCGTGTGTGTTCTCCGGCAGTCGCTCTTATACATACAAAGGTTCCCCGCCACAGAAGAAAGATATGTGCGAACTCTCTCTGACTGTATTACAACTTCACGCAACCGTCGAATAAAAAGAATAAAAATATAGATTATATTTTTATATATCTACGTGGACTTCGTTGTTTGTCCAGCAGTACAATATACGACAGAAATACAATAGAAAATAAGAAAGATTATATCAAAGTCTGTGTCTGATCACTGTCTTCTCATGACAATTTGTTTCTCTCTGTCTATCTTAATGCAGTTGACTTATTTTCCTACTCTGTTTCTCTCTTGTCTGGTATCAGCAGGAATTGATGTTAGCAAATAAACTTCGTATAAAACAAAAGAAAAACAGACGCTGTTTTGTGGGTTTGTCACCTTTTTCTCACAGTGAGGGTACAACGGTATCCGTCAGGAACTTAAGGCGTAGTCCAACACTCATAGACCTATTAGAACCATGGAGGTACAAATGTCTCTGTAGTGTCGTAGCGCTACAATGATTTGCCGAAAACCGTGATGGTGCAAGCGTCTATTTGATGTCGAACTATTACAAATGTCTACACGAGAACCGTAACGTTACACAACATTTAATGTCAAAGCCATATTTGGTGAAAAACAGCATGGATACTATTTAACCCATAGCTGGAGAGATATGAAGATTCATAGCTTTCTTCCCTGTATTGTGTGATGCCTGAGATAACTTCTATGACGGAACTAGGCATGAACATAAGAAAGCCTCTAGTTAAAAACTTTTTTTCGCATCTTGGCATTGGCTGTGATGAAAGGTAGATTATATTTTTTGACAACTCTTCTTTTTCCAAAAATGCACGTGTCCTGCGTATGTCACTAAACTACATCTGATGGTGAGGCTCCAGTTCTGGAGATCTGGGAAGTGTGAAGCACTCCTACAATGTTAATCCCAGTCTACTGGGGCTATAGAATACACTAACTGCACTTCTACTGAGGGGTAAGACCCCACTCATCAAGTGTCCTTGATATGACACAAAATAATCGGATGATGAGGCTCCAGTAATTTTGGAACTTTGGGGATGCGGGGTACTACTCCTTGCCATCGCTCTCAGGTTCACTCTGGCTCGGAGTTGTAGCAGCTGAAAAGATGTCAAACATGGTTCAAATATAATTGTTTGATGTTTAAACTGAAAGCAAATAAATGACCTATGCTAAATATAATTGTTTAAAATAGAACTGCTTGATTCTTTAACTCTATGTAAAGAAATGACTGATATTAATTGAATTATTAGTGATACATAGCAATACTTGGAACTATCAAACTTTGTTTAGTTATGTTTACAGATCTGTTGTATAGAATTACCTACCTCCCCTCTGGAATGTAAAATAATGGTTGCGTCCATCCTATTAATTAACTGTCAGGCAGACGAGAGTTATCCTATATATGAATTCCTCATCGAATGAATATACTATTACTAAGTATCATAGTTTCTTCTTATTCATTATTATTACATATCTCCTACTTTCTCTTTGAGTGGGTAATTGGCTGCCTTTACCACGAAACAAAAGTGGCGACGAAAATTTGAATTTACGATTGATATGACATGAAAAGTTACGATTAAAAGGCTAAAATTAAATTAAATCAGAAAAAAAGTGGGCAGGATATGACACAAGGTCAATTTTTAAGCGGAGTTTAACAGGTTTGAATACAGAGTATTCCTTTTCCTAGACTAGTTGCCTCTCCAAGGCTGAAGAACCTAGTCTGCCCTACTATTTACCCATAGCTGGAGGGAGAATAATTGGATTCATACCTTTCCCAAGGGTATTAGTACTATGTGAAATGCAATCAATCTCGTCCAGGATTTAAACTCGTGTCGCCGTTTCCATTTCCAGCGACGATAACCATTACACCACGGACACCTCCAGAAAGGAATATAATACATGGACAGACGAGAAAAAGATACCTCTCCTTTTATGTAAATTATCAGCAAGAGAGCCCAAAAACAATTTAGTTAGACACAAGAAGAACTCTTTTTTACAAAGCAACAGAGCATGCCATTTGATAGATGAACCATCAAGCAAATCTTTTTTATTTCATAATTCATTCAATTTATTTACTTTTATTAAGTATATGTAAATAAATATTGCATTTACCATTTGGATTGATATGTAACTCTTGGGTATCACCTACCTTTTCGGCACAATGAGCTAGTCCATCAGCCATATATCGCAGTAGCTTCTAATACCAGAGAGTCTTGAAGGTGAACAGCCGCTCCTTATAACGGAAGCCAATACTATTGTTAAACTATATCCTTATTCTATCTACCAATCCTATGTTCTTGTTTACTAACAGTCTCTCTCTTGGAAATACTTTTTTCCTGTAAATATGACTCTGTTTCCTCACATATCGTGGTTTTTCTTTTTATTACTCCTACACGCGTTCACTAACCAGAATGCAACAGTAACTCATGAAAAAAAAAGCATTGAAAATATCATATTGATCTTTAAACCTTGTACGGCTATTACTAATGTAGCCGTGGAATTTCCTCAAGTTTAACTAGTTCAGAGGGATTTCCCAAGACATCGTGGCTAAAGTGCTGAACTGCGACATGGCCGTAAGCGAGTTCAAACTCCAGCCACGCAATTTCGTTCACTTCTGGACTAATACTCTTGAGAAAGGTATTAAGCCCTTTATTCTTTCAGCTCTAGGTTGAATAGTACTTCTTCTATATGCATGGCTATGACATTAAATAACCCATGAAGGTTGATATACCATTTAACCAAGCAGAATCAATTCGATGTTTTTAAATTAATCAAAAATACAAAACTCGTAGCAGATATTCAGATAGTGAAATTTCTTAACTGAAAGCCCATGGGACACCCAAACCAACTCCATTCTACCCTTGAATTCTTTTTGAAAAAATTTAGAATGTTGGTATCTATTTATGCTTTATAGACAATAGCTATGTAGAAATAGGTTTGGGTTATTGTAAATATGGGTGCATACTTGTATATTCTCCGACCGGAATTTTGGTCACACGCGTATATTTAGTTACAGGCAGCGGCAGGATATGTTCTACGGGTTAAATATATATTTACTCGAAATGTTTATTTACCCATAGAGTCAGTCACAATTTAAGAGTTCTTTTAACAAAATATTTTTTGTCTTCATTCACTAAGATTTAAATAGTTTTGGCACAAAGACGGAAGAATCGGATACCTATGTTTACTTGAACTTACTAATAATCGTCCGTTAATTTTGTTCAACCGAATGACATAATGAATAATCTATCAAATTTAATATGATATGAAATTCGTTTTGTACGTCCACAAAAATAGCTAAAACAAATTAGATTCTTGCTTCGGATATTTGTTATCAAATTAGAATTAATCCCTTCTGATGGGATGTAACGACACTGTTGGTAAGAATATGATTTGGCTTGATTGGTTTGGTTGATTTTATGGAATATCAACCATTGTAGATTTCTTAATGCCAAACTGCCTTTATATAGATATTAAGTAACCTACAATGGTTACTTAATGCCAAAACCTCTTTCCATATATATATATATATATATATGATTTGGTTTGGTTGAGTTTTATGGCATACCAACTTTTGTAAGTTATTTAATGCAAAATCCACTTTATATATATATTAAATAAATAGGGTTCGGTTTGGCTGGGTTTTATGGCATATAAACGCTTGTAGGTTATGTAATGCTATAGCCATTTGATATATATATATATATACATTTAACATGATTTCTAAACGAAATTTTTAGATAACATATTTAAATGAGATTGAGCTCTTTTTTTCATACAATTAAATGGTTTCTCTTATCTCAATCTAATTAGTACAATTCTATTTACTATTAATCAATTTTTTGCAATCAGTTTAATATTTTCAATTATTGCTATGAATCACTAACAATTTACATTAAGCATCAGTCATTTGTTTACACAGTTAAATAATCAAACAGCTCAATTTCAAACAATTCAGTTTAGCATGTCAGCAAAGTTAAATAGTTCGAAGTATTGCTATGTATCACTAACTATTCCATTAAACACCAGACATTTGATTACACAGTTAAATGATGAAACAGTTCAATTTCTAACAATTTCATTTAGCACAAGTACGCAGTATTTTGTTTACACACAGTTATATGTAAAACATTTCTATTTCAAACAACTACGATTAGCATAAGTACTCAGTTTCAATGTCAAACAGTTCTTTTTGGCCCATAGATTGGACCATGTCAGGTGCTACAACTTCAGGCCAGAGTGGTCTTGAGAGCGATGACAATGAAAGGGCACTCCGCATTCCCTAAAGCTCCAGCAATACTTAACCCCAGCATCAGATTATTTAATGTCATAACAGAATACTCGTTGGGGGGTCTTATCCCTCTGCAGAGGTGCAATCGGTGTATTCTACAGCCCCAGTCGACGGGGCAACAGTCTAAGAGAAGGACAACCATCGATGGCAATGAAGAGGTACTCCATATTCCCCAAAGCTCAAGTATTACAGAAACCTCACCATCAGATTGTTTAGTGTTATATCCAGGACACTTGTTGGGGAAGTTTTACCACTCTGCCGAGCTGCAGTCGATGTATTCTGCTGCCGCATCATACTGAGCCATCCAAAATCGTAGATATGCGCAATAATTACTGACCAAAGCTTAGCTTTGTCATCAGGTCTAACTTAAAGGAAAATCCACTTAGACACAAAATCCCTACTTAGTTATAGGGACCTTAGAACAGAACGTTCACCATTATCCTCCAGTGTGGTCTTAAGATGGCCTAAATACATGCATGAATGTATCGTTTCTCTTAGTTCAGTGCGCTAGTTTCGACTTTGTCTTTATAAAAATAAAAGTTCAAAAAAAATTTCAATGCTATTTTTTGTAAGTCCATACACTTTTTAGTGAATGCTCCTATATGAAGTAATAAACTTATAGAAATACTTTATTATGAAATGTTTCTCCTGCATTCATACTTCTTTTTTTTAAACTGCTATTTCCTTTCATAAGTCGTCTATCTTGGTACGGTATATCTTTTTAAAATGTATATCGAATATGGACCATTAAACAAGAAATAGAATAACTACAAACGTAAAGAATTAGAAAGATCAAAAGAATGTAAGAAAGCATATAACGAATGTTCAATTCAATGGCAAATAGAAAACAGAGAGAAAGAGAGAGAGATAGATAGATAGTGTGTGTGTGAGAGAGGGATGTAGGAGGAGGGAAATATCTTGACTGTTTCGAAGTTGTGTTAACTGGTCTGTCAAACATATTACACAAAATACCCGCCATTGGATTAAACCTGAAAAAATGCTTTTAATTTCCAGTTTTTATATCGACATTGGCGTCAGCTTTTTTTTCACGGTTACGTTAGTGAACAAGGCATTGACTATTAAAAAAAGAAAGAGAAAGATTTAAATGTTGTTACACTAAATATATTAATTTTTATTTATTGTAATTGCCAGCAGTTTATCAATGTTTACAAACCGTGACGTCTAAAAGAAAGAATATAAGAAAAAGAAAAGAAAACAAACAAGTGTTTCGGTGAGGAGTAAAAGTTAACAATATAATCTCACAGACCATTACGAATGCAATGATTTCTGTTCTAAATGGGTAGCCCATATACGCCATGTAAAATACCGAACTGACTTTAGAAAAAAATTTCCGATGATTTTTATTCTCAGGTACTGGCTTTTGAAGAAAGAAAGAAAGAAAGAAAGAAAGAAAGAAAGAATGAGAAAAAGCTCTGAGAAGAAAGAAAGAAGCAAAGAAAGAAAAAAAGAAAGAAAGAAACGACAACTTACACACTGAGTAGATAATTTTGTATACTATTACTGCTGGAGTGAGTTTAGTCCTCACACAGTGGCTCACAACTTGGCCCTATCTCGGCTGATGTCAAGTTTAATATTGTTTTAACCCTTACAAAACTGAGTTTCCCAAAACCCTGTAAGTTCTGGAGATTTGAGGATAGTGGAGCATCATTTCCTTATCATTACTCCCAGGTTTACTCCTAGCTGGAGTGGTAGTACCTCTTAGGGTCATATCTATAGATCCAGTAGATGTGTTTGAAAATTATTGCTATTCGATAGGACGGTGCGCAAAAAAGAAACAACTATACAAAAAAATGTAAATATTAACGTTCAATGAACGCGATTCCCTAACCTCTAGGAATTAAATCAACCTAGACTAGTTAATATGCCAGTATGATCAATCCATCATTAACTGTTATCGGAGCCCTTTCTGTTGGGGCTAAAAGAATATTCCGATTGCATCTCTGTCTAGGGATATGAACCCCGCAAAGAGTGTGCTAGATATGACTTTAAAACATCAGTTGGAGCTTTGAGGAACGTGGAGTATCCCTTCTTTAGCATTAATCCCTGCTTCACTCAGACTTGGGGAGGTAGTATCTGTTAGGATCCCATGTAGGACCATACAAAACTGCATAATAATCTACTATACTGGAAGCAATCAAACAATAAGCAACCAAACGATGAATATTAAACTGGATTATTAGTACTAAATAACAATGCTTAACTGAGTGTTAATAAAATTATTTGTGTAAGCAATACTTTTGACCATCTGTGTGCAAATAATAAATAGCAATACTTGAAACCACTTGACTGTGTGCCAATAAATGAGCTAAGTGTTGTTTTAAAATGTTAACCATGAAGTAGTTATTTACAAATCATGCAAAAGAATTTGGCATTAATAACATCCATGGGTTTATATACCTTAAAACTCAGCCAATCAACAATCCCTTAACGGTTTTTAAGAAAGAAAGAAAAAAGCGATTTAGGTAAAAAAAGAAAACTATTGACTTTCCATGTCAGGCATCAACCTCAGAGAAAGAAAGAAAGAAAGAAAGAAAGAAAGAAAGAAAGAAAGAAAGGCCAAATACTATTGACTTTCACTGTCAGGCATCGACTTCTGAGAAAGAAAGCAAGCAAGAAAGAAAGAAGCGATGTAGGTAGGAAAAACTGTTGACTTTCTATGTCAGGTATCACCCATTGAGAAAGAAAGAAAAAAAAGAAAGAAAGAAATGTCAAATACTATTGGCTTTCACTGTCAGGCATCAATTTCTGAGAAAGAAAGAAAGAAAGAAAGAAAGAAAGAAAGAAAGAAAGAAAGGAGATAGGTCAAATGCTGTTGATTTTTATGGTCAGACATCATCTTATGAGAAAGAAAGAAAGAAAGAAAGAAAGAAAGATAGGTCAAATACAGTTAACTTTTACCATCAGGCATCAACTTTTGAAAAAGAAAGAAAGAAAGAAAGAAAGAAAGAAAGATTAACTCACTAAAATAACTTTAGTAATGAGTTTAGTCCTTTCAAAGTAGTCCACGTCCTACACTCGCTAATGTAAAGTTTAGTCTTGTTTTAATTCTCACAATACAGAATCCCCGACGACTAAGGTCTCCTTAACCTGGGCTCTTGGCTAAAAATGGCGATTATTTAACAACTGTATTATTGCTAGGCAAAAGTGATAAAGAAACGGAGATTCCCGGTCGTACATTGGTTTGTTTGTTTGTTTTGTTTCATGATATATCAACTTTCATGGGTTATTTAAAGTCAAAGCTATCCTTGTAGAAAAACAGCAGTGAAACAATTTAACCCCTTGCTGGAAGGATATAGTGTTTTATAGCTTTCCCAAGAGTATTAGCCCAATAGTGAACGTAATAGTACGACTAGAATTCGAACTCGCTTACTCTAAGGTCGTAATATAGCCACTATGCTAAAGGAATTACCACATGTACTTTGTGGTAGCCGTACAAATATCAGACGTTGTAGTTATATTGTTTTAGTCGACTGAAATATTCACCTTCGCAAGTTAAGAAGTCAAGGACATGTATTGTATCTGGTTTGATTTGGTGTAAAGAATGATGCATTGGAAATTGAGCAAGAGATTACGACTGGTATATGTACAAACGAGCATCTGTACCGAGAATGAGACATCTTAAATTCTTTAAGGTTTTGCGGGACAGATATAAATTCTTTGGGATTTTGAGATACAGATGTAAATTCGATGGGGTTTTGAAATACAGATGCAAATTATTTGGGGGTTTGAGATACAGATGTAAATTATTTGGGGTTTTAAGATACAGATGTAAATTATTTGGGGGTTTGAGATATAGATATAAATTATTTGGGGTTTTGAGATACAGATGTAAATTATTTATGGGTTTGAGATACAGATGTAAATTATTTGGGGTTTTAAGATACAGATGTAAATCATTTGGGGGTTTGAGATATAGATATAAATTCTTTGGGATTTTGAGATACAGATGTAAATTCGATGGGGTTTTGAAATACAGATGCAAATTATTTGCGGGTTTGAGATACAGATGTAAATTATTTGGGGTTTTAAGATACAGATGTAAATTATTTGGGGGTTTGAGATATAGATATAAATTATTTGGGGTTTTGAGATACAGATGTAAATTATTTATGGGTTTGAGATACAGATGTAAATTATTTGTGGGTTTGAGATACTGATGTAAATTATTTGGGGTTTTGAGATACAGATGTAAATTATTTGGGGTTTTAAGATACAGATATAAATTATTTGTGGGTTTGAGATACAGATGTAAATTATTTGGGGTTTGAGATACAGATGTAAATTATTTGGGGGTTTGAGTCACAGATGTAAATTATAGGGGGTTTGTTATACAGGTGTAAATTTTTGGAGTAGTTGAGATATAGATGTATCACCCAATCTAGGTTAGATGACCAACTTAGTTTTAATTAACAATAATTAAAAAAAATCATAAAGTGGATTTTTACCAGCAAATCATAGGGAAAAAAAATTGAGAACTGAACAGACTTCGGAACTTTGCCTTTGAGCTTAAAAATGCTGACGCATAATGGTGACGGTAATTCCAATTGTAGATGGTACACTTGGAATATTCTTCAATGACCTTGAAAAGAGACTAAATGAGCAGGAGATCATAGGAAGAATCAAAATCACACAGACCACAGAACGCATTTTCCTCTAGTTGATCAGAACGAGGTTTATCTTCTGCCGTCTCGCCCATCCGAACGATGCCTTATGCCATCAAAATATATATTTCCGAGAGAACTTGATCTCCGTAAACCTAGGTTAAACTGTTACATGTTTCTGTCGCATAGTTCTTAAATTTGTCATAGAATTTGATCTGGTGTTCCGTTTTAATTATATGCCGGTGATAATCTCTGCTTTAATCAGGTAAATTTGAGTCATGAATAGTAAGTATAAGCTAAATATTTTCTCACGTGTACTAATTCAACACTGATCAACTGATCTTTTTTCTGGATTGTCAACCTGAAATTTTAAAAAAATCAGCCTCTTTACTTTTATATCAAATTTCTATGAATATTTGAAAGCGTGAATTTTTTTTGTTTTTTGGGGTTTTTTTTTCGAAAGAGAAGGATTCAAAGATAATACCAACTCTCATTGGGAGAAATGAACGGATATTTTTTTTCTGTGAGAGCCTATCTTCAAAGAGAAACCATGTGTAGATAGCATAAACGGAATACAGAATCTTTTTTCCGTCTTCAATATGAATATATAGGTGTGGGCGCACTGACACACACACACACACACACACACACACACACACACACACACACACACACACACACACACACACAAACACACACACACACACACACACACATATATATATATATATATATATATATATATATATATCAATAACCCTTCCGGCTATAGGTTAAATAGCATCACTTCAGTTATTCTATAAAAATGGCTTCAGCATTAAAAAACACATAAAGTTTGACCTGCCTTTAAACAAAGACACCAAACCAATATATATATATATATATATATATATATATATATTATTCACGTTCAGTATATCATACAATATATATATATATATATATAAATTCCCCTTTTCATATCTCTCTCTCTCTATATATATATATATATATATATACATATATATATACATATACATTGAATCATGATAAGTTAAGACAGGCGAAAAAGATAAATGTTTCACAGGCAGAGAACTGTCAAGCGGCATTCTTAAAAGACCTTGCGGGAAAATTATCAAAAAGCGAGTCAATAAAAGAGATTGTTCCATAGATTAATACGAAATCAAAGGGTAAGAGATAAAGACTCCAGGAATTAATGTGACGGAAAATTCAAAATAAGCGGATGAAGAGGAAAAAAATAGTATTGTAAACAAAAGCTCAATTTCGACCTGATAATGTTCCATGATTATAGCATCCTCACCAGACACCACAAGGAAATTTATCGAACTGGAGATAAGCTAAACCTATTACGGGCCTCAAACCTTAGAGCGATGATAAAGAAGCTAATTTTGTTAGGCTGCAAATAGAGGAGTTATTTCAAACCACCATAGCTTCCTAATTATTGTGGCCTTTGGTCAGACTAATGTAAGTATATATATATATATATATATATAGTCATACCTACAAACATATAAATGCACACATACATACACATATATATATATAAAGTTGGCGAACATTGTCGAGGGTGACCAGAAGGCTCCCTTTTCGATAGCTACGACACCAAGGTGTAGGGGAGGGCGCTACTCCTATGCCTGGATTCCTCCACTTTACCCTTGATCCATACCTAATAATGCTGAGTGATAAGCAAGGAGGCGTCAAGTACCATTTTTGGAGTCTTTGGTATGACTCGACCTGGAGATTGAACCCAGGTCTCCTGGGCCATTGGCGAACACTAACCATTATGCTAATGTCCGGTAAATATATATATATATATATATATATATATATAATGCCATGGAATTTGGTCTGCGACCACTGGGTTTCATGAAATTTTTACAAAACAACAATCATTTTGCAGTTTCATTTTGTTTAGTGCCTAATGAGTGTTGTTTTGTAAAAACTCCATAAAACGCAGGAGGCGCAGACCGGATTCCATGGAATCAAATATATATATCTAGTATATATTCATTTATTATTCTTATTATATAATATGTCTATCCTAGATATTGAGCACTCTCTATATTATATTGCACTTGGTTTGCCACAAACCCACAGAGTGATTTAGTGGCAACCAGTGCTTAGTATTAATGATAATGTGTCTATGATTATTGATCTGTCGGCTGGGGTGGCAGAATGCACCAACTGCTTCTCTACAGAGGGATTGGATCCCCATCAACGAGTGTACTGGATATGACACTAAACAATCCGATGGTGGAGTTCCAATAATGCCGGAGCTTTGGGAATGTAGAGTACTTCTTAATTGCTGTCGCTCCCAGCTCCACTCTGGCCCCAAATGTTATATTCTAACTTAGCTGCTGACGATGAAGTTAGCAGATTCAAGGCAGTCGCAAGATAACATCAATAAAATGTTTTCACAGGAAAGAGACATATAAAATACAATGGCGAAAATATAATTTATTGCTTATGAATAGAGTGACAGATATTTCCGTTCGCACATAAAATCAATAAATTACCGGAAAAAACGGAAGTATGAAAGTTCCAATGACCAACCATAAACAGAAAAATACGTGAGATGATGGGGATATCCATACTTTCACATGGGACTTGAAAAGACAATAATAAGGTCTGTAATTTGGGACCGAAGACCGAGATCAGCTGGTCACTCAAGCGAAGGGGAGAGATCTACTGGTCTCTCAAGCGAGTGGGATGAGACCCGCCGGCCACTCAAGCTGACCTGTCAGCTCCTCGTGTGTGTTCTCCGGCCGTTGCACTACTTCACAGTAAGGGTCCCCGACACAGAAGAAAGATATGTGCGAACACTCTCTCTCTCTCTCTCTCTCTCTCTCTGTCTCTCTCTGACTGTATTCCTACTTCACACACGTCACCGGCGGAGAATGAAAATATAGATTATATGTTTTTATATCTACGAGTCCTTCGTTGTTTGTCCAGCGGTGCAGTATACAACACAAATTGTACCACCTGATAGGGTCCTATCTATGGGTCATGTAGAACTAAACTGCGTACGTATGCTAAACAGAACTGTTTCGAATAGAACTGTTTTTAAAAAGAACAAAATTGTGAAGTTATGCTAAATTGAATTATTTGAAACAGAAGTGTTTTGACATTTCCATGTTAGTAAACAAGACTATACTTAATTAAATCGTTTGAAATTCAATTCGGTGTTAAATCACCCAAAAAAGGTTGATATGCCGTAAAAAAAAGCAACCAATTAACCAACTAACCAATCACATATACTTAACTGAGAAAAGTGTAGACACCGAGCCAATGATGCTTGGAAATAGTCAGTTTCAAGCATGAAACTCACCGTTGAATTTGTGCCTAAGCTATCCTGAATTATATATATATATATATATATATATATGTATATATATAGTAAAGTTGGCGACTATTGTCGAGGGTGACAAGAAGGCTCCCTTTTCGATAGCTACTGCATCAAGGTGTAGGGGGCGCTACTCTTTTCCCGGAATTGCTCTACTTTACCCTTGATCCGTACCTAATAATGATGAGTGTTAAGCAAGGAGACATCAAGTACCATTTTTTGAGTCTTTGGTATGACTCCACCTGGGATTGAACCCAGACGTCCGGTATTTGACAGTTTATAAAAAACATCGCAAATTTTCAGGCATTCAAAACAGAATTAGACGGTCTGAAATTACTACTGTTATGGGAAGCGCTTTCGCCCAATATTTGTAGCCCTTCCCATTAACTGGTCATGCTTAAAGTTTCTGTATTAAACTCCCTATTAAATCACAATGCTTTACATTTAAAGATATTAATTGGTTTGTTTTGGTACGCGCATGGTTAAGCATCATAACTTAATTTTTTGCCTAAATGCTGTTATCTTCTATGAAGCACCTGTAAGTATTTTACTCTACATTGATACCTTAGGGGGGTGTCCTCATGGTGTAATGGTTAAAGCAATCCTATTTACCAACCCCTCCGCTCGGGCAGGATATGACACAAGGTCAATTTTTAAGCGGAGTTTAACAGGTTTGAATTCAGAGTTTTCTTTCTGCTAGACTAGTTGCCTACCCAAGGCTGAAGAACCTAGTCTGTCCTACTATTTACCCAGAGCTGGAGGGAGAATAATTGGATTCATACCTTCCCCAAGGGTATTAGTGCTATGTGAAATGCAATCAGTCTCGTCCAGGATTTGAACTCGTGTCGCCGTGTCCATTTCCTACGACGATAACGACTACACCACGGGCACCTCCACTAATGGTTAAAGCGATGGACTGCGGAATCGTAGTAAGCGAGTTCGTACTCCAGTCGCGCTATTACATTCACTTTCGGGCAAATATCCTTGGGATAGGTATTAACCCTCTTATCCTCCCAGCTCAGGGTTAAATAGTACCACTACTGTTCTTCTAGGAGAATAGCTTTGGCATTAAATAACCTACAAAGGTTGATATGCCATTAAACAAAGAAACCAAACCAAACCATTGATACCTAATAAAAGAGTTACCGTTATTTATGTAGAAGCGATCATCACCTTGTCTTTATTTATGGAGACGACTGCGTTTTAATCCAAGTGATACTGCAGCTCTAAATTGCCCAGTCGGTTGGTGTTGTAGAATACACCGACTGCACCTCTGCAGAGGGGTAATCCCCCTCCCAAACGTGTGTCCAGGATATGACAATAAACAATCTGATTGTGAGGTTCCATTGATTCTGGAGCTTTGGGAAATGCGAAACACCCTTTCATTGCCATCGCTCCCAGGTCCACTCTGGCCCGGAATGGTAGCACCTGGCTGGGCCCAATCTATGGGTTAAATAGAACTAACTGCATACTTGTGCCAAACTGAATAGTTTGCATTAGAACTGTTTGACTAAACTGAATAGCTTGAAATAGAAATGTTTTTGACAGTTAAAATCTACTTACATTTAAACTGCGTGCTTATGCTAAAGTGAATTGTTTGAAATGGAACTATTTTTAACATTGAAACTATACTTATACTAAACTGAATTGTTTAATATAGAACTGTTTTGACATTTAACCGTGTGCAAATAAAATCTGTGCTTATCCTAAACTGAATAAGCTGAATTAGAACTGTTTGAGTAAACTGAATTGCTTGAAATAGAAATGTTTTTCACAATTAAACTGTTAACTAAAGCTAAACTGAATTGTTTGCAATAGAACTGATTATTTGTTCAAAATTGGATTTGGCGTTAAATAACCTACAAAGGTTGATATGCCATAAAACCCAACCAAATAACCAAACAACTCCAGCTTTTGAACTCCACAAGGCAGTAGCCCAAAGCCGATCTTATATCTTATAAAACGCCGACTGATTTTCTGGAAATTTTATTGGAAAAGAAAACTGGGTCATTTAAGCCGTCACTTACGGTATTTCTTTTGGAAAACTTTTTTAAAAACTTTTTAGAGTATAATATAATTAAATTTTAGATGGTTGACTCTATTTACTATAAGGCTAACGTTGCCGGTCCGAGAAAAGACCTTGGTTGATATAAACACAAATATTAAAATCCCTGCGTTTTATGCAGATGCACTTAGTAGTGTCGAACATGCTGGACAGTGAGATCGTAGGAAGCGTGTTCGAAATCCAGTCGTACTATTACGTTCCCTTTCAGACAAATAAACACGGTAAAGGTATGAACCCTATTTTCCTCACAGTGACAGGTTAAATAGTACAACTATTTATTCTTTTACAAGAATGCCTTCTATATTAAATATCCCATGTAGGTTAATATGCAATCAACCAACCAAACCAACTAACACACTTTTTAAAAGTATGATTATATAGGGATGTAATGTTCAATTTTCCAATATTCTTTTAATTATTTTATCATTACTTTCTAAATTTTACTAAGAGAAAAGCTGACAAAGTAGAAATCAGTTGTTTTTTTTTTTACGTTTGAATAAAAAAAATAATTTTATCCTTATTAATAATGAGAAGTCTTTTTGAAATTTTAATTATAAATAGACAATATATATTTTTAAATATCATCATCATCTGCATAAACTTGCAAGGGTTTTTCATTTCATATATATTCGCAGAAGATCTTCATTTTATCTTGATTTTTACCAGTCTTTTTTTTTCTATTAGATATAATTTTGTTTCCCCTCTCATTAAATCACATCTCTTTAGTGGTCATCGGGAGATGTGGTTAATTAATTTTTTTTTTCACCATACAACATGTGAAAGCACGTGCGATACCATGTCCCTATCAGCCGCTAACCAGGGGTGATAACACAGTTTCAGTAGCTCAAGGCGGTACTGCCACTCCTGGCACTATCAAGCAGCTTTTGTCACCGGACAGGGTATTTAGAGAATTATATATATATATACGCCAGATCACTTAAGAGCAGAGACAACATTGGACGTTAATCTTCATTTTTGGTGTGCAGTTTATGATTTAAAAATCAATAGCAAAAAAAACAGGTTTACTTTCGGCGGTTGATGTTATTACGCGTTTACAGTAACCGTTTCTTACGTAATCACACGGGAAAGGTGGGTCCGCGTGTATTTCCTTTATGCTGAAAACTTCTAACTTTTGACCAAATCCAACTTGATGCATATTGCACCGCAGTCTGAAGACGATTATTATTTTTTTAAATTTCAAGCTATAGAAGTTATTTGATTGATTGATTGATTGAATTTAACGAAATTTCAACTTGTCTTGAGTCAAGGAATCACGTTCATATTTAGATTTATCTGTGCATTTGTTTCTCAAGAGGTTTCTCTTTTGCACACGATCATATCGAACAATAATCATTTTAAAAGAAAACTAGTTCAGCCTTAGACGTGATCCTTTCAAGTTCTACAACTGTGGATCAGAATGGACTTTGAAGTAATAGTAATGAATGGGTGCTCCAGACTCCTTCTATTCCGAGAACTAGAGCCTCACTATCAGATGCAGTTAGGTGTAATACTGAGGATACCTATTTTAGCCGAGGATCTTACGCCTCTACAGCTGAGGTTAATAGTTACATGGTAGTTGGTACGCTGGCACATATACATTGCTTCTTTCACTCCACTTAAGCCCTCATTCGAGCTCATCTTCGGTGGTTAGTATAGAGTGGTTTATCTGGTCCCAGGAGAGCTTCCTCACTTTGCCGGGCTAAGCTGTCTGCTTGGCACGTGAGGGGACCCCAATATTGGGATTAGCGAAAGGAACAAGCATCTTTTATGATAGTCACGCGTGAGTCTCGATTTTTACGTAACTTCTCACAATAAAACGACTATGCATAATATACTGACTTCGTAAGAGATGAGTTAAACACCCGTTTTGTACATTGCTTATGTCCGTGTGTGATATGATTGCAGCAAAGATGAATATTCAACTTGGTCTATTAAGGGACCTTTCGCTTTATAAGTCTAAACTGGTTCATAACGCTGCGAGAGCAACGAAAAATATTTGTGAGAAAAGGGAGGTACAGTTGGTCACTTTATAAATTGAGAACCATCATAAATTTTGAATAGATACAGACTATTTTGGTCCTATACTGAAATAATACATACGACAACTGAATTGCCCAGTCGGCTGGGGCTGTAGAATACACCAACTGCACCTTAGCAGATGGGTAAGACCCCCACCAACGAGCGTCCTAGATATGATACTAAACAATCCGATGGTGAGGTTCCAGTAATGCCGGAGCTTTGTGGAATGTGGATTACCTCTTCATTGCTATTGCTTTCAGGTGCACTCTGTCCCGGAGTAGTTGCACCCGATAAGAGTCCTATCTATGAGTTATATAGAACTAAACCATGGTTTCTTTAGTTGTAGCACTTGATAGGGTCCTATCAATGGGTTAAAAAGAATTAAACTCTGTACTTATGCTAAACCGAATTGCTTGAAATGGAACTATTTTGTATGGCCAACTGAATTGTTTGAAATATAACTGTTTTTGACATTGAAACTGTACTTACGCTTAAATGAATTGTTTGAAATAGAACAGTTTTGACATTTAACTGTGGATAAACAAAATCTATGTTATATTATTATTGTTTTACTAACTTGAATTGCTTGAAATAGAAATGTTTCAGACAATTAAACTGTGTACTCATACTAAACTGAATTGCTTGAAATAGGACTGATTATTTTTATAAAAATGGATTTGGCATTAAATAACCTACAAAGGTTGATATGCCATAAAACCGAACCCATGGCAACTGAAGACGCTTGATTGAAAGTGTAACAGATTTAGTTTATCTTTTATCTTTAATAAAACATGTCAACAACGATAACAGCTACCTAACTGCATGCATGATCACGATCATACCCCGTCATTTTCTCTCTTTCTCTTTTCTTTCCTCTCCCCCTCTCTTTTTCTCAGTCTATCTATATATGTGTGTGTGTGTGTGTGTGTGTTTGTGAGTGTGTGTGTTTGTGAATGTCTGTGAGTTTGTGAATGTGTATGTGAGCGTGTGGAGTGGGATGCCCTGGCGGTTATCTGTAAACTGAATCGTGTAACCAAGTTTCGGTCGGGACCATTTGCGGCGATTACTTTGCACTACTGCCTCAGGGAAAGACACAATATACCCCACCTCTCACCCCAACATATGGGTAAAAAGCAGAGCGCCTAAAGGCCTTTAATCTTGTAAAAAAAGTGGGATTTACTCTACGTTAGTGAGAAGAAGAAGAAGAAGAAGAAGAAGAAGAAGAAGAAGAAGAAGAAGAAGAAGAATTCCATTCTCGGGTAAAGACTCGGCATTTGGCAATTCCATAATGTAAAAGCTGATCTGCTATTGATATTGTAGACGCATTCCGGAACACCAAACCGATGGGTGTGGCGTTGTCTATGATTATAATGATTGGTTTGGTTGGGTCTATTTGTCTAACCACATATCAACATTTTATGGGATATTTGATATTGTATTTGATTCATTTGTAAATGTTTGATTATAATCATAATTCTTCATATGTACAACATTCCATTTAAAAAGATGTTCGAAATCGCACATTTTTACTGCAATAATAATAATAGTTATAATAATAATATTAATTATAAGATGCAAAAGAATAGTGAATACAGGATTTGTGGGGATAGAGACGAAACGATTAGTCACATGATAAACAAAAGCAGCAAATTGACAAAAAAGAGTACAAAACTAGAGACGACTTGATAGGGAGGAAGATTCATTGATAATTATGCAAGAAATAGAAATTTAATGTAATCGAATATGCACAACCGAGAATCCATCTTGGAGAATGACACGCATAAGATCCTCTTGGATTTTGGAATGAAAACGGATTAGCTTATCCCAGCCAGATGACCTAACATTGAGATTGTTAACAAAAAGAGTATTCACCGAATAGTGTGAAGAGTGAAAAGAGAGACTAGTACTTTGTTCTTGGCAGAGAAGTAAAAATAATTAAGGAACATGAAGCTGACGGTAATACCAATAGTAATCTGTGCACTTGGAACGATCCCCATGGGCTTGTTAATGGAGTTTGAAGAGTTAGAAATCGGAGGACAAGCCGAAATCATCAAAACTACAACATTGCTGTGGTCGGCCAGAATACTGAGAAGAGTCCTGAGCAATTGAAGGGACTTGCTATCTCTCAGACTCCTGTGAAAGATCATCAGCAAATGCTGGTATGTAAAACTCGCAAAAAAATCATAATAATTTGTTTGCTCCGTTATAAAGTATCAAATATTCTGATCTAATCCTAAGAGGTGGAATGGATTTGCTTAGTATTTTGATAGTATGTTTAACACAGTCCGTGTTGCCTAGGTTCCTAAATACTTCTTCTTTTATACAAATATGCACGTGTTTTCTAGCGCTTGGTGGGTGGGGAGAGTTCAAATAACGGTCAGATACGGACTGTATTAAACATACTACTAAAATACTTGGTTAATCCACTTTACCTTCGAGTAGGTTCAAGATATATTGTCTTTTTCTATATTGTCATTTTAAAATGCATGAATGATTTTATTTGTTTTCTTTGTAAAATTTCTGATGTATTATATCTGTGCAAAAAGTTGCTTTAAATGCAAAAATACAATTACTCTAATTCCAAGTAGTAGTAGAACCTGGTCAAGAGAAGCTAATATTATTGGACTTTATTAGAAATTGAAAATCTAATTTAGCATAAAATAGAATATCTGTAAGGATGCAAAGAACCGTAAATAATGACTCCGATGAAATGTAAAAAAAATGTAATTGTGGATTTTTACTAAGTTAAAACTTAATATAGACAGAAGAGGGGGAACTTGTTTTCGAAAGCCATGGGACGCAGCATGGTGGATGTAAAGGCGAGCGGACAAACCCCCTGACGGTTCACCGTCATGCCTAAACAGGCTCTGGGAGTATGAATCCTACGGTTCAATGGCCAGGATCAAATAGTTCGATCGGGGAACTACTGCTGCTCATCTATAAAGGTGGCTTTTATAGATGAGAATAAAAAGAGCCATCGAAAGATTACCATGACCCACACTTAAACCACCTGTCCAAACTACATCACTCTTCTTTCGCGTAAAAAAAGGGGTGCGTCCTGCTGAGGCTGGACCCCTGGCCTCAGTGTTCGAAAAATTAGCTGCAGGGCTCAAACTAAACAAAAATTACTAAAACGCATAATACAAATAGAGACATTCAACGTTAGAACTTTACTTAGAATAGGACAACTAATGGAGCTGAGTGCATCGGCGATAGATCATAGCATATACATAATATGCTTTCAAAAACACAGGTACACTCATACCAAGGATATCAAATATCATGATATTGGTAAAGGATGGACATTAGCCACTGCATTTGCGTGGAAAAACTCTGCTAATGCGACGATAAGAGGTGTAGTTATGCTTTTAGGACCACGGGCCCGAAATCACTAAATAGCATAGGGAAAATACAACCGAGGATGATACAGCCTTACCAATCTTAGTGAAGAAACTGACCTGATCGCCTCCTATAAGGAGCTATCCTCCTTTGTTTGTTGCATCCCGAAACAAAAGTTCACGTCATTAGTGTAGACATGGATGTCCAAATTGGTAAAAAACGTAAAGCACAAATACAGCTTACACAACCCATCAAACTGGGGAATATCTAACAGATTTCACGCAAGAAAATAGATTAACATGCCTGAATACAATATTTCAGAAAAGGAAGGGAAAGCTATGGACATACACCTAGGCAAATAATACTAAATCACAGATAGACTACGTCTTTTGAAATAAGAAATGGAATAATAGCGCATTGAATTGCAAGGCATGTCCCTCTTTCGAGTGTGTGTTCTCCGAATTGTCACGGCAAAAATACGACAGAGTATACGAACGAACGCAGCCCCAACAACAACCACCGTACACAGTGTCTGGTTCCTGCTTAATAACAGGGATATTAGAGATAAATATACGTTAACATTAAGAAATAAATTCGATGCACTACACAAGTCAGAAACTCATTCTACGAATGACGAATATGAGAATTTCGTCAATGCCCACTTAGAAGCAGCAACAGAATGCATACAAATTAAACAAAGAGCTAAACCTAGAGTCCTATGGGAGATATTAGCGGTTAGAACAAAGCGTGCAGACTTGAAAACTACTTCTAAATGCAATAGGAGGGACCCAACCAATATCAATGCCCTGAAACTTAAAAAGACACAAAATGAATTAGCTAACGCATACCTAAAAGAACAAACAGAATACATACAAAATTAGATCGATAAGATTAGAGACTCGGTTGAAGATAGACAATCAAGGATAGCATGGTGAACGGTAAACGAAGTGAGCAGAAGGAAGAACACAGTGAAAAATAAATTGAAAAGTACTATTTACCAATCCCTCCACTCGGGCAGGATATGACACAAGGTCAATTTTTTAAGCGGAGTTTAACAGGTTTGAATTCAGAGTTTTCCTTCTCCTAGACTAGTTGCTTCACCAAGGCTGAAGAACCTAGTCCATCCTACTATTTACCCATAGCTGGAGGGAGAATAAGGGGGTTCATACATTTCCTAAGGGTATTTGCCCGAAAGTGAACGTAATAGCGCGACTGGAGTACGAACTCGCGTACTACGATTCCGCAGTTCATCGCTTTAACCATTACACCAGCGAAGAAGAACAAATACAACTATAGAAACAACATTTCCAGTATTTACTCGAAAACCCTCCGAAAGTTACACATGAGCAAACCACGAGAATCGTTAGTAAACAATTAGACATCATACTAGGACAGTTTACACAAGAACCCGACTCAGTACTAAGAAAAATTAAAAATAGAAAAGCAGCAGGGCTTGATGAAATACTCCCAGAAGTATGGAAGACTAGGGAGTTCGACGACATACTGCTCCGACACTGTAATGCCGTATATAATCAAAACACAATAGACAGATTGACTAAGGGATGCATCCTCCTTTTCCCTAAAAAGGGCGACCTGGGATTAGCCAAGAACTACCGAGGTACAACCCTAACATCCATAGTGGCCAAGATCTACAATGCTCTATAACGCAACTGCATAGAACCCAAAATTAAGAAGATGCGAAGAAAGAACCAAAATGGCTTTCGGAGAAATCTATCCATCCCATCACAAATTTTGACTATCAGTCGAATTTTTGAAGGTGTACGTGCAAAAAACCTAGAGGCAACAATATTATTTGTCGACTTCTCCAAGGCCTTTGACTCCATACACAGAGGAAAGATGGAGCAAATACTACTCGCCTACGGCCTATCCAAAGAAACCGCCGCAGCCATAATGATGCTACATAAAAACATGAAAGTAAAAGTCAGCTCTCCGGATGGTGACAGAGACTACTTCGACATCGTAGCAGGTGTGCTGCAAGGTGACACATTAGCCCCATAGCGCTTTACCATCTGTCTAGACTACGTGCTTAGAATGTCTATTGATAAAATGAAAGACAAAGAAAGAAGCAGAAGATACCCTGCGCAAACAATTACGGTCGAGGACTAGGCCGATGATATTGTGCTTCTGGCATATGCACCTGCTTAATCCGAATCCCCGCTACATAGTCTGAATCGAGCATCTGCTGGTATAGGCCTCCATGTCAACGCAGATAAAACGGAATATATGTGCCTTTATCAAAGAGGCGACATCTCCACACTAAATGTTAGATCTCTAAATCTAGTGGAGAGGTTCACCTACCTAGGAAACAGTGTCTCATTAACCGAGACAGACATCAACACGTGACTAGCCAAGACATGGACAGCTATCGATAGGCTGTTGGTCATATGGAAGTCACGTCTGACTGATAAAATAAAACGCAGATTTTTTTTCCAAGCAGCGGTCGTGTCGATAGTGCTACATGGATGCACTACCTGGACGATAGCTAAACGTATGGAGAAAAGCCTTGACGGCAATTACACACGAATGCTGCGAGCAATATTAAACAAGTCCTGGAGGCAACACCCCACAAAAGAGAAGCTGAATGGCCACCGACTACCCATCACTAAAACTATCGAAGTTAGACGAACCAGTCATGCGGCACACTGCTGTAGAAGTAAGGACGAACTCATAAGCGATATATTCCTGCGGACCCCTTCACATGGCCGAATACAGGACGACCAGCTAGAACTTATAAATAACAGCTCTGTGCCGATACAGGATGTAGCCTGGAAGATTTACCTTGATTGATGGACGATAGAGACTGGTGGTGGAAGAGGGTCAGGGAGATCCGTGCTGGCGGTGCGACATGATGGTGATGAATCTTAATAGTTTATACACAATTTTATAAAAAGTTGGCGACCTTTGTCGAGGGTGACCCAAAGGCTCTCTTTTCAATAGGTACTACACCGTAGTGTAGGGGAGAGCGCTACTCCATTCCCTGGATTTCTCCACTTTTCCGTTGATCCTGACCTTTTAATGCTAAGTGTTAAGCAAGGCGGCATCAAGTGCCATTTTTTGTGTCTTTGGTATGATTTGACCAGAGATTGAACCCCCATTTCCCGCAACACTGGCGAACACTCTACTCAATGGCCCGGTCAAATAAATATTCCAATTTGATAAAAAGCATTTGTTTCTGTTGGAATCCAGGTAGCCATCTTGTTTCTGGTTGAGCAATACAATGTACTCCTTCAAAGTAACAAGGCTGCATTAAGTAGGTCGTCTGTCAATTTGTCATTGTTTATTTGTGAGTTAGCGTCGTCTGATTGGACAATCTACTGCTTCCATTTTGGTCGACTTTCATTGGCTAATCTACTGATGGAAAATCCATAAATATTTACCGATAATTTATATACGGCCGACCTTCATAAGAGGTCCCCCACCCGACAAACAATCCAATAGTTTGCACCGTTCTAATATTGCATGAAATTGTTTTGGTTTCAAGAAATTGATATTAATAATCTTTAGTACAATTATAGATTCAAGTAACTGTTCTAAATACAAATAATTTTTCAGAGGTTTTTATGGTATCAAGTATTTCTTTCTATTGCTAATATGAGGCACATTTTGGTTGCTCTGGACCTTTTTTCCAAGCTTGTAAAGATAGTGAACAGAGAAGGGGGCCGAGCTTTTAAAGATAGTGAACAGAGAAGAGCCGAGCTCGCCTGATACTCTCCGAGTGCTACTCACTAGAATTTTATCAATGGCATGGAGTACAGCTTCGGAATCCACACTTTTAGGCCACCCTAACTTTTCCTAATTGTCGAGGTTTTAGCAACCTGAGCAAAATTTCTTCAACCATCAAGTTACAGTGCGCTGATCAACTCCGCCTTTATATTTCACACAGCAAATGATTTTGGTTGCTTTCACGGTGATTTAGCAGAATCCGAACTCGCAAAGCATAAGTTCTCAAATTAGACGATGTGAGACGTTTGTCTGTGCGGCTTTCTGATTATACACGAACTGAAAGACAACGTGAATGAAAAACGTGTGGGCACACAAACTACTACGATACAACCAACCACAGCGGATAGCTAACATGGCTTAAAGCTCTTCGGTCACGAGATATTTTCAAACTTTTGTCTAGTCATATTAGTTTCAAATAAGTAATAAAAGCTGGGTACCCTATTTGATGGCAAATAAGGTGCACTTTTTTTTTCTAAAAATATCTTTTAAAGTTTCCCTTTGTCTTATATACCATATGTAGGTTTAAAATTCACGAGAGCCTGCCGAAGTTAGTTACCTGGTTAGTCCTATTAGCTTAGACTTTAGAGTAACTTTCATATAACTGTCGTCATTTTTAAAAGGTCATTATGGAGATTAAAAGTGATATCATTAATAATATTGCTTTTATTAATTTCATCACGTTTAATAATTGTAATTAGTTTTTTTCTTGATTGGTCCTGCCGAAATTGGGTTGCGTCTTATTCATCCACGCATCTTATATCCCATCAAATATGGTACTTATTTGAATATCACAATCTGGAAGAAGTTCACACTCCACTTGGCCATGTCCTGGTGTTGTATAGTCATCTACAGCATCACAACGACACAACAATAAAGACGCAAGAGGGAAGACACATGAAGGAAGGAAGACGCAAGAAGACGTCTTTTCAAATATATTTTACCTCTCACTTTATTGCAAGGGTTCGAAAGGGTTGTTGAAGGTTTGCATGTGAGATGGTGCTGGAGACCGAACATAAACTTCATATTTTGACCCCACTGTTATGACCGTCACGTTGTGTCTTTCTTGTTCTCTTAGATGCTCAACCAGAGGTCTTGGGGTCCACTCCATCGGAGGTTTCCGAGGGCCCCCTCGGTCGGGTGTGGCCTTCCCTACCACATCTGGTCTCTGGCTGTCTGGAAGTCTGCTGGCAACTCCTCTGGGACCCAAACTCAACTGAGTTAAATAATAACTCAACGCCCACACGATCGCCCACTGGATCTTTGAAATCGAATGTTTAATCGTCATCAAGCGGAAATAACTGTCATGCAGTTCAGAGGTTACTCTCTTCCGGTACATGACTGTAATGGCACAATGGGATCTTCACCTTGTCCCATATCATGAGCCTTAATCCGCCCACGCGATCTCTTTCGATTAATGGCCGTTGGAATGTGTCACTTCCTTCCGGTGTATTACCTTGGAATAGTATTTTTGGGCCGGGTCGAAGGTCAAAATATAACACTGGGTGCCTCGGGTAGCGTAATGGTGAGCAAGTTAGACTAGCAAACCTACACGAGTGAGTTCGAGTTTCATTGGGTGCCCCATTCATATGGCCTTGCCATGTCCTTTAGAAGAACACTTTCATCCACTAAGATTTACCCTGTTTAAGAACACTTTTATCCACAAGGCTTTTTCCTGTTGAAGAACACATTTATTTATAATCCCATGCAGAAGAATTTTATCCACTTGGCGATACCTTGCAGAGGAACAAAAATATTTACCAGCCCTATGGACAGTAGAAGAAGGATTTTTTCTCCATTAAACTATGTACTGCCGAAGAATGCTTTCATCCACCAAGTCATACCCTGAAGAAGATTGCCCAGTCAGCTGGGGCTGTAGAATACAATGACTGCACCTCTGCAGAGGGGTAAGACCCCGCCTAACGAGTGTCCTAGATATGACACTAAACAATCTGATGGTGAGGTTCCAGCAGTGCTGGAGCTTTGAAGAATGCGGAGTACCCCTTCATTGCCATCGCTCCCAGGTCCACTCTGGCCCGGAGTGGTAGCACCTGATTGGTCCCTATCTATGGGTTAAATAGAACTAACAGCATACTTCTGCTAAAATGAATTGAGTAAACTGAATAGCTTGAAATAGAAACGTTTTTGACAATTAAACCGTACTTACACTTAAAATGCGTGCTTATGCTTAACTGAATTATTTGAAATAGAACTGTTTTTCGACATTAAAACTGTATTTACACTTAACTGAATTATTACATATAAATGCTTAAATAGTTTTAAATGGAAATGTTTTTGACAATTAAACTGTGTACTTATGCTAAACTGAACTGTTTTCAATAGAACAGATTATTTACATAAAAATTGATTTGGCGTTAAATAACCTACAAAGGTTGATATGCCATAAAACCAAACAAACCAAACTAAACCTGAAGAAGAATACTTTTATCCACTGCAGAGTTATTTCCAGCTAGAAGTTCCAGGTCGCCTCTATTGGTTAGGAAGCTTATCTTTTTGCAGTGGATGCATTTCGTATATCGTCTTGTTGACCGGATATCCCTAAGGACGAGAATCTTCGACCGAAGATTTTCTGAATTCCTTCATTTCTATTATGATGTTTCTTTTATCCACCTCGGGAAGACGCCAGAAAATTTGCAATTTTCGAAAAACGGCCGCAGCTATGTAGTCTTATCAATGTTGGTTTCTGAAAGCACTTGAATTCTCAAGGGATATCGTCACTGTGTATCCCGATAGTTATAACTGTGCCATCATCTAAGATAGAAAGAAAAAAATAAGAAGAAAACAACAACATTTAATTATACTCCCTCATTATACAAACACTAAAAACTAACCACGTACTTATCTAATGTGAAGAGTTCTTCATCTGTTGTTGACCTCTTTTCTATTTGCTCTTCAGCATCCTCACTCACTCGGGTCTTTAATTCATTGTTTTCTGTGATGTATTTGTTATTACCATCGTGAACAAGCACTTCTCTCCCCCAATTATTGAAGGACCCCCATCGAGAGGCGGGCTCCACTAGGATGAAGCTACCGACATTAGTAAAAGGGTTGTACGCTTTTTTTTTAGTTTGTCCACCATTTTTTAGGAGGGAGGTATTAGTGAGTGACGAAAAGGGGCAGCGTAGATTTTTTCCTTTTTATTTTTATCTTTATTTTTTTGTTGTGTTTCTTTTTTTAATTATTGGAGCATAATTGCTTTGAAGGAGAAGCAAATGATTGCTTAGAAGGAAAAGGTAAAGTTACGATGGGAGAGAGATTAATCGATAGATAGATAGATAGATTAGAGAGAGAGGGATAGAGAGAGATAGAGAGAGAGAGAGAGAGAGAGAGAGTGGGGATATAAGTGGAAAAGAAATTGAAAAAAAGAATGAAAGTGGCGAACTAAAGAATTTGAGAAGAGCCAAGGATAAAAGAAGGAAAAACAGTAATAAAATAAAATATTTGCAAAGAAAAGAAGGAAGTAAGGAGGGAAGAAAGAAGAGAAAGAACAAACAAGCAAAAAATTTTTTTAAAAAAAGTAGATAAAAAAACAGAAGAAAGAATTTTAGGGAAATGCAATAAAGAAACGAGAGAAAAAGAAAGTGAAAATGTACAAAATGAATATATAAACAAATAAATAAAGTAGAGATCTGAAGACTGGATATGAGAGAAAAGCCATAAAAAAATTAAAACATTGTGAGAATGTCTAAAAGAAAGAAAAAAAAGGAAGAAAGAGATATGGAAGCAAAAAAGAGGAAATTAGAAAGAACAAATGAAGAAAGTAAATATTGCTTTGTGAAAGAAAGAAAGAAAGAAAGAAAGAAAGAAAGAAAGAAAGAAAGAAAGAATACACACGGAAAATAAACTTGATTTGATCTGGGTAGAATGAATAAAACAGAAAGAAGAATAAAAATCAGAATTAGAAAGAAAGAAAGAAAAAAAGAAAGAAAGAAAGAAAGAAAGGCAAAAACAAAAAACAAAGTAAACGAAGAAACAAAAAACAAAACATTTATTGAAAAAATAAATGAAAAATAAAGAATAAGACAGAAAAACAAAAGAAAGAATCGATGTACAAAAAAAAAGAAAAAATAAACGAAAAAGAGTAGAAAAGAAAAAGGGAGAAAGAAGGAAAGAAAGAAAAATGACATATAGAAAGTAGAAAACAAAGATAGAATGTGAATAAGAAAGATAGATAAAAACAGCCAATAAGAAAGGAAGGAGAAAGATAGAATTTTAAAAAGAAAGATTAAGAAAGAAATTATAAGAAAGACAGCAAAATGAAACATACGAAATAGAAAAGAAAGAAAAAGTAAGATAGACTAAAAGAAAGAAAAAAGAACAAAGGAAAGTGAAAAATTAATTTAAGAAAGAAAGAAAGAAAGAAAGAAAGAAAGAATACGCACAGAAAATAAAATTGATATGATCTGGGTAGAATGATTAAAAGAGAAAGAAAAATGAAAGACCAGACTTAGTGAGAAAGAAAGAAAGAAAGAAAGAAAGAAAGAAAGTGAACAATTAATTCTAGAAAGAAAGAAAGAAAGAAAGAAAGAAAGAAAGAAAGAAAGAAAGAAAGAATACGCACAGAAAATAAAATTGATATGATCTGGGTAGAATGATTAAAAGAGAAAGAAAAATGAAAGACCAGACTTAGTGAGAGAGAAAGAAAGAAAGAAAGAAAGAAAGAAAGAAAGAAAGTGAACAATTAATTCTAGAAAGAAAGAAAGAAAGAAAGAATACGCACAGAAAATAAACTTGATGTGATCTGGGTAGATGGATAAAAAAGAAAGAAAAAGAAAAGAAAAGAAAAGAAAGAAAGAAAGAAAAGAAAGAAAGAAAGAAAGAAAGAAAGAAAGAAAGAAAGAAAGAAAGAATTCGCACAGAAAATAAACTTGATGTGATCTGGGTAGAATGAATAAAAAATAAGAAAAAAGAAAAGACAAGAAAGAAAGAAAGAAAGAAAGAAAGAAAGAAAGAAAGAAAGAAAGAAAGAAAGAAAGAAAAAAGAAAAAAAGAAAGAAAGAATACGCACGGAAAATAAACTTGATATGATCTGGATAGACTGAATAAAAAAAGGAAGAAAAATAAAAGACAAGAATTAGTGAGAAAGAAAGAAAGAAAGAAAGAAAGAAAGACTTTATAGTAGAAGTAAAAAGAAGGGTATAAAAATGAAAAAAAGTATGAAAAAGAAAGATAAGAATCAGTATAAACGAGAATATCGGTGAAGTAGATTTAATTGAAGGTGTAAATAAATCAAGAATTAAAAAAGAGGAAATATGAGAAAGAAAGAAAATAAACAAAAAGAAAGGATAAGATTTTTAAAAAAACAACAAAAATATAGTGAAAAGAAAGAAAGAACGAAAGAAAGAAAGATGGAGTATGTATATAAAAAAAAAGAAAAGGGAAAAGAAAAAATAGAAATAATGGAAGACCGTCGGGAAAATAGATAAATAAAAAAAAAACAACAAAGAAATAATCCTAATTTAAGAATGTCTTTGAGATGAGTTGCTATTATGCAAAGAATCTTTATGGAATATTCTTAACTTAATTGCATTTTTTTGTTGGTGAACAAGGAAAAGAATTCGAAAGAAATGAGAAACGAGATACGAGTAATCAAAAAGCTGAAATCTAGAAAAAAAAAAAAAAAACATACGAGAGATGCAATCAAAGAAATAAAAAAATGTCCGTTTTATCTCGGACAAGTCAACCCAACAATCCACGCTGGGAAAATCCCACCTGAAAACGTCCGGAGAATGAACAATCTGATAGAATAATAATAAAAGAAAAGTGTAAAAAGTTTATATGCGGATGCCAGAAACACTGAAGACTGTGTCAGATGATGTGTCACTAAAAATCTTGAGTAATTCTGAGAAGTCTCCTGATCATAACGAGGGTCGATGGGGCTTAGATTAGGAAGACAGTGACTTAACCTCGCATCCAAAATAAGTGTGTATGATAATGAATCGCATCAGATGGTGAGGCTCTATATCTGGATATGTGAAGAGTGTGGAATACCCCTTGAATTACATAACTCCTTGGTCTCCTCAGACCTGAAAAGGTTGTACCTGTTAGGGTTCCATCTATCGCTCAAATGATTCAATTAAAAATTATTTACATTGGACTGGAATTCTTGATGACACATAACTCAAGGTTATTTTTATTAAGAATAGTAATCTGAGGCTCTAATTGGTTATTAAGATTTATTGTTATTGGTTACTTGAAACCATATAACATTATTGCATACATCACCATCATGTCGCGCTGGTAGCACGGATATCCCTGACCCTCTTTCGCCACTTCTCCCTATCGTTCATCGCCTTAGGTAGGTCCTCAGGACAACATCCCGTATCCTCACACAGCTGCTGAATGTATGTTCGTGCTGGTCGTCCTGCTTTTGCACGGCCATGTGTGGGGGTCCATAAGAGTACATCACTTATGAGTTCGTCCCTGCTTCTCCAGCAGTATCCTGCATGTCTGGTTCGTCTAACTTGAATAGTTTTCGTGATAGGAGGCATGTGGCCGGACAGTTGGTGTCTTGTAGGGTGTTGCCGCCAGGACTTGTTCAAGATTGCACGCAGCATTCTTGTGTAATAGCCGTCTAGCTTCTTCTCCAGCTGTTTTGTTAGAGTCCATGTAGTGCACCCGTATAGCAGTATCGATGTGACCGCTGCCTGGAAGAAACTACGTTTATTTTATCGGTTAGGTCTGATTTCCATATAATCGATAGCCTATTGATAGCTGTCCATGCTTTCGTTAACCTCGTGTCGATGTCCTTTTTGGTTGATTCGACGCTGCTTCCTAGGTAATTGAATTTATCTACTAGTTTAAGAGGG
Organism: Sepioteuthis lessoniana; assembly: GCA_963585895.1. Classification (NCBI taxonomy): domain Eukaryota; kingdom Metazoa; phylum Mollusca; class Cephalopoda; order Myopsida; family Loliginidae; genus Sepioteuthis; species Sepioteuthis lessoniana. The sequence goes on from OY757910.1 coordinate 102,819,212, forward strand.
GTTCTGTGTAGAGTGGAGATGTCCCCCGTTTGATTATAGCACATATATTCCGTTTTGTGTGCATTAACATAGAGGCCTATGCCTGCAGCTGCTCGTTCCAAACTATGCAGTAGTGTTTCGGCTTGGACTGGTGTATTTACCAGTATCGCTATGTCATCGGCGTAGTCAGCGTCGGTAATTGTTTTTGCGGGGTACCTTCTGCTTCTTTTCTTCGTCAGCTCGAAGCCATTCTCTCTGATTTTGTCAATCGATGTTCTAAGTACGTAGTCTAGACAAATGATAAAGAGGTACGGAGCCAGTGTGTCCCCTTGGAGTACTCCTGTTACAATGTCGAAGTATTTTGTGTCTCCATCTGGTGATCGTACTTTTACTTTGGTGTTTCTATAGAGAATCGTTATTGCTGCTACGGTTTCTTTAGGTATTCCGTACGCTAGTAGGATTTGTTCCATCTTTCCTCTGTGAATGGAATCGAAGGCCTTGGTAAAGTCGACATTGCATACAAATGACTATTATTTGATAAAAATAATTGCTTGAATCATAAAATTATGTTGGTTGGTTTTTTGCGTTTATGGCATATCAACCTTTGTAGGTTATTTAATGCCAGATCCATTTTCATACAAATCAGTTCTATTTCAAACAATTCAGTTTAGCGTTAGTACAGTTTCAATGTCAAAAAGTTCCATTTCAGACAATTCAGTTCAGCATAAGTGCGCTGTTTAAATATCAAAACAGTTCTACTTCAAGTAATTCAGTTAAGCATTAGTACACATTTTAGTTCTATTTGACCCATACAGAGAACCCTATCAGGTACTACTACTCTAGGTATTTATCCTTCTTTTTATTTTATTTTAATTTTACGCTGTTGTCAGCCGGGACACCAAAGTCCACAATTTTAAAGGTCTCTTTTTTTATGATTATTATAAGGTCTGGTCGTCTGGCCGAGATTAGGTGATCCGCTATCATTATTATTATTATTATTATTATTATTATTTACTCCTTGAGAGTTTTTCACATCAGTACAGGGTGGAACGATAAAATTGTCGTCCTAAAGAAAACAACACTACAGCTTTATTTTAAAACTTTTATTGACAAAATCAATTAAAGTACTTGATTATGTAGTAGAGCTGACATCTATTCAATGTGGCCGCCTTCAGCCTCAATCACCACCTCGATACGGATCCGGAACTAGGAGCATGCTTTTTCCACAGTCGCCGGCGGGAGTTCGGCGAATACTCGGCGGATTGCGGTGATCAGGCTGGCTTTGGTGTTGTGTGGGGTCATGTTGGTGATTTTCTCGACGTATGACCAAAAGAAGTAGTCGAGCGGGTTCAGGTCGGAGGAGAAGGGGGCCAGTGAGAGAAAGGTAAAGTCGAAGCAATCCTTCTGAAGCCAAGCCTGGGTCTCTTGGACTTAAGGGCCAGCGCTGAGTCCTGCTTCCACACCCAGGGTCTGCCACCGGCCACCTGATTGCACCAGGGGATCACCACACTCTTCAGCACATCCAGGTACACTTTGGTGTTGACTTTCAAGCCGACTCCAAAGATGTGAGGTGGCATGATGTGGCCCTCACTTGAAACCACACCAAAGACCATAACCGTAGCCGAAAACTTTGTTTTCATCACCCTGGGCACGTACCTTTTGTTCATGGTAATCCAGATTTGCATTTTGAGGGTTCTGGTAATGGTCCTGTTGTCATAACTTGGATCGGTAAAGAGCATGAGTTGTACAGCGGAGCATCTCCAGTCTCGCTCGTTGAATATTATGTGACTTACAGACATGATAGAAGGCTCCTATCGCTCTTGAGATTTGTACACAACTGGCCAACTAGTGGATGGTCTGCAACAAAAAAAGAAAACTGGTTTTCATTAAACGGAAATAGAATCAGGTCTTTTCTAAGGCGACAGTTATATCGTTCCACCCCGTATTAGCGAATGGTCTTTCACGGGGGTTTAAGTTACAGCATGTATCCTCAAGTCTCCAAGACTCTTCTTAGTATTTCTTCGGTTCTGATGGAGTAGTTTAGATGGTCTTCAGTCGTCCTCTTATTTCCACTTCCTCCAGTCTCTTTAATAATCCTTTAGTCAATATACCAAAAGCACCAATCACAATTGCTATAATTGCCACCTTTATGTTCCATTATTTTTTCAATTCACTATCAAGGTCGAGGTATTTATCCTTCTTTTCACATTCTTTCAGATTTATTCTGTGATCAGCTGGGACAACAAAGTCCACAATTTTGCCAGTTTTCTTATTTTTATTGATTAATATAAGGTCTGGTCTTCTGGTCGAGATTAGGTGATCCGTCTCTATGTCAAAGTGTGTCATTTTCTATGACAGATGCTTGGTTGTGCATATACCATTTATTCGTATGGTCAAATTTAAATTTCTTGCACATCTCCCAGTGGATCACCTTGCCCACTCAGTCGTGTCTTGTCTTGTACTCTTTCTGTGCATTCACTTATTATGTGATTCATGGTTTCGTCTCTATCACCGCATAGCAAACATTTGCTATTTTGTCACGTCTTATCTATTCTTGCTTTGATATGATTGGTTCTCATGGCGTTGTTTTGTGCTGCAATTAGAAGAGATTCTGTTTCTTTCTTTAAGTTTCCATTTATTAGCAACGTCCATGTTTTCTCTTGTGAGATGTTGTTTACTAGTCATTTAAAATGCCCGTGGAGTTTTTTCTTCCCATTTTTTGTTTCCTAGTTATTGTCATTCTGTTGTCCATTGTGTTGTTAGTATTGTTTCTGATGACCGTAATCATTCCCCTTCGTGTTTTTCTATGTAGTCCTCGAGTCGTTGTATCGATGCGTAAAGGCTATCTTTAATGCTGGCAAGTCCTCTTCCTCCCTCTTTTATTGATTCATATAGTCTGTCAACGTCATCTTTGGGATGTAATGCCTTATGCATGTTCATTAGTTTTCTTGTTCTTTGGTCCATTTGTTTAAACTATTATTATTATTATTATTTACTTATTAGAGATTCACTGGAGATTGAGTGACAGCAAGTCTCCTCAAGTCTCCTGGACTCTTTTCAGTATTCTGGCAGTTTTCAATAATGCTGTTGTTTGGATGGTCACCACTCGATCGCCAAATTCCAAATCTTCCAGGCCCTTTAATAATCCATTAGTTACTGTGCCAAAGGCACCAATCACAATTGGTATAATTGTCACCTTCATGTTCCGTAGTTTTTTCAATTCTCTAGCAAGGTCGAGGTACTTATCTCTCTTTTCACATTCTTTTAGTTTTATTCTGTGGTCCGCCGGGACAGCAAAATTGACAATTTTGCAGATTCTCTTTTTTTTTTTTTTTTTTGTTGATTATTATAAGTTCTGGTCTTCGGGCCGAGATTAGGTGATCCGTTTGTTTATCAAAGTCCCACAGGAGTTTATGTGTATCATTTTCTAGGACAGGTTCTGGGTTGTGCATATACCATTTGTTGGCATGGTCAAATCTAAATTTCTTATTATTATTATCATTATTATAATAATAATACTTATCATTATTATTATTATTTACTCATAAGAGTTTTTCACATCAGTGTTAGCTGATGGTCTTTCACTGGAGTTAGAGTGACAGCAAGTCACCTCAAGTCTCCAGGACTCTTCTCAGGATTCTGTCTGTTCTCACTGTAGTTTGGATAGTTTCAACTCGTCCTCCAACTTCCAAATCTCCTAATCCCTTTAATAATCCTTTAGTTACTGTACGAAAAGCACACATTACAATTGGTCTTATTATTATTATTATTAAATTGTTTTTAAACTATTGAATTAAAAACATCATTGCCTCTCATTTTCTTTAAGAGTTCAACTGACCTCTTCAGCCGTCTTTTTAACTGTGTAATCCAGTTTTTTAAAGCGTAATTCATTTTGTAATATTAATCACGATTCATTTTAACCCAATCTATTAATGCATGCACATAGTTGTATAAATTGAAGTATTTTTATCTTATACTAATAACTTATACACATTTTTGCAACCCCAAGAAACCTTTTATATTTGATATCAATCATTTGTTTGCTCACAGTTTTGTTTCAATTAACTTATAAATATTCCTTTGTAATCAGTTATGACTTCAGGTTACTATTCTTAATAGAATCAAATTAAGAACAGTTATATGATATCAAGTATTCCCATCAAATACCTGTTCATTGTCATTGCTCCCAGGTCAAATCTGACCCGGAATGGTAACACTAGATAGGGTCCTATCTATGGCTGAAATAGAACTACTTGACATTTAAAAACTTTGCAAGCAAACGATTTATGTTAAAATTGATTGTTAGAAAGAGAAATGTTTAAATATTTAACTGTGTGTAATCAAATGATTCCTAATTAATTTAATTGTTTGTTATACATAGCAATACTTGAAACCATTCAACTGTGTGCAAATGAATGAATTATGTTGAATAAAATAAGTTAAGTTGGCGACCTTAATCGAGGGTGACCTGAAGGCTCCGAGCAATACTTGTAACTACTTCACTGTTTGCAAACAAATAATTAGTACAGAATTGAATTTCAAGTGTGAGATAGCAATAATTGAAACCATCTAACTGTGAAGAAATAATAGCAATACTAGTGGGAAAACAAATTTCTAAGTCATTAAAATGAAATTACCGACTAAATATTCACTTACAAATCATATATGTATATCCATTTAAATGTGTGCAAACAAATGACTAATGTTAAATTGTTACTGTTACATAGCAAACCTTAAAACCATTTAACACTAAACAGACAAATATCAAATGGTTAATAAAATTATTCGTATTTGATAGAAATACTTGAAAGCATTTAACTGTGTTGAAAAAAAGACCTAAGACAGGTTTTAAAATGTTATAGACAAAATGTGTTTATATTTCTTATATATTTAATATATGTGAATAAAGTGGATTTGGCATTAAATAACCTACAGGGGTTTATAAAACCAAACCAAATCTCAAACTGCTAATTCAATGTGCTAACCATTACACCTCGTAAAGTGTACAAACAAGTATGTAGATATTTACTTGGTCTAGCTCCGATATGGCACAGGGCAGATTCGAGGCCGAAAGGGCCTCAACTTGGGTTGGGCCACCCTCGGATGGGCGAGCTGCTTTTTTGTCCCTTATGCACCCCTTGTATAGCACAAGAGCTCACTGTCTAATTCAAGCTATATTCTGGCATACGTGCCCTGATCTAGATTTAGGTCCGTGATACTGCTTGAATCATAAGACCCACATTGCACTTAGTGGGTCAATGACTAGCAGGGTTCGAGTCTCAGCTCGTTCCCGACCTTCCCCTCCCCTTTATCCCCACTTTAATCGGCCTTCGGGCTTTTGACCTTGTGTCAAGTCCTGTCTGGTGGGAGGCAGCGACAAATATATATAGATGTGGCACAAAGCTTGGAGTATTGGGTATCCAGAAAGAATCGAACTTACGAACAACGTGATACAAATCTATCTTGCTAACCACTGTACTGGGTGAAATGCACAAAGAATATGTATACTTCTCAACTCTGTTTAGCTTAGATATGTCACCAGGCAAGAAATATGAGGCACTCCGTGAGAATACAACTCACTAAAGTTGGTTTGGTTTGGTTTCTTTGTTTAATGGCATATCAACCTTTGCAGGTTAATTAATGCCAAAGCCATTTTCCTAGAAGAACATTAGTGGTGCTATTTAACCCATAGCTGGGAGGATAAGGGGGTTCATACCTTTCTCAAGGGTATTTGCCCGAAAGTGAACGTAATAGCGCGACTGGAGATTGAACTCGCATACTACGATTCCGAAGTCCATCGCTTTAACCATTACACCACGAGGAAACCCCCGCCTCACTAAAATTGATATGCTTAACTATCTTGCAAATAATTATAATATTTTACTAAGCTTTTCTGCTGAGATGTGGCACGAGGCCGTATGAATGTAGCACCCAATAAATCTCCATCTTATTCATAAAGGTTTACTTGACTAGTTTCCTAAAGATTACACCACTGGAGGCGCCCTATAGAAAACATCAATTAATCCATGAATGTTTCTGTGCGATATTTATATTCTTAATGTTGATATATTGAACAATTTTTGTATGCATTTTGTATATGAAGGAATTGGAGAGAGCAATAGCCATGCTACGAAAAGTATAGACAAAAAGAGGACGTTGAATTTCTTATAAACGACTTGACTCCTGTATGCCATATCTAAGCAAAGCATAGTAAATAATAAGAAGTCATTGATCCACAGACTTTAAATAGAATAACTTGCTTAGCAACATCATAACACGTAAGATCGTTAAAAATTTAAATTATTCTATACTTTGAAGAAACTTGCTTATGATTTGAATGAAATAATGACAAGGTGAAAAGTAAGAAAATTACAAGTTCGTCACGCGATGTGAGACGAGGTAAAGATATTTATGAAAAAAGAAGGAAAAAAAGAATCAACGTGAAATCTAATATTGCATTGGCCCTTGTAAGTAGCATGTAGGCGAAAAGAAACAAGAGATATAGACTTACAGTTGGTTTACAGACAGATTATTTTCTAGGAGCTATTAAACAATTCATATATGTTCGCAAAGTTTTTGAAGTGAAAAGATATCCTAAGTGCCTGGGTAGGGGATTCAAAATATTTCGACAGCTCTACTATAATCGGGTGGCGTAAGGGTTTGCAAGCTAGACTGGCAAACCTTTACAAGTGAGTTGGGGTCTCATTATGTGCCCCATTCATATGGCCTTGTGACACATCTATGCAAAACGGGTGTCCTCGTGGTGTAATGGTTAAAGCGCTGGACTGCGGAGTCGTAGTATGCAAGTTCGTTCTATTATGTTCCCTTTCGGGCAAATACCATTGGGAAAGGTGTGAACCCCTTTATCCTCCCAGCTATGGGTTAAATAGTACCACTACTGTTCTTTGGCATCAAATAACCTACAAAAGTTAATATGCCATTAAACAAACAATAAAATTTAAGCTTTTTCTATTGCTACTACTTCAATAATTTCATAGTTTAAATACTATCCGGGAGACCGGGGTTCAATCCCAGGTCGAGTATACCGAAGACTCAAATAATGATACTTGATACCTTCTTGCTTAACACTCGGCAGTATAAGGCGGGGATCAAGGGAAAGTGGAGTAATCATGGGAAGGGAATAGCACCCTCCCCTTCACTTCGGTATGATAAAAAGATGGTAGCCCCCAACTTTGGTCTGCTAATTCCCTTACTCATCCAACTACAAAAACTGCAATTGTCATTCTTTGCTTTTATGGCATGTCAATTTTTGTCATCATCATCATCATCTTGCCATGTCCTCAGCAAGGATATGTCTGACCCTCTCTCGCCACCCCTTCCTATCGTTCATCACCTCCGGCAGCTCCTCAGGGCTACACAACGTATCCACACAGAGCTGCTGTATGTAGATTTGAGCTGGTCGCCTTGCTTTTGCTCGGCGATGTGAAAGGGTACATAGGAGTAATCACTTAAGAGCCCGTCCCTACTACTCCAGTAGTGTCCTGCATGTCTGGTCCGTCTAACTTTGATAATTTTCGTGATGGGTGGTAGGTGGCTGTATAGCTGCTGCTTTGTGGGGTATGGCCTCCAGGACTTGTTAAATATTGCTCGCAGCATTCGTGTGTAGTTGTCGTCAAGCTTTTTCTCCATCAGTTTCGTTAGCGTCCATGTAGTGCATAACCTTTGTAGTGTCCTTTAATAACGAATTGCACACAGTTATATGGTTTCAAGTATCTATTCCAATTTATTACTACTACTAATATTACATCTACTACTACAACTACATCAACTACGACTACTTCTACTAATAGTAATAATATTAAAACTGGTTTTGATTGGTTTGTTTTATGGCATATTAACCTTCGTTGGTTATTTAATGCAAACGTTATCCTTGCCGAAGAAGAGCAGCAGCGATAATATTAACCCCTACTTCGAGGAGGGGGATAAAGGAGTTCAGTACCTTTGCGTATCGTATTAGTCAAAAAGTGAAAACAATAGTACGACCGGAGTTCGAACAGCCTTACTCCGGGGTCACAGTCCACATAGTTAGCCACTACACCTTGGAGACTCAAATAAAGGAAAAGCAAGATGCAGAGATAGAGATGAAACGGTTAGTATCATAATAATCGAATGCAGCAAACTAGCACAAAAAGAGTACAAAACAAGGCATGATTGGGTGGGAAAGGTAATTCATTAGGAATACTGCAAGAGATGTGTTCGAAATGTCCCCAAAAGCTTGGTAAAAATAGACTGAGAGGATCAGCAGAATTATTGACACTGCACGCCGAGCAAAGCATTAAGATTGGCTAGAATACTCAGTTGAGATCTGCTTTGTTTAATGGCATATCAAACTTCATCTAATACCAAATGCATCCTAGTAGAAGAACAGATAGTGGTACTATTTAAACTGTAGTTGGGGGAAACAATCGAACTCACACCTTTCCTAAGGGTATCAATCTGAAAGTAAACGTAATTGCATGACTGAAGAGTTCGAAG
>OY757910.1:102832686-102883367 GCA_963585895.1 Sepioteuthis lessoniana
TATAAGACCAAATCGGCTTCTTTTAAAGTATAGAATAATTTTTACAGTTTATACAATGAGATAAATTCAGACTTAAAAGAAGAGTGCCATGCACCAACCTTCCAAATCTGAAATGACTTTCAAATTACATTAATAAGTAAGTTGTCCGACCTTAATCGAACGTCATCTGAAGGATCCCTTTTCAATAGCTACTACAGCGAGATGTAGAGAAGGGTTCTTCACTTTTGCATAAATTAGTCCACTTACCCTTACATTGCTGAGTGTTAAGTTAGGAGGAATTAAATTCTATTTTTTTTTTAGTTTTTCGCATGAAGTGACACGGGATTAAACACAAGTCAGCCGTGCGATTGACGAACCCTCTAACTAATCTGCCAATAATAATTAACGTTCTTCATTTTAGTATTTATTAAAGTGCTGGTGGGAAAGATTACAGAAAAATGTTCAGAGGAAAGATACTTCGATTTTCGGTATTCTGCACAAATATTACACTCTCATCTTAGTTGGTTGGTTGTTTGGGTTTTATGGCATATCAACAGTTCTAGGTTATTCAATGCCAAATCCATTTTTATACAAATAATCAGTTGTATTTTAATTGGAAAAAGCATTCCTATTTCAAGCGATTTAGTTTAGTCAAACAGTTCTAATTCAAGCAATTCAGTTTAGGATATGTATGCAGTTTAGTTATATTTAACCCATAGATAGGGCCCTATTAGGTGCTATAATTCCGGGCCAGAGTGGACCTGGGAGCAATGACAATGAAGGGGTGTTCTGCATTCCCCAAAGATCCAGCATCATTGGAACCTCACCATCAGATTGTTTAGTGTCATATCTAGGACACTCGTTGGGTGGGCGTCTTACCACTTACAGTCGATGTATTCTATAGCCCCATCCAACTGAGCAAACTCTGATCTTAGTAGGAGTTACTAACAAACGAATTCAAGAAAAAGTAACCCTACGCAATACATAGATAATTACTATTTATAATTTTAGTCAGGGGCAGATACTGCCTACTTTGTCTACGCAGGAGATAAACCCCTAATGCATGCAAGATTAAAGCTGAGATTTTTTTTTAAAAGTGTTTTTTGATCTATGGTCAGTTTCTTCTGTAAACATCAGTTCCAGTCAAATTAATGAAAGTGTACAGTGATAAGCCAGCTTGATACATCGATAATTGGCTACTTGTTCCCGTTAAATTAACGAAAGTTGGTTTCATGATATATCCATATTTACCAACCCCTTCGCTCGGGCAGGATATGGCACAAGGTCATGTTTAAGCGGAGTTTAACAGATTTGAATTCAGAGTTTTCCTTCTCCTAGACTAGTTGCCTAACCAAGGCTAAAGAACCCAGTCTGCCCTACTATTTACCCATAGCTGGAGGGAGAATAATTGGATTCATACCTTTCCCAAGGGTGTTAGTGCTATGTGAAATGCAATCAGCCTCGTCCAGGCTTTTGAACTCGTATCACCGTGTCCATTTCCTACGACGATAACCATTGCACCACGGGCACCTCCATTTCATGACATATCAACAATCGTTGGTTATTTTATACCAAATCCTGTTTATGATTTTATTTAGTTTCTTTGTTGAATACCATATCAACCTACATGGGTTATTCGAGAAGATGATCAGAGTGGTACTATTTAACCCATAGCTAGGAGGATAAGAGGTTCATTGCGTTCCCAGTGTGTACATGTCTGAAAATGCACGTAATAGCGCGACTGGAGCAGGAACTCGCTAACTCCAATTCCGCAGTCTAAGTTTAACCATTTCACCACGAGCTGTTTATATGTATCATATTTACCAACCCCTCCGCTCGGGCAGGATATGACACATATTTTTAAGCGGAGTTTAACAGGTTTGAATTCAGAGTTGTCCTTCTCCTAGACTAGTTGCCTCACCAAGGCTGAAGAACGCAGTCTGTCCTACTATTTACCCATATATGGGGGGAGAATAATTGGATTCATACCTTTTCCTATGGTATTAGTGCTATGTGAAATGCAATCAGTCTTGCCCAGGATTTGAACTCGTATCGCCGTGTTCATTTCCTATGACGATAACCATTACACCATGGGCACCACAGTTAATGGGTTCCAAGTATTTCTATATATAACAAACAATTCAATTCAGCATCAATCATTCGTTCACACACAGTTAAATGATCAAACAAATCAATCTTTAACAATTCAATTTAACATAAGTCAAAAAAGTTAAATGATTCCAAGTATTGCTATATATCACTTACAATTCAATTAAAATCAGTTATTTGTTTGCACTCAGTTTAAACATTCAAACAGTTCCATTTGACCCAGAGATTGGAAGGTATTACGTGCTACCACTTCGGGTCAGAGTGAACCTTGGAGCAATGGCAATGAAGGGTTACTCCACATTCCCTATGTTTCCAAGGCTGGAGCCTCGCCCCCAGATTGGTTAATGCCATATCCAGGTCACTTGTTTGTGTCTTACCCTCTGCAGAGATGCAGTCGGTGTACTCTATTGTCCCAGCCGACTTGGCTGATTAACAAAAGTGTTCCGTGGTAAGCAAGCTCGGTACTCGACCGGCTACTTTAAAACAACAGATAGTGCACACAACTTTAGGTCTTTAAGCAAAGCTAAATAAAGCTTAATTAATAACGACAAAAATACGTTCATGTTGGCTTGCAGAAAGCACACCGGGTATTAATTTATTGAGTGTTATCAAGTTAGGTTGTTCAGAAATTAAGGTTGTTCAGAAATTAAGAGCGCGTCTCATGTAAGTATTTCCCGAGATCCTTCTGCTTCTGGCAATATGCGTCACAAGGTCAGTTTTGAAGTAGAGTATAGCTGCTGTTTTAAATTAAGACTTTTCCTTCTCCTAGACCAAGACTAAAGTGTTCAGTCTTCCCTCCTATTTACTCATAACTTGGGGAAGATTAAAAGGATTCAAGACTTTTCTAAGGGTGTAACGCAAACAACCTCGTCCAGGACTTGAACTCGGTTTGAAAGATCTATTTCCCACCACGATAACCGCTTTCCCTTTTTAACAATTATTCGCTTTAGGGCAATAAACTCTCACTTCTGTCGGCATTTCCCTTCACAAAGTGTTTCAAGCATTAGAGAGTATTCAACCAAATTTCCACAAAGTCAGATTTGGTACAAGGTCATTTTATAGTGGTAAGCCTTGCACAAATAGAAAGATTCATGCAGAGCAATTAAAATGCTAAATCCAGTTGGCATTGTCCTTCTGGGTCACCTCAGGCGCTGAGCGATAAAGTCAACCATGATAGTTTCAGGCACCAGAGAGGTACAGACACAATCCTTTAAGTGGTCAGTTTCTTGAAACTCAGCAGAATTATATTTGATGTCTTGCTTTGCCTTTCTTTCTCCACCAATCGATGAGCTAGCCTTGTCGGTTGAGGTTGTAGAATACACCGACTACTTCTCTGCACAGGGTTAAGACCTATCCCCCACAGCGATTGTCCTAGATTTAACACTGAAAAACCTGATGGTGAGGCTCTAGTAATGCTGGAACTTTGTGGAATACTTCCAGGTCCAATTTGGTGCGAAATGGTGGCACCTGATTGGGTCCTATCAATGGCTTAAATAGGACAGTTTGATGTTTAAACAGAGTGCAAACTAATGAATTGTACTAAATTGAATTGTTAGAAATAAAACTGTTTGATCATTTAACTGTGTATAAACAAATGGTGGATGTTTAACTGAATTGTCAGTGAAGCATAGAAACACTATTTAACTAAGCAAACAAATAAGTAATGTTGAATAGAATTATTTGTGGGAAAAAGAAATACTTAGAACCATTCAACTGTGTGCCTAAATTGAATTTTTTGTATTACATAGCAATACTTGGAACTATTTGACTGTATGCAAATCAATGAATCGTGCATAATAGAATTATTATTCTTAAATAGCAATACTTGTAATCACTTCCCTGTCTGCAAACAAATGATTAATATTGAATAGAATTATTAGTGTTTAGTAGCAATAATTGAAACCATTTAACGGTGTAGAAACGATAGCAATAATAGTGTGCAAACAAATTGGTTCTAATTCACTTAAAAATAAAATAACCGACAAAATATTCACTTACAAATCATATATGTATATCTATTTAAATGAGTGCTAACAAATGACGCCTGACAGATTGTGACTCTTACCAAGAAATACTTGAAACCATTTAACTGTGTGCAAAAAAATGTACTCAAGCTCCTTAAAAAATGTCTTCGAACAGTTTACATAACATTTACACTTGATATGTATAAACAGAATTTGCGATTAAATAACCCACAATTGTTTATATGCTATAAAACGCAGCCAAACCATGGATAACCGGGGGTCTGACACAAGTGGTTGGGTGAATATAATTTTAAGATTTAGATCGAAATATTTTCTTAACCATTAACTATAATTTAGCTAATTAGATTATAAAATCGACATAATTATTTAGATACATTATTTCATTCACCAGATTATGACTTTTTCTCAAATCTATCCAAGCGTATCTTTTTAAAATTAATTTCTGAAAGTTGTTCTTGCCCATTCTTTTTTTTTTTTAATTCGTATCCACCCAGTGGGGTTAATAATACACTGACTGTATCTCTTAAACAGAGATATCCACCCAAAAACGGGTATCCTAGGTATGATACAAAATTCTATCTGATGATAAAGCTCCACTTCTTGAGATCTGAGGAATGAGGAGAATCTTTTTAAATTATTCCCAGGTCAACTCTGACCTGCAGAGGTAGTACATGTAAAGGTCACACATGTGGGTCAAATAGATGTGTTTAAAAATTAATCGTATTTGATAAGACCATATGCAATAAATGAATCAACTTTTATGAAACAAAAAATGTTATTATCAATGAACAATGAACGTGATTCCTCAATATCTAAAGGGAGTCTCCATTGCATTGTGGCTAACTTACTGGACTGCGTCATCGTAGTGAGCAGGTTCAAACTGCAGTCACGCTATTACATTTACTTTCGGACTAAAACACTTGGGGTAAGGCATTAATCCATTATCTCCCAACTATTGTTCGACAGTGATAGATTTGGTAGTAGATAACTCTCGAGGATTGATAAACGTGGTGTATTCAATAAGTTTCCAGACTTTTCTGTACAGGCATTTAGATTTCCCGTAGACTCTTGAAAATTCAGTATGTTATTGCTATACATCTTAAGAGATGACTGACCAATCTTTATGATTTCAGGTCCAAAGGAACAGCTACAGCAGGAATTGGAATACACCCTACTAAAGCCTGATTGTCACAGCTGGTGAATTTCAAAAATGCAATCTGACACTTTAGAAGAACGATACGTAATAAAATTCTATTTTAAACTTGTAAAAAATGCCACAGTAACGTGTGCTTTTGACTGCTTTTGAACCATCTTGCATGAATCGAGCATCAGTTTTTGAGTGGCATATGAGATTCAAGGAAGCCAGGGAGTCTATGATGGATGAGGAGAGGTGTGGGAATAGTAAGGAAGTCAATATACCAGAGTTGATTGGCCAAAAGGTTAGGGTTAGGGTTACTATGTTGAGGTTTTAAGGGTGTTCAGGAAGAGATTCCGTCGGAAGAAGTCAGCACTCTTCAAACCGGTCAGTGGCATTTCCACCAGGACAATTCACCAGTCCACAACTCCATCCTTATCACAGTCTATTTGACCAAGATGGGCATAAAGACACTTCCTCAGCCTCCCCATAGTCCAGATCTTGCTCCGTGTGACTTTTGGTTATTCCCTAAACTCAGAGGCTGTCGTTATGAGACAATTGAGGAGATGAAAGAGGCTGTGACGAAGGTCATTGACACGCTCACACAAGAAGACTTCCATGGGGCCTTGCAGAAGTTGTTGGAACGGTACAATGCATTGCAGCCGGAGGAGATTACTTCAAAGGGGACTAGAGTTTCATGTGTGTACAATCAATAAAAGTGTCCATCCGAAAAAAGTCTGAAAATTTATTTAAAGTTCCTCGTATGGTTAGAAACCAAAGCCTGAAAAAAAAAACCCGAACAACTTGAGGTATTAAATAACACTTGGCAGGTTGACATGACTTCAAATTTATTCAATCTGTATTTGTACATTTAAGTAAAACAGCCTTTGTGTTAGGTCTACGTTTTAGTTAAGGGATTTCCTATTTGAGTTTATCGCTAAGAAATAACTGTATCTCCGTTCCTCTCAGAGAATCCGAATTTGTTTCATATTACGAAAAGCTTTAAAAGATGTATCAACTGTAAATAAATAGGAAAGCCACTCATCGAAACGCAAAGACAACGAGACGGATATCTCATGTTTACTTTATGATTAAAGTACATAAAAAAATAAAAGACATTTTTTGAAAAAATTCTCATTCTTGTTTACGCAACTTAAACTCTTTACTGAGATGTTGTCTCTGCGGGAAATCAACTCCAGTTTTCAACGTGGATTACTTGCAGCTCATAATGCATTAAATTCGAATAGGTTTTTAGTTTAAGTTTTGTTTTGCGTGCATTGTACCTTCAGTCCTTTCGCTCGTATTGGCTCCTGCAGCCTCTAGCAAAAACGGCAGAACGAAATGGTTTAAAAAGCGGAAAGAATTAGCATCCATTAAGAACGTCCATTTTCTTTCTTATTTTTTTCTCTCTGTCTCGATCAATTTTGTTTGACATTGCTGAAAATGGCTGATTATCTTCTTCTTCTTCTTCTTCTTCTTCTTCTTCTTCTTCTTCTTCTTATTATTATTATTATTATTATTATTATTATTATTATTATTATTATTTGCTTGTTTCTTTGAGAATATGAAGTAGAAGATGAGAGTGTGGACACAATGAAGAACGTGGAACAATGTCCAATGGTTCAAATAGACATAAACACCTTTCATATATATATATATATATATATATATATATATATCATTAAAGATCTGAGCTTTATCGCATATACACACACAGACATACAGACTCATAAAAATAGGTCTTTATATATATGTGTATATAAATATATTTCATCAAAAGTTTGGATTCTATCAAGGACACACACACACCACACAAAGAGAACGAAACACTTACACACGCACACACATGACTATATCTATTGTAAATTCCAGCTTTAATTGTGCACATACTTTATAATTAGAATTAAACAGAGAGAAAAAGAGAGAAATGGTAAGTTCTTATGCTCTTATTTATTCATACATACATACATACATACATACATACATACATACATACATACATACATACATATGCCTATACAGATAGATAGAGAGATATATCATTAATGAACTGAAGTTTATCAAACACACAACCCCCCACACACAGTCACACACAAACACACACGTACATACACACACACGCACATACACACACATACACACTCACACACACATATGTATATATATATATATATAGAGAGAGAGAGAGAAAGAGTATGAGTGGGTATGTGTTTAGGACAAAATTCACGTAAACAATGTATATATATATATATATATATATATATTCTCAAATAAATAATGCTGATGATCTGTGAATATACTCGTATATCAAATTAAGGATTGTGTCGACAGTGACCCAACGGTGATTTATTACAGTCAGTTTCTCGCTGATGGTCATTTGACCAATCGGTCGAATTGTTCTATGCCTCCGCAATCCTAAATTACACACACACACACACACACACACACACACACACACACACACACACACACACACACACATATATATATATATATATATATATACCAGTGTTTGTTGTCGCTGTCTCATTTCATGAGTTTGTAGCAGACCAAAAGTGGTATAATTTGAAGAGTGCTTAATATCTCTGATAGAGCTATATAATAATAATAAAATTAATAATAATAATAATAATAATAATAATAATAATAATAATAATAATTAAATATATATTAGTTTTTATATATCTAATAGCATGGAAGATGCCGTCTTATAAAGGACAAGAGAAAGAAAGATATTGGAGAAATAGTAAAAAATCTAAGAATACAGTCAAAAGAACGTTAGGATTGTGTACAACTCTTTGTACGAGTGTGGATTTGTGTGTGTGTGTGTTTGAATTATATTGTGTGTGGTCGTATAATTGATATCTAGTATGTGTGTGTATGAAGATATAAGCGCTTCAAGGTATATTTAAGCTTGTCTTCGGGATATATGAGTCGCGATGAGTAGTAAAAGTAGCGACAGTTGGATTTACTAATATTTTTTAAATTCGCGCGCACGCGCGTGTGTGTGGGTGTGTTGCGGATTTTAACTATGGAACAAAATATCATCATTATTGCATTACGAAGATATTGGAAATTCGAAATCCAAACCTTAAAAAAGAGAACAATACACCATCTACATACACACTTCTACAAACCACCCACCTTCAATCATCTAATACCAAAATCAATTAGCCGCAGACTATCCAATAATTCTTCCAACATCGACATTTTCAATAAAAACAAACACATACTCAACGCTATAAAAAATAGCGGCTACGAGCAAACACTAGAATACACACCTCCAAAATGCAAATCAAAACACAGAAATTGAAATATAACTTTATTCAACCCGCGTTATAACCAATGCGTAACATCAAACATCGGTAGGGATTTCCTAAATCTAAAAAGCAAGGACTTCCCCAGTCAGAGCCCCCTAGACAAAATTTTCAATTGAAACAATATAAAGGTCAGCTACAGTTATACAAGTAACGTATCTCAAATAATAAAAGGCCACAACAAAAAGATTGAAACCATCCACAGCAACACACAACCCAAAAAACAATGCAACTGTAGGGATAAAAAAACATGCCCCCTTCTAGGAAACTGCCTCCATAAAAATGTCGTGTAAACAGTCACAGTAAAAACGAAAAAATCAGTGCAACGGAGAGTACTATAAAACAAGTATTATAAAACCATAAACTTTCCTTCACCAACAGAGATTACTCAACTAACACTTCTTTAACCACACACATCAGGCACCTAAAAGATATGAATATCTCACCGTCTATCACCTGGGAAATACTAATACTAGTACCTGCCAACAACAAAACATCTAAAAGTATCTTCTCTGCCTCCATGAGAAACTAGCAATTATCACTCAGCCATCACAAAACACTCTGCTAGGCGAAAACTCAGAAATTCAATCCAAATGCAGACATGAGAACAAACATCTACTCTCACATTTCGATCCATACACTTAACCCGTCTACCTTACTTATACTACCTCCATTACTAAAAATCCCCACAAATAACCCCACAACACACCTGACACACCGTAAGTACCATCTTACTCCATTAAATTTTTATATCCATCTCCATCCACCTCCACAAACAGTTGACATAATTAGCAACGTTTTCATGATTGGAAGAGATACGTCTCCACACAGTATATTTAACATATTACTTATGCACGCCCCATCATATATTACAATAACGTATACGTAATATAGCATTGAGACTATATTGACAACTAATAAAAATTATTATTATTGTAATCCAACACAACACCCACCTATTATCCTTATGTCCCAGGCCTATCATACTTACACGTCAAATCAAAAATTAATTTTCTTAATTATGCAACCATTATAATTTGCAACATAAGTACATAAAAAAGATAAGAAATAAAAAAAAACAACTGATATAGCTAATACAAACAATTAATCCAATGTCTTAATACAATATATTCACTATATCCCTTACATAAATGCAATCATGGATTACAATGATGTATACGTAATATATCATTAACACATCATAACTAATACAAATTCTTATTGCAATCTAACACGAAACATATTCCAGCATAAAATACTAATATTGCATAATGCTCCATAGCATATTATAATATTACATTTCTCATCACCGCGATATTTGTTGTCTTCTGACCCACCATACTCATTCATCTATTATGCTAACTAATCAAAACTTTATTTTCTTCGTAATGCAATGATAATTATAATTTGTTCCTTAGATAAAATCACTACACACACACAAATACACTCACGAATTCAGAAATAAAAAAATAATTCAATTAATTAATAAACAAAAAATAATCAGTAGTATATTACAATAAACATCTCTCATCACCGCGATATTCATTGCGTTCTGGCCCACTATACTCCTTCGTCTATTATGCTTTCTAACCCAAACATACACGAACGAATCCAAAATGTTTTTTAACTCCGTCAGACTGTAACAACATTGGCTACACTCATATATCCAGGAGACAATATCAAATTTGCCGCGCGGCGCGTGTATCTTCTTACACACACATACTAAATATCACCTTTACAACCACACACAATAATACGGAAATATAATCTACAAAAACACACACGCGTACATATTGTACACAATCTTAACAGGGAGGTGTCCTCGTGGTGTAATGGTTAAAGCGAAGGACTGCGGGATCGTAGTAAGCGAGTTCGAACTCCAGTCGCGCTATTACGTTCACTTTCGGGAAAATACCCTTGGGAAAGGTATTAACCCCCTTATCCTCCCAGCTATGGGTTAAATAGTACCACTACTGTTCTTCTAGGAGAATAGATTTGACATTAAATAACCTACAAAGGTTGATATGCCATTAATCAAAGAAACCGAAACAATCTTAACATTCTTTTGATTATATTTTTCAATTACTCCTATATCTTTCTTTCTCTGCCTGATGATTGTTGTTTATAAGACGTCATGAAACCTATAATCGCAGAAAAGCTTCCATGCTATTAAATATATATATAAAATAAAATATGTATTTACTTGTGATACATAGATAGATAGATCCTAAAATAACTGTTTTTTTTTCTTCTGCTGTACTTACCAGTACTTGAGCAGTTTCATCGTTTTAAGAGAAAGATTTTATAATGAATGTTCTTATATATATATATATATATTGAAAGAGAGAGAGAGAGAGAGAGAGAGAGAGAGGGGGGGTATGACAGAGAGACAGACAGACTCTTGAGAATATTTCGTTAAAAACCCCTGTCTGGGTTCTTTTAAACAATGTTTGATTGATATTTTTTCTTGCTGTCTTACAATATTTGTTAATTTCTGCTCAATTATATACGAAAATTATCTGAAATTTACTTCTCGAGCGCTTTCCACCATCACCGTTCATTTTCAAGCCGGAAATCAATTTTTTTCCTATAAAATTTAGAATATATATTTTCGCGTTTGAGAAACTTTCTGTCAGATGTACGATACATTTTTAATAACAAAAAAATTTATACTGCTTTTGACAGTATGTAACCGCTCCGCTCATGAGATCTTGAGCAAATATCGGTTCCAAAGTTTGTCCAACATGGATAAATGACAATCTGAATTTCAAAAGTCTAACATAGAAAGAATACGAATGTTAAAAAATCCTGTTCAGCTTTGACAGAAAAATCTCTAAAACTAAAAAAAAGAAGAGTTTCTCAGAAATTTACAGGAGAAAGAATGTTGATTCTACTCGGGAAAGTAACGAATAATGGTGGAAAGTAAATAGGGAGAAAATTTTGCACAAATTTTGCTGAAAATTCCTAACCAGTTTTTTTAAATTCTCCACAAACTGGAACTCAATCATCATCATAATCATCATCATCATCATGTCACGCCTCTAGCACTGATCTCACTGACCCTCTCTCGTCACCCGTCTGCATCGTTCATCGCTGCCGGGACGTCTTCAAGGCTTTATCCTGTATCGGCACAGAGCTGTTGTATATAGTTTCTAGCTAGTTGTCCTGCCTTTGCTCGTCCATGTCAAGGAGTCCACAGGAGTATGTCGCTTATGAGTTCATCTCTACTTCACCAGCAGTGTCCAGGATGTCTGGTCCGTCTAACTTGGATAGTTTTCGTGATGGATGGTAGGTGGTCGTACAGCTGCTGGCTCCGGGACTTGTTCAATATTGCTCGCAGCATTCTTGTGTAATTACCGTCAATCTTTTTCCCATACGTTTAGTTAGTGCATCCATATAGCAGTATCAACATGACCGCTGCTTGGAAAAAAACTGTGTTTTATTTTATCGGTCAGGTCTGAACTCCAAAAACTAAGTCTATGATTCATTTGGATATTTTGACTAATTGAGTTATATATTTTTGAACCAAAATTCCTAATCAGAACAAAAACAGTCGTAATGTATTATAGAAATTAAGATTAAATCTGTTGGTTTCAAAAAAAAAAATGAGATGACAAAGACCAAACAATCAATCTCAAAATAAGCGAATATTAGAAACTTGTATTAAGTGAGTATAAGGCTAGACATAATTGAGAGGGGAAGGTGGCCCACTGGGAATTGTGCAAGAAATCACATACACACATACACACACACACATATATATATATATATATATATATATATATATATATATATATATATATGTATATTCCAATAAGCACAAAAAACTGCTTACAGGTGTAATATTTGGACTACTTTCATTACTCTCTTTTGTTGGAAGAGGAAATTGCTGGGGATAAAAATATTTTGAGTTTATATATGTGAATTTGCTACGTTTATAAAAATATTTAAAAAATCTTGAGGCTAAGACTACTTGAAATGTTTTTGTGCTCACCCGATATATATATATATATATATATATATATATATATATATATGTTGGGGGGGGTAAATTTGATTTCAGCGAACAAATGCAAATGTTCATTTTTTAAAAATATTTTCGTATTTGCAAAAACAATTCGTATTGCAAGCGTCGGAACCGTTCAAGAAAATCTGTTTCGACACACTCACGTGTTTCAAGCCATTTTCAAGAAAATTTCAAAGAAGACGAAAGGGACATCAGTTTGTAATTTAATCTCGAAACTGAATAAATATCTATTTATAATAAAAAGCATAATTTTAAAAGAATTTCCACAATTTTCTACAATCTTGAATTTTACATACATGATTATTAGAACCCTATTCTTTGATTATATATATATATATTTTTTTATATTAGGTTATTTGGAAAATAATCTCCGATTTGAGAATAATCGTTTATCCACGAATTAATAAATCCAAAAAGGATTTTAACTATTTAGAAAATATCTATGCATTTCTGCCATCGATTAACAAGGTTATGTGTTGTATAACATGATGAAAGAAGAAACCACAATATTCGGTTTACCAAAATATACATCTCTTTATTTCTCTCGAAAGGGGATCAAAACTTCTGTAGTGTGTTAGACAGGGAGACGAAGACACACTGAGGTTATGTGCTGTATAACATGATGAAGGAAGATGGTTTGGTTTCTTTGTTTAATGGTATATCAACCTTTGTAGGTTATTTAATGCCAAAGTATTTTCCTAGAAGAACAGTAGTGGTACTATTTAACCCATAGCTGGGAGGATAAGAGGGTTCATACCTTTTACTAAGCGTATTTGCCCGAAAGTGAACGTAATAGCTCGACTGGAGTACGAACTGGCTTACTGCGATTCCGCAGGCCATTGCTTTAACCATTACACCACGAGGAAACCCCCGATGAAGGAAGAAACCACAATATTCGGTTTACCAAAATATACGTCTCTTTATTTCTCTCGAAAGGGGATCAAAACATCTGTAGTGTGTTAGACAGGGAGACGAAGACACGCTGAGGTTCTGTGTTGTATAACAAAATGAAGGAAGAAACAACAATATTCGGTTTACCAAAATATACGTCTCTTTAAATCTCTCGAAAGGGGATCAAAATTTCTGTAGTGTGTAAGACAGGGAGACCAAAACCCCCTGAGGTTATGTGTTGTATAACATGATGAAGGAGGAAACCACAATATTCGGTTTACCAAAATATACGTCTCTTTAAATCTCTCAAAAGGGGATCAAAACTTCTGTAGTGTGTTAGACAGGGAGACCAAAACACACTGAGGTTATGTGTTGTATAACATGATGAAGGAAGAAACCACAATATTCGGTTTACCAAAATATACGTCTCTTCTAATCTCTCAAAAGGGGATCACAACTTCTGTAGTGTGTTAGACAGAGAGAGCAAAACACACTGAGGATTTGAAGGACTTAGACACAGCTATATTGATGCTTATCTTCTTCTTCGCCACGTTGTGCCATACTCATCGATCTACTTAGCTTTTCTTCTTTATCACACTGTACCAAACTCAGATTTAAGGCTGTACATCTTTTCTTCTTTGACGAGATATTCTCAACTGGTCTTCGCCAGGGGCCACTTGGAGCACTGCGGCCATTTTGGGACTCAAGACTCGACTGATGACTGACTGTTACTGCTGTTACCCTTGGCGGCGCCCAGCGGCTGCTCTCAGTGAATGACCGCTGCTCTGAGTTACCTGTGCATATATATCCTCATAACACCAACGCAATATTCTTCTGGCTCTGATTCACTAAAGCCACTTCTGCTTCCTTACACAAGTGCGTCCAGCAATCTCTTTGTTTACACAGCTGGAACATCCGGCTCTGTCAAGGGTCAATATGCAACATATGCCTGTACGCTAAAACTCTAAAGGTTTTGATACCAAAAAAATCTTTAAATGCAGTTTCTATTTCTTTGAAACGGAATGCATTTGGGCATCAAAAAGTGTCCGGGTCCTTAAAAAAATTATCCTCGGTTGGCAAGAGATCAGGAGAATATGATGAAAGGAGCAAAGTCTCATATCTCAAGTCAGTGAGCATCTGCAGTGTAAATCGGGCTACATGTGGCTTAGCATTGTCATGAAACAAAATTATGACCAAACTTGCAAAAGAAAAAGTAATTCTTTATATATTGATTATATAATCTATATTCAAAGATTAACAAACTCTCCTTCAAAAGGATCAATTTCGAATGTAGCTGCCACATTATAATGTGCCTTTAATACTTTCCCCGCCAATTATTCAGCTTAGCCTCTCGTAATTTTTTTTTCTTTTGAAAATTCTTCTCCCACTTATTCATCCTTCTTTTTTGCATATAAATATATATGACTGGTCATATTTTTGTCACTTCATCAGTCTTTCCTCGAAGATGGCTTCAATTGGGACCGAAAATTCTTAGGAAAATTACGCCGCCTTCCTAAATTCATTCCATTCAGAAGTCAAGGACTGATACGAAGTTTTGAATAGATAAAAGATAAATTTGGTAATTTCGAAGTTTCTCTTCTATTTATTCACACACACACTGTAAAAGATTCTTAAGAAAATTATAATTTCTCTGTATCTTCTAACTTCAAACTTCACTTGAGTATATTGAATACGTAAATACAATACGTAAAAATAGATATATTTGCAAATGACCAACACTAAAAAGAAATAATTACTTAAAACTATATAATTATCAGTATTAGATAGAAATACTTGAAACCATAAAACTTTGTTCTAATTATTTATGTCTGATAAGAATAATATATATATATATATTACTGCATATGATTTATATTAAGAATATTTACTTGAAGTTACAATCATCTACTAATGCTAATTATTATTTACTTGAAATCATGTAATTCTCTGCAAGCAAATGACTATTATTAAACAGAAATAATTACTTGAAACCATATAATTGTGATAATCAGATAGGAATACTTGGGATCATACAACAGAGTGAAAATTGTAGGAATACATTTAATATCATATAACTCAGTTCAAAAATGTTATAAAACAATTATATGAATATGAAAATATAAAAAAAAACAATGACGGCAATTTGCTTACCTGTTATCATGGAAAAACCCTAAACGAGTTGAAATGCCGTTAAAATCAATCAATCAACTGCTAAACCCACTTAATGTAATTTATTTTCATGTATTTATCATTTTACTGTGTAAATTTTCTCAGTGGTGCAAACGGATTTTGGTTTGGTTGGGTTTTATGGCATATCAACTATTATAGGTTATTTAATGCCAAATCCTCTTTATACATGTACATTAATTATATATGATTTTGATTGGTTGAGTTTTATGGCATATCAACTATTGTAGGTTATTTAATGCCAAATCCTCTTTATACATGTACATTAAATATATATGATTTTGACTGGTTGAGTTTTATGGCAAATCAACCATTGTAGAAAATGCCGAATCCTCTTTATACACATAGCTTAGAAATGTATGATTTGGTAAAGTTTGGTTTTATGGCATATCAACAATTGAAAGTTATTAAATGCCAAATCCTCTTTATTTATATACACTAGATATATACGATTTGATTTAGTTGAGTTTTATGGCATATCAACCACTGTGAGTTATTTAATGCCCAATACTTTTTATACACATACATTAAATATATATGATTTCGTTTGGTTAAGTTTTATGGCATATCAACAATTGTTGGTTATTAAATTCCAAATCCACTTTATACATTTATATTGAATATATATAGGATTTGTATACACATTATATTGATAAAATTCTCAAATGAGTCGAAATTATTTTTTATTCACAGTTAAATGGTTTCAAGTACTGTTATTAAATACGAATATCAATTAAAAATTAAATATTGGCTTGCACATTGTTGAATAGGTATACATGATATGTAAGAGAATAGTTTGATTGTAATATCATATTTAAAAGAGTTATGACTAATTTGTTTGCACACTAGTATTGCTAATGTTTCTACACTGTTTCTACATGGTTTCAATTATTGCTATATTGTACTTATAGTTCAAGTTCACTCATTCATTTACACACAGATAAATAGTTCCAAGTATTACTATGCATCACTTACAATTCAATTAAATATCAGACATTTTAAAACTCAGTTAAATGATCAAACAAATTCAATTTATCATCAGACATTTGTTTGTCCGCAGTTTAAATGACAAACAGTGCTATTCGACCCATAGATAGAACCCTATCAGGTGCTACCACTGCGGGTTTGAGTGGACCTGGGAGCAATAGCAATGAAAGAGTACTCCACATTCCCCAAATTTCCTGCATTACTGGCGCCTCACCTTCAGATTGTTTTGTATTATGTACATGATATTTGTTGCGGGGTCTTAGTCCTCTGCAGATACACTTGGTATATTTTACAGCCCCAGCTGACTGGGCTATCGCAAACTGGTGACCATCACTAATGTCTTAGGGACAGCAAGTCTCCTTAATTCTCCAGCATCCATCTCAGTATTTCAGTATTACCAACACCTAAATGTATTGAAATGTTCAACATATAATTTGTGCTTTGGACACATGTGCAGGTGTCAGCTAAGAGCTTGAAAATATTGAATCAAATTTTTTATGGAAATACAGCTTTCTTATTTTGATATCACTGCTTTAAAGTTATCTGATATCCAGCAATTCTTCCTCGTTAATATGTTGTGATGACGTTGCCTGCTTGACCCTTCACAAAGCTGTATGACCACCTACCACCCATCACAAAAACTATGCACGTCAGACGAATCAGACATGCGGGACACCGCTGGAGAAGTAAGCACGAGCTCATAAGTGATGTACTCCTGTGGACTCCTTCTCATGGACGAGTAAAGGTAAGACGAACTGCAAGAACCTATATACAACAGCTCTGTGCCGATACAGAATGTAGCCTGAAGGAGCGCCCGGGAGCGATGGACGATAGAGACGGTTGGCGAGAGAGGGTCTGGGAGATCCGTGCTGGAGGCGCAACACGATTATGATGACATTTATATATTGATTTAATCAGGCAAGTATACAACCCAGTCTGCTGGGATAATAGAAAATGCTGACTGAATCTCTACAGAGAGGTAAGACCCAACCCTAACGAGTGTTCTGGATATAACACTAAACTATCTGATGGTGACGCTCCAACTTGGGAGTTTTTGGGAATATGAAGAAACCCTTCATTGCCTTTTATTCCAGGTCCTTTCAGATGCGAAATGGGAGTACCTCTTTGGGGCTAATCTATGGCTCAAATAGAACAGTTTAATCATTTATTTTACTTGAAAAAAATAACTGTGTGGAAACAAATGATTCATGTAATACATAATAATTCATGTTGGATAGCAATACTTGATACTTAAAGTGTCCTGATTATGACATTGAACTACACTCTAGGATCCTCCACAGTATTTTGGTATTGTTGACACTTAAATGTATTGACGAATTCAACATATAATAAGCGCGCAAAAGCTTTGGACACATCTTCAGGTTTTAATCATAAGCCTGAAAATGTTCAATCAATTTTTTTATTCAATCCATGGAAATAAAGCTTTCTGATTCTGATGTCCATATTGATCCTTATCGTTCCAAAGTTTTGGCAGATTCACTTCAGATAAGTAATCATCTAAGAATTTTGAACTGAGCCCTTCATTCAATGTACATATGTAGATTGTTCTCATTCTACTCCCCATATTTGATGGTTTAGTTTGGCTAGGTTTTATGACATATCAACAATTGTTGGTTATTTAAGGCCAAATCCTTTTTATACATATACGTGGAACCTTCAATAAGTTTCCTGACTTTTTTGTATAGGCATTTAGAACTATTGTAGACTCTTGAAAATTCACTACGTTATTGCTATACATCTTATGAGGTGACTGACAAATTTTTATGATTTCAGGTTCAAATGAACAGCTACAGAAGCAATTAGAATACACCCTACTAAAGACTGATTGTCACAGCTGGTAAATTTCAAAAATGCAATCTGGACGTGAGGACACATAAGAAGAACGATATGCAATAAAATTATGTTTTAAACTTGTAAAAAATGCCACAGAAACGTATCGAATGCTTCAGCCTGCTTTTCGATCATCTTGCATGAATCGAGCATCAGTTTTTGAGTGGCATAAGAGATTCAAGGAAGGCAGGGAGTCTGTGAGGGAACATGAGAGGTGTGAGAGAAGTAAGGAAGTCAATAGACCAGAGTTGATTGGCCAAAGGATTAGGGTTAGGGTTACTATGTTGAGGTTTTAAGGGAGTTCAGGAAGAGATTCCGTCGGAAGAAGCTAGCACTCTTCAAACCGGGTCAGTGGCATTTCCACCAGGACAACGCACCAGTCCACAACTCCATCCTTGTCACAGACTATTTGACCATGATGGGCGTCAAGACTGTTCCTTAGCCTCCCTATAATCAAGACCTTGCTTCCTGTTACTTTTGCATATTCTTTAAACTCAGAGGCAGTCGTTATGAGACAATTGAGGAGATGAAAGAGGCTGTGACGAAGGTCATTGACACGCTCACACAAGAGGACTCCCATGGGGCCTTCCAGAAGTTGTTGGAACGGTACAAGTGCATTGCAGCCTGGGGAGATTACATCGAAGGGGACTAGAGTTTCATGTTTGTACTATCAATAAAAGTGCCCATACGAAAAAAGTCTGGAAACTTATTCA
This sequence comes from Sepioteuthis lessoniana, assembly GCA_963585895.1. Taxonomy (NCBI): domain Eukaryota; kingdom Metazoa; phylum Mollusca; class Cephalopoda; order Myopsida; family Loliginidae; genus Sepioteuthis; species Sepioteuthis lessoniana. Next base: position 102,851,868 of record OY757910.1, read on the forward strand.
AAGATCCTCGTACATTAAATATTTGGTTTGTAAACACATTTTGTAGATATGCAGTTAAATGATAAAACTTCTATTTCTAACAGTTACATTTAGCATAAGTTTATAAAGCCAAATGCTTTCAAGTATTGCTGTGTATCACTAACAATCTAATTAAACATCAGTCATTTGTTTTCACATAGTTAAATGGTCAAACAATTCTATTTCAAGCAATTTAATATAGCATAAATCATTTGTTTACTCTTAGTTTAAATGACAAACATTTCTCTTTGACCTATCGATAGGGCCTTTTCAGGTGCTAAACTCCGGACCTGGGAGCAATGGCAGTGAAGGACTACTCCACAATCGCCAAAGCTCCTGCATTACTCGAGCCTCACCATCAGATTTTTAGTTTCATATCCAGGACACTCATTGAGATGGGTCTAATCACTCTTTGCTGAGATACAGTCGCTATATTTTACACCCAAGCCTACTGCGCTTGATCCACGTTGGGCATTATTAGAATATTATACAATTCACAAAAAGTCATCCTGTTTGCAAGCAGTTTTTTTGATATCACATGCAAGTTGTAGCGACAAAGAAAATTTTGATTTTGGAATTGATTTCTATTCAAGCTGATGATCTGCAAATTTGTGTCCTTGCACCCAAAGCAACAAAAAAGAAAAAAGAAACTGAATCACGAAACACGTGATATATATATATATATATATATATATATATCGGTTATGTGATTCAGTTTCTTATATATATATATATATATATATATATATATACGCTCCCCCATGGGGGTTAATCACTCTGGCGAAGGGATTTTCGGCCGCCGCTCGCATAATGCAAAGCTCTTCGAAAGAATTGAGCACTCTGGTAGCCGATAGGGTATAAAAATGTAAACAAACGGACGCTGCTGCTGCCATTGCTACATAATACCTTAAAAATTTCCGTAGCCAACGTGGTACACTTGTTGGCCGAGCCGTCTGAGTCTAATGTAAATTTGGACGGGTTTCGATCTCGGCTTCAAGCGTCCTACGTGTCTAGCCACACTGAAGAGTTCTGATAGAACGAAACAGTCTGTCTGTGAATGACTATATATATATACTGGAGTTCACAAAACAGCCCACTTCGGGCATTTAAAATTTTTGCAATACTTTGTTGTGAGGTAATTTGCAGTGCGTATATTACAAGACCTAAACAGTGAAAACGGTCGTTATTACTCTCTCTGGTAAGTAGTAACACGGTAGTTTGTGCGCTGACAAGTTGTACATTGCTTTACTCCATAGGTGATATGAAAGCTTTATAGATGTACTTGGAAATTAGTCTAATTCGGGAACGTATTCTTTACACGTTCAGACTGAGCTATGCCGTCGTGGATACAGCAAAAAAAATAATTGTTGTGTGAAAGATTAAAGTGCATTTGATTGTAGTACTGTAACCAGATAGTTGAAAAGTTTCACTCGGGTCGCAAGACACTCGATAATCAGGAAACGTCTGATAGGTCGAAAACCTTGGATTCCAATGCCTTACTTTAATCTATTGAGGCAAACCCGTCGAGTTTGAGTTTTAGTTTTAGTTTGAGTCTTGTTTAAAGTCATATCAACCTGTATGGGTTAGTTAATGCTATAAGGGTTTAATTGATTTTGTCTTTTGTGCATGTTTTATGATCTAATGTACACGTTTTTATTATACGTTTTTTTATTTGCTTAGATTTTAATGATTTTGGTTTCACTTAGGAAGTTCAAGATTCCCTCTGGGTTGCTGGTTTTAAAAGGTCCCTTACGTTGCTTCTCTGGTAGTATTTTGGGCGAATTTATCTAAACCTGTCACAATCAATGAGAATGTGTTGGACTGTGATGGATTTTTGTCTTGTTAAGCATATTGGATGATCTTCCCTTTAAAGGAAGTATGATTAGGAAATGTGGGTGTGGTCAATGCAAAGTCTGGAGAATATCACATCTTTTATATTTCTTCTGTTGCCTGCTGGCCATTCACCTATGTTATGTTGTACACGGTGGAGCTTGTTCTGTGTTTGATGATCCCAAGATTTTTGCTATTTGTTGAATATAAATTTCTAATGATTGGTTTTAGGTTGGTATATAAAATCAAACTCGTCGAATAGTACTCAGAGAAAAGCAGGTGAGCCCAGCATCACCTACTCTAGTGTGGTCCGTCACTTTCACAACTTCTGCAAATGCATCCAGAATAAACAGATTCTGTATCACGTTGTTAAACTATTGTAAAACATTTGTCTCAAGCTAATGAAATCCTATAGACGAATACAAGTTTTACAAACGCAAATAATAAAAAAATAAAAATGTTTCGAACGAATCGAGAAGGGTCCACGTCATGAGTGCATTAAGTTCAGCTCTGACTTTATTGATAAATATGAAAAAAAAAATGAGTTCCTGCAAATCTCTGAGATGTGTATCTTTGAAAGGTAAATGCAATTTGAGGCAAAAGATCAAATATAAAATGTATAATATATTCTGTAAAGAAAATTGAAGAAATGGGTTTGTGTTATGATTGCTATTAACTAATATTGAAAATAATTTTGCTTTTGTTTTCCGTAAAGGTAATTCTCATAATGGACTTTGTTAGAACGTTTTATTTATGATCGGAGAAATGAAATGGAGTTTTCATAAAAGACAAATAGAAGTGCATTTGTTCATGAATACAACGTTTTGTCGATATGTGGTGGGCTTATGAGGGATTACGTGTAGATATGTACCTCTGTATGTATGCGCGTTCACACACACACACACACACACACACACGTGCACACAAATATACCCATATATATATATATATATATATATATATATATATATATATAAGAAATGCAGTTGAATTCTTTATTATTTTATAATATGCATGTAAATAAAACTAATTTTAAAAGAATCAGCGTGAGAACATATTCTTTTATACTCACATGCAGATAAATCGATCTATGCACAGACAGACATAAACACACACACACACACACACACACACATATATATATATATATATATATATATGTATAAATTGTGGTACTCCCTACATTATGATTTGCTACAACCATAATAATTACATTACGAATGCCTATATATATATATATATATATATATATATATATATTGAAAAGGGTGTTTGGGGGTTACTCTCGACTAAGGTCAGTCAATTTATATACATACATACATGCATACATATATAAGTTGGCTAACACATATATTTATATATAACCCGGCTAAGAAAGATACACTGAATCAATAGCATATAACAGACTATTGAATTCAGAGTTTTCTTTCTCCTAGACTGGTTTTCTTACCTGGGTTAAAGAGCCCAACCTGCCGTACTATTCCCCCTTGGAGAGACAATAGCTAGATTAATACCTTTCCCAAAAGGGAAAGCCCAATTTTGAATGTCGGCAGCCCCGTCCATGAATTTAATTCGGTTCACCATGTCTATTTCCCATGACTTGAACCATTATACCATGTGTGCTTCGAAAGATTTTACATAGATATTTCTATCTTAGCCTGGATACAGGATATGGGAGTCTCAGATATTCTATTTGGGTAGTTTTCGTCTTATTTTGAAAGTAATACTTTGATTATCTTTTAAAGACAATCTCTGTCACCTCTCAATCTCTCTCTCTCTCTCACACACACACACACACACATACACATACACACACACACAAAGTTTTCATTTTTATGTTTTCTGTGATTCTTTTCACTGATACTGACTTATCTTTCTACGTTTTAGCTCATTTTGATATATCTTTCAAATATGTTTCATTGTATCTTTCGTTCACCATTTTTTCTTTTTTTTTCTTTTTTTTCTTTCTTTGTATTTTATGTAAAATATTAATAAAATGTATTGCCTTTCTTTCAGTATTTCTTTTCTCCTATGAAACATATAAATACGATTTGCTTCCTTTCCCTTCTTTCTTCCTTTCATGTAACACAGTATTTATTTCTTTTGTCTTATTTTTTTTCTTTCTTTTGCAGTAAGTTGTATCATATGAATAGTATTTATCTCTTTTTTCCTTTGTTTTTCGTTATTTCTATCTTTTTTTCGTTATTTTTTCCTCCCATATAAAATTAGCAGGGGAAATTTGGTAGGCCACATAGGATGCAACCACACGATTCCCTTATTGGACATGATTTAAAATTTGAAATGCTAAAACATACACAATGTTAAATCAAGAGCATTCCAGTCGGCAATAGCCGTAGAATACGCCGACAGCATCTCTGCAGAAGGGTGAAACCGCATCCCACAACGAATGTCCTGTTATGACACTAAACAATTTGATGGTGAGGCTTCAGCCTCGAAGAATTGGGGAATACGGATACTCTTTCATTGTCATTGCTCCCTGATTCACTCAAACCCAGAGTAGTAGCACCTGATAGGGTCCTATCTAAGAGTCAACTCCTATAGTGTATCGAATTTGTTTATTCATGTTAACGCATATTTATCTCTAATATACCTGCTTGAACGTGTACGTGCAAAAAACCTGGCGGCAACAATATTATTTGTCGACTTCGCCAAAGCTTTGACTCCATACACAGAGGAAAGATGGAGCAAATATTATACGCCTACAGCCTACCCTAGGAAACCGTCGCAGCCATAATGATGCTATATAGAAACACTAAAGTAAAATTCCGCTCGCCGAATGGAGACAGAGACTACTTCGACATTGCAGCAGGTCCCGGCAAGGAGACACATCAGTCACATACCTATTTATCATCTTTCTAGCCTACGCTCTTAGAACATCTATTGATAAAATGAAAGACAACGGTTTCACGCTGACATAGGAAAGAAGCAGAAGATACTCCGCACAAACAATTACGGACGCAGAATACGCCGATGACATAGCACTTCAGGCAAATACACCCACCCAAGCCGAAACCCTGCTACATAGTATGGAACGAGCAGCTGCTGGTAAACGCAAACAAGACGGAATACATGTGATTTAATCAAAGAGGCGACATCTTCACACAAAAGAGTAATTCTCTGAAACTAGTAGACAAGTTCACCTACCTAGGAAGCAGTGCCTCATCAACGGAGACAGACATCAACAGGTGGCTAGCAAAGGCATGGACACCTATTGAAAGGCTATCAGTCATATGAAAATCAAACCTTACCGGTAAAATAAAACGCAGTTTTTTCCAAGCAGCGGTCGTATCGATACTGCTGTATGGATGCACTACACGGACGCTAACTCAACGTATGTAAAAAAAAAAAAAAAAAAAAAAAAAGATTAAAGGTAACTACACAAAAATGCTGCAAGCAATATTGAACAAGTCATGGAGGCAATACCCTGCAATGCAGCAGCTGTACGGCCACTTACTTCCCATCAAGAAAAGTTAGACGAACCAGACATGTGGGACACTGCTGTAGAAGTAGGGACGAACTCATAAATGACATACACCTGTGGACCTCTTGACAATCAAAAGCAAGACAACCAGCTAGAACCTTCATACAACAGCTCTGTGCCGATACAGGATGTAGGCTCGAAGACCTACCGGAAGCGAGGGACGATAGAGAAGGGTAGTGGGAGAGGGTCAGGGAGATCCGTGCTTGCGGTGTGACATGATGATGATGATGATGATGATGATGGTGATCTTCACATAGTGTTCAAATCTAAAATCATTTGAACAAGAATTTGTCAAGTTATTAGATCACGAAATGTTATCGATTTTTCTAAGACACCCAATAAAAAAAACAACATTTTACTAAAATAATAATCCCATTTCAATCAAGATTAATAATTAGAGTTAATAGAAGTTCTTCCAGAGCAAGCTGAACAATTTATACGTATAATTTCTTACGTAAAACTTACAAAATTGGACAATTTGTTTTTTTTAATTTTAAGTATTACGCTTAAAAGACAATGAAAAACAATTCCTCTAAAAATATACCACATAAGTTTCGTTTAAATACACCTCTAAACAATATATATATATATATATATATATATATATATATATAAACTAAAAAGTAAAGTTGGCGACCGTAGTCAAGGGTGACTCGAAGGCTCCCTTTTCAATAGCAATGACACACCGAGGTGTAGGGGAGGGCGCTTCTCCAGTCCGTGGTTTGCTCCAGTTTACACTTGACCCGCACCTTATAATGGTCAGTGTTAAGCAAGGCGGCATCAAGAGCAATTTTTTGAGTCTTTGGTGTGACCCGACCCGGGATTAAACCTCGGTCCCCGGAGCATTGGCGAGTGTGCTCGTGGTATAATGGCTATCGTCTTTGGAAATTGACACGGTGATCCGAGTTCAAATCCTGCACTAAAGTGTGTGGTCTGCAAAGGGTCTATGTTGAAATAAAAGCTTTATATTTAACCCTGTTTCTTAAAAGTAACTTGTTTAAATTAACCTTTCAACCGACCAAATGTGTATCTGAAAAGGTATCGCTGTATATATTGTAGACACTGCCATTGTCATCCCTATATCTGTCATGATGTCACATATTCCCCGGCATCATTAATAGCTACACAGACCGGTTCTCTTTTTTGTGTAATTCCATTAGAAATTCTGTAATTGTGTATCTTTGAATATATTAATGCTTCCGTGCATTGATATTGCGATTTATTTTTTATGAATTACATTAAACAGAGTCTTTTTTGTCGTTTTCTTCATTTTTTTAGTCGATATTAATCTTTCTTTTATTGGTTTTTCAACTGATATGTATAAATATCCTTTTATCTGTGCTGTAACCAAAGCATTTATTCTTATTACCAATAACGCCCCCCAAAAGCCTAGTGATTCAATATAATAGTTGTTCAACTTAAAATGAGTTCCCGGTTTAATACAACAATAAATTATTAATAAAGTGTTTCTCTCTCACTAGCTCTTTCCACTCTCCCCTCTCTTTCTCTCTCTCTCTTACTCTCTCTCTCTCTCTCTCTCTATATATATATATATATATATATATATATATATCATTCATCTAAGATATACAATATACTTATTAGATGATATATATATATATATATAGAAAACCAGAATTATCTGCCAAGAGAAAATGATAAAACCCAATATGCCACAGACAAGCCAATCAAAATATTTAGAATCAAACTGCTGTTTATTCACGTTCCACTTGCGAAATTTGAAATATTTAAACAAAAAGAAAAATTTTTCCCCTTTGCTGTCGCAAGGTAAAGATACATTTCTTCTCTCTTGTTTTCGTTTAATTTCAAGCCAGCCCTAAAACATTCCTGATTTATTTTTCGCTTTGAAATACACGATGACATCTTTCTCTAGATTGGCTGGGACTTTTTTTTTTTTGTGAGAAGACTTTTTTTGTGGTTGGCATAAATTATAAACATTTTATTCATTCTTGTATACTTTTTGTGCTACAATACATAAAACATTGTTTTGTTTAAATATCAGGATCTTTATTGCATTCATTTTAATCTATTCTCTAACCCTATTTTATCATGCATATTTTGTATAAATACAAAAAAGATAAACCAATATATATATATATATATATATATATATATATATATATATACATCAGTTTTTTAATATACAGGGTTCGATGCGTCAGTTGTTGTCTAAATTTGGCAATGTCTCACGTTATTAGATGTACAAGCCAAAATTACAAGATAATATTTTGAAATGCGATTGAATTCAACTATGGCTTAAAAGAAAGCAAAAAGATGAACAAATACTAAGACCTCGCCAGAAAACAAACGAAAAAACTGGAACAGGAGGGTAACGATGATAGCAATTGTAGTAGGTGCACTTGAAACAGCTTTTAAAGAATTGGGGAGGAGACTGAAAAAATTAAAAATCAGTGGAAGAATCAAAACCACCCTGATCACAACTTAGTTGAGATCGGCTAGAATACTGAGAAGTATCCTGGAAAGTTAAGAAGATTTGTTGTCACTCAGACTCCAATGAAAGACCACCACCTTACGCTGATGGGAAAAACTCACAAGGACTAAAATAATATTTATAAAGGCAGAAAACTGACCCAAAATGAATATAAGAAGAGAGATGATTTGGTGAGGAAGGTGTTCCACTAGGAAGACCGGGGTTCAATCCCAGGTTGAGCGCTACCAAAGACTCAAAAATGGTACTTGGTGCTGCCTTGCTTAACACTCAGCATTAAAAGGTAAGGATCAAGGGTAAAGTGGAGCAATCCAGGAAATGGAGTAGCGTCCTCCCCTACACCTCGGTGTGGTAGCTATTGAAAAGGGAGCCTTCGGATCACTCTTGTCTAAGACTTATGTAATATTAGTATTTTATGCTGTTTTGTGCTAGATTGCAATAAAATTGGATTAGATGTTCCTTCGGTGTAAATGTTATATTACGTATATGCTATTGTAATCCATGATTGTATGTACGTAAGGAATATAATGCATTCAGATGTTATAATATATATATATATATATATATATATATATATATATATATATATATATATATATATATAAATTAGAGAATTTGGCATTGAATAACCCGCAAGTCTTTATGAGCCACAAAAACAACCAAAAAACCCAGAGTTCAGCGATAAACCATTGTTAAATCTGACGTGAAAATCCGAGTGAAGCCGGATAAAGATTATAATTGGTTTCCACAAAATCATATGGTTTCTTGCATTTTACTGTAATTCCAATAATTTACACTCAGTTTCGTGATTGCAAGCATTCCTATCAAATACAAATAGTTTTCACACTGTAATATTGTTTCAAGTATTTCAAGTAATTGTATGATCTCGAGGAACAATTTTTTTTTTATTCTTCTTCGGAAACATTTTTAAAAAATATATTTCTGATACAAATGATTTACACACATCTATAAGATTTCAAATATTCCTATCCTAATCTGCGTGAGTTCCCGTGGTTAACGTTCTAGATTTCAACCACGTAGTAAGAGAGTTCAAAATCCAGTCGAGCACTTTTGTTCACTTTCGGACTAATACCCTTTGAAGAGGTATGATGCTTCATTCTTTCCTCTCCTTTATTTGATATCCTTTTTGCTGCCTTGCTCTCCACTTTTCCTTATTGACAAATGCTTTATATTTCTCCCTCTTATCTTTATTTTCCTCTATATCTTTCTGATTTTCTTAACATCGACTGCTCCTTATTCTCCAATCGTTCTGTTACTTCTCGTAATTCTTAATCCTTACTCAGCGTTTGTAGAATACCTCTTCATTGCCATTACTCTTAAGTTCACTCTGCCTAGGAGTGGCAGCAACTGTTCGGGTCCCATCGATGGACCAAATAGAAATATTTGTTAATGTCGTAAACTTGAAACGGTTTAACTATGCGCAAACAAATCAATTCTGACTCGTTTGAAAATTATGTTAATAACGAATCATTCGTTTATAAATCGTATATAACATATGTATAAACAGGAATTAGCATTTTAGAGTTGATATACCAAAAATTCAACCAACCAACAAGCCAACCAAACATCTTCAAGATTTCCAGACCTCTCTTTTTGGATCTGGTCGTAAGATGTTCACGAATAATTCAACAGCATAAACTAACACGAGGGATGTTCTGCAGAGAGTATGCGTTGGTGCAAGCTATCTCATAAATCTATTTGATTATATCTGTGGGGTTTAATGCGCAGGATGTCACAGGGAATTGTCTTCGTGTACTTGAAACCATTTCGGTACAATGAATACTATGATATCAAACGAATGTTGGTAATCATTTTTATGAAAAGAAATTTTATATATATTATGTGAAGATATCTATCTACCTATATATATATATGTGTGTGTGCGTTTGAGTATATGTGTATGTGTGCATGCATGTATCCATGTGTGTGTATGTGTGTATGTGTAGGTATATATATGTTATATAACAACAGAAGGAAAGTTAACATATATAAAATATAATCTCTCTTTAATATTACGAAAGGTACGAAATGGTTGGCGAAATTGCGTGAGGAGAGAGAGTCAGGTACCGCGAAGATATGATATCTTCAGAGAGCCCTCCTTCTTCGTTTTGCCTCCACGAGGCTGGTACAGATCAATTAATCTCAGAGGCCTCCGATTATCAGTCTTATTTTCTTCTGGGATCATACTTGCTTTCAACATTAGTGAATCTTGTGCATTTAAATATTTTTCTACCTTTCAGCCCGGGGCCGACTAGCCTCCCGCTGGACCAGCGCCAAAAACAGCGTGACGTCTAGTCTCTCTACTCTCTGCTCATTGCTCCGGGGTTGAAAACTTCCGTCGTTATATATTTTTCCGACGCCAACGAACTTCGTGGTTACTCTTCTTCCGGCATCACACTCACGCAATTCAAATGGCATTTCCACTTTACTTTTCTTTACCTAAAGACACAGGTGCATCCTGTTTTTTTTTTTTTAAATTCGCGAACTTACGCAGCCTATCAAAGGTCAAATATGTAACACATATATATATATATATACTCACATATCCAACTATGAACAATGGAATGAGTCAAAGAATGTGAGAATATCTACCTTCTTCTCTGTTGTGTCTGTTATCTATTCTCTGCCGGTCGCTCTGTCTCTGTCTGTTCATACACACACACACACACACACACACATATATATATATATATGAGTCTTTGCGTGTGTGTGTGTGTGTGTGTGTGTGTGTGTGTGTGTGTGTGTGTGTGTTTGTATGAGTGTGTGTGTGTGTGTGTGTGTGTGTGAATGTGTGTGTGAACAGAATGACAAGTGATAAGAGAGGAAGATATATATATATATATATACTGATATTATGGTTAAATCATATCTTTCATACGAAAATTCGCTGAACATATCTATCGCTTCACTTGTTTTACATTCCATTTCCAAATCTCTTAGAATGTAATGACTGATAGCAATTTTTTTTAGAAAATATTTTTGTTGGTTTATTGTTTTTCTCCTATTTGTGCTTACTCTCCTATTTGTGCTTATTCTCAGTTATTTCCCCGTCTTTCTTCCACTTCACTATTCAAGTTCGGTCTCTCTCTTGGTCCTTTTTCTTTTCATTTCAGTTATTATTCTATGCTTTCTAAATCATTCTCCATTTTTACCCCGACAGATGCTTCATTCTTTCCTCTCCTTTATTTGATCACCTTTTTGCTACCTTACTCTCCATTTTTCCTTATTGACAAATGCTTTTCATTTCTCCCTCGTACCTTTGTTTTCCTCTCTATCTTTCTGGTAATTTACGAAGCTCTTTGCTTCGTTGTGGCACAAGGCCGAATGAATGGGGCGCCCAATGAGACTCGAACTCACTCGTGTAGGTTTGCTAGTCTGGCTTGCTTACCGTTACACCACCAAAGGTGCCCTTCCTATCTATCTTTCTGTTGTTCTTATAATCCAATGCTACTAATTTTCCAATCGTTCTGTTTCTTCTTCTTTGTAATTCTCAATCCTCAAATATTTTCTTCTATTTTCTCTGAGTTGTCGGTGTTTCCCTCACACATTAGAAATCTACGTACGTAGATTACGAAGTAGAAGGTTGGGTATCAAAGTCCTCTTGAGAGTGGACGATCGAGTGTGGAACATCAGAATGCAGATGTCTTTTCTCTCACTCATTCCACTTCTTTCTTTATGTTCATTGTATGCCCAATCTTTTCTTTCCCATCTCTCTCTGTTTGCTCTTTCGTTCTTCTTCTTCTTCTTCTTCTTCTTCTTCTTCTTCTTCTTCTTCTTCTTCTCTCTCTCTCTCTCTCTCTCTCCCGTTTCATTGTTCCTCTTCCTTTATTTCAGTTTCTATTTATTTCAGTTTCTATTTATTCACCCCTTTGTTTTCTCTCTCTCTCTCTCTCTCTCTCTTTCTATCGATCTATCTCTTTATACTTTTTATTCTTTAAACACTTCTCTTTTTACCCAACTCACTCATTCTCTCTCTCTCTCTCTCTCTCTCTTTTGTTAATCTTCCTTTCACATTGGCTGTTTACTATTTTTATTTCACTCTCTCTTTCACATGCTTTCATTTTATCGTTTTCAGTTTCATCTTTCTTTATTTTCTTTTTAATTCATTACTCTACTTCTTCCCTTTTATCCTTTTTATTCTTATTCTCTCTATCCCTCACTTTTCTCTCTCTCTCTCTCTCTCTCTCTCTCGCTCGCTCTTTCTTTTTTTCTTTTTTTTTCTTTTTTCTTTCTTACTTTCTCTTCATATTACTGTTGTTATCTCACCCTATCACTATTTTTTTTCTTGATTTTTACTTCCTTCTTTCGTTCTGATATTTTCGTCAAGCTTGCCTGAAAACGATTCAACATACAAAACCCTAAACGGTCAATGATTTCGAAGAGTTTATAATTCGATGAATCGCTAAGCAATGGTTCGGAATATTTTTTCAAAATATATATATTGTATGTTCTAAGTGAATTTACACGATAATTTATCGACTGGTTTTCACAGGAGACCAGTTGGCAACAAGCCGATTCAATACTCAATTTGCATCATCATTCCCACTGATTTCCCAGCTGTCGTTATATATATATATATATATATATTATTGTAAATTTGGTGACCTTAGTCAAGGGTGAGCCGATGGCTCCTTTTTCGATAGCTACTACAGCAAGGTGTAGGGGGGGTGCAACTCCTTTCCCTGAATTGCTCCACTTTACCCTTGATCCCTACATATTTGAGTTCAAATCTTGGATGAGGCTGTTCCTATTTCACCTTGTGCTAATGCTTTTGGAAAAGTTTGAACCCAACAATTGTCCTTCTATCTAAGGGCAAATAGTAGAGAAGACTGGCATTTATAATTTTGGTAATACAACCGGTTGAGGAGAATGAAATCTCTGAATTCAAACTCCGCAAAAGAATTGATCTTTTATCAAATCTTGCTTGTGTAGAGGGTTTGGTAAGCACACATACACATAAAAATACATACTGCCAGATTCCTTCTCATTATTTACTTCCATATATATATATATATATATATATTTACTAATCTAATATCTATATAGTTATGTGTGGGAGCTCAAGGATAACAAAGGGATAGATCCTATAATGAAATGGGAAGTAATAAAGAAATGCCGTAAATATAGGGCTGGGGATAGGAGTTGTCTGCTTTGCATGGAGGAAAAATTAGCAATAGCATCTTGTAAAAGTAGGGATATGTTAAACCAAAGATCGGAGGTATTAAATAGCTGTAGACATAAAAGGGCGTGGTTGCTCTATAATTAGGGATTGGTTTCAGAGATTTTTTTTTATAAAAGTAAGGTTTTTTATGTATTTATTTATTTATTTATTTATTTATTTATTTATTTTTTTATTTTTTTATTTTTTTGTTTTGTAAATTTTAAGCTAGGTGGTTTTTTGGTTAATATAAGGCGGCGCTTTCTACTTTAGCATTAGTTGGAGTTAGGCTTCCTGATGATCCGATCAGGTGAAACTTTAGTAGAAGACTTCCGACTTGCGATTTAAGTTAATTTTACATATATATATATATATATATATATATATACCTTTTAGAAAAACTAAAATCCGGTCACTTTAGGATTATTAATTTATTTCCATCCTGCTATGAGTATTGATATGAATCAATAACTCCAAATTTAACAAGACTTCTTCAGATCCTAATGGATATTATAAATACGGCCAGAATGAGCACAGGAGGAAAGAGTGTGAAGTGAGTGAAGAGTTTCCTTTCAACTTCGGTCAATTCCGGTTTTTCTTTCGTTACCGGTCAGGACCATAACAAAATAACTAGACGTAGGTTCTAGTTTACTTTCTACAGTAAGTTAACTTACATTTTAACGTAATTCTTCAGATTTAACAATAATTTAAGGAATTACAACAATTCCTATCAACCATAAGCAAAGACTACAGTAATACCTGTCTTAAACTCTAAAATTATCTTTGCATCCATTTATGCGGCCACCTTTACACAGAAACGTACATACGCCCGACCTCACATGGTGGGTTCCTACATTTCGTTTCTTCCTTTTACCTCAACTATCCCAATTAATCCTATTTTTATAGTTAATAATTCATTATCTCTACTTTTCGCTTCTAGTTTAAATTTATTCCTATGTCTTCATCTAGCAATTAAGTATCTTCTCTGATTTAATAATTGTTCTGGGTCTGGGTATAGCATAATTTGAATTGAATAATTTAATCGTCCTGACGGAATTATTTCCGATTCCGGATTGACTGGACTTAAGAATATATATATATATATATATATATATATATACTAATACTGATGATGTAGCACACTCGGGGCCTTCATATGGGGATGGCCTCAGATAGTTTGCTACGAGATATCCATAATCTCGTAGCAAAACAACTGACTGGTGTGCCTACCTACATGCTATCTAAGCGTGTCTGCGGACGATCAGAGAAGCCTCCACTGATAGGTAGGACAGCTGTGAAAAATCCTTGTCTATGGTATCCATGAACAGTCGTGAACAATGAGACTCACGGATGTAGCGAGGGAGCACGAAACATTACACATGAATACAAAGTACGGAGCCGGTTTAATCCCTTTTGTGGCGAATGTCGTCAAACACTCTCACTCACGAATGCACGCATATATACTGATGGCATAATGGCTATGGTATTAAAAAGCAGTTGGCAGAGATCAAATTCCACCTGAAGTGGCTTTCTTTCACTTCTCAGTAATGCAGTGCGAAAGCTATGAATCTATTTCTTCTTTATCTTTCTCCAACTACTGGGTGCAGAAGCAAAATTAGGAATATTCTAGTATAAAAATAAATGACTATTTTAAAACAAGATTAATTTCAATTTGAAAAAAAAAATCGACACAAAACAGTAAATTTACTCAATATGGCCACCATTTTTTTTTCAATTATTTAATCAACACACCTTCAAAAACGATTCACTTGCCTTCAAACTAAATTCTTCACATATTTTATTCCATTCCTCGTCAATAGTAGTCTTAAACGAACCAATATCTGACTGGGAAGTTGCATTTATTAGGTTTTCTAAAACGCCTCATATAGCGTAATCAAGGGCGTTAAGGTCAGGGCTTAAATCTTGTTTAATTGCTATCTTTACAGTTTTCTCGTGGACTTTCGATTCACTAGCGGGCTTTCTTATTGACTTTGTGGCGTCCTTCTTAATCACCGAAACAAGAGCGGTTAAAAAACCTTCTTTTCGTTGTTTTTGTTCAATCCTCCACTCCTTTTCCTTTAAAAGCTCTTTTTCTGTAAAAATGTTTTTCTTTGCTTTTTATGCGGTAGACGAAGAAACTTTGGCTAGATATCGGCGTTAAAAACAACCTTAGATTCAATATCATTCCTTTTCTTTCTCACTGTTATTGGGCTGAATTTGGATTTTAAGAAAGTGCTTGAATAATAGAGCTAATCACGAAAATCTAGATTTATCGCATTCTTTTTCAAAAGCTGAACTAATTAGACTAAAAAAAACGTTTTAAAAATTGTTCGATATTTTGATTCCGAACCCTATATGGGTAAAATAATCGGGCAAACTGGGTACTTTAACCTTCATATAGTGACCAGTTTATCAAATGGACACCTATAACTTAAAAACTTCGACCCTTTTCACGGGCCAAAATGTAGGGTAAATATAACTATTTTCCTTGTTTTATACACCTTGAAAAAAGTCCTGAGTAAAATGCTGATTAGAAGAGATTGTATATCCTCACCCCAAATACTCATACATACTGTCGTTTAATTTCTCTCCTGATTTTCGACTTTTCAAAACTTTTAGAAACTCATAATATTGTTTACTTAATGAGAATCGAACCCACTATAAAGGCCTTCACTTACCATTTATAATACGCAAAAATCTTTGGCACCAGATCAGACGCACAATTTATGTTTACTGTGATTGCCTTTAAACTTACAAGCACCATTCAGAAATATTCCTATTTATAGTAGACCCCCAAATATCAAAGATCCTTATAGCGTTTTAATATATATCTTTATTTGTTTTTCGTGAAAATTCCAATTTTTTGGAGACCCACAAATATTAGATATTTTTATTGCGTTTTAATATTTTTTTTTTTTGTGTTCGATGTACGTTGTGCCTTCAATAAGTTTCCCGACATTTTTGTACAGGCATTTAAAATTGTCGTAGACTCTTGAAAATTAAGTATGTTATTGCTATACATCCTATGAGATGACTGACTATTTTTTTATGATTTCAAGTTCAAATAAACAGCTACAACAGGAATTGGAATGCACCCTCCTAAAGCCTGATTGTCACAGCTGGGGAATTTCAAAAATGCAATCTGGAATTTAGAAGAACGATATGCAATAAAATTTTGTTTCAAACTTGGAAAAAATGCCATGCGATGAAAGCTGGATCTACTGCTATGACCCAGAGACCAAGAGACAGAGTTCCCAGTGGAAGCATGCTGCCTCTCCCAGACCCAAGAAGGCCAGTCAGAGCAAATGAACCCACAAACGTTTGATGGTCCTTTTTTTTTGACAGCACTAGCATGATCTACATCACTTGGTTCCCACTGGACTGACAGTCAACAAGGAATACTATGTTAAGGTTTTAGGGGAGTTCAGCAAGAGATTCCGTCGGAAGAGGCCAGCACTCTTCAAATCGGGTCAGTGGCATTTCCACGAGGACAATCCACTAGTCAACAACTGCATCCTTGTCACAGACTATTTGACAAAAATGGGCATCAAGACAGTTCCTCAGCGCCCCATAGTTCAGACCTTGCTCCCTGTGACTTTTGGTTATTCCCTAAGCTCAGAGGCTGTCGTTATGAGATGATTGAGGAGATGAAAGAGGCTGTGACGAAGGTCATTGACACACTCACACAAGAGGACTTCCACGGGGCCATCCAGAAGTTGTTGTAACGGTACAACAAGTGCATTGCAGCTAGAGGAGATTACTTCAAAGGGGACTAGTGTTTTATGTATGTACTAATAATAAAAGTGCCTATACGAAAAAAGACTGTAAACTTATTTAATGATCCTCGTAAATTTCAAAATAATATATTCAGTACTTTTCGAATACAAAATAAAAAAAGAAATCGAATATATTAAACAAATAAACGCCCTAAGTGAATATAATATTCGACTCATTTATTTTTTCGGAAGTGATTCCTCATTTAATGTCCTTGGCTTTCTTCATTGTACGATTATGGAAGTTTCATTTTTAGATTATTATGCACTCGAGCTAGGGTAATTTAAAAGGCTATGCGTTGCTGGTATTTATATATTTATCTTATACGTAAGTAAATTCTATTGTCTCCTTTACTCGTGATACACATCTAAAATTAGATAGATAGATAGATAGAAATGAATAAATAAAAAACCTCAGACATAGCTAGAAAGAAAGAGAGAAACAAAAAACAAACAAACAAATAAATAAATGTAAAGAAATAGTGAAAGAAACGAAAAAAGACATAGATAGATAGATAGATAGATAGATAGATAGATAGAACACAGACATAAATTGAAAGAAAGAAAGAAAGAAAGAAAGAAAGAAAGAAACCAACAAACAAATGAACAAACAGACAGATAGATACAAAAAATAGAGAAAGAACAGAAAAAGATAGATAGATAGATAGATAGATAGATAGTACTACCAATACAGATCGGAGTGGACCTGGGAATATAGCAATGAAGGAGTACCTCACATTCCCCAAAGCTCCAAGACTGGAGCCCCACTGTTAGGTTCAGTTTAGTATCATATCCAAGACACGCGTTTAGGGGTGGTCTTAACCTTTTGCTGAGGTACAATCGGTGTATTCTACAGTCCCAGCCGACAGGGCAAGATAGATATTATAATTTGCTATACGCCTATGTGAGTTCTTTTATGCATCAAAGCAAAAATAAACAGACTCACAATGTAATAAGAAAGGCTCTGGAAAAGAAAAAAAATTCCAAACGCGACTCTTACAATTAAAATAATTCTCTAAATGCTGTGATCTTTTTACATTTTTCCAGTTATTTTTTCTTCACAGAAGTACGAGTTCTTTTTGCTGGCTTTAATTGGGAAAGTATTCGTTTGATCTCTTCGAAAAGCTAACGGATTTATGCAAGACATTTTAGGTAATGTGCTTGAGAATCAGTTATAAATAAACTGCGGTCGGCGAGAAAAATGTTCGACGTTAAGAAAACCAGCGGAATGGAGTATAGAGACGTGGAAAGTTGCATATTAATTTACCTGCAATCTGCCTAAACATTTGATGGTACAGTGAAGTAACATTGCTTTCACTGTCTACTCTTTTCGAGGCAATTTTTGGTCCTTGCTTGACCAGTCTGGCCGGCAAGATGATGTCCCTCTCTCTAATGTAATTGCTTAAAAAGAGAGATTTGGGTTCTGGTCAAAACTGCAGAAGACACGGATCAGATCAACTTGGGATGAGGTGGTTGGAAGAAGACGTAAAAGTAAAATCTGAGAATACGCTAGATTTATTTGTTTAATGGCATATCAACCTTCTAGTGTTATTTAATGCCAAAGCCATCCTTATCGAAGAACAGCAGAGATGCTATTTAACCCATAGCTGGGAGGATAAGAGGATTCATAACTTTGCCTAGGGTATTTGTCCGAAAGTGAACGAAATAGTGACTGGAGTTCGAACTCGCTTAGTACGATTCCACAGTTCAGCGATTTAAGCTTTACCCAACAAGGACAGCCTGAGGATATGCGAGTCATTTCTTTATTTACTCTTTGTGTTGATTCTAATGGGTTAGTTAGATAGATCAAGAAAGAAAGATATATATAGAGAGAGAGGTACCCGTGGTGTAACGGTTATAGTCGCAGAAAATGGACACGGCGACACGAGTTCAAAACCTGGATGAGACTGATTGCATTTCACATAGCACTAATACTCATGGGAAAGGTATGAATCCAATTATTCTCCCTCCAGCTATGGGTAAATAGTAGGGCAGACCAGGTTCTTCAGTCTTGGTGAGGCAACTAGTCTAGGAGAAGGAAAATTCTGAATTAAAACCAGTTAAACTCCGCTTAAAAATTGACCTTGTGTCATATCCTGCCCGAGCGGAGGGGTTGGTAAATATGATAGAGAGAGAGAGCTAGAGCGAGGGAACTAGAAGCGTAGTAAGAAAGTAAGATAGATAGATAGATAGATAGATAGATAGATAGATACAAACACACACACACACACACACACACACACACACACACATATATATATATATATATATATATATATATATATATATATATATAGGAGGCGTTAATGCTGTAATGGATATTTTTGAAGGAAATGGAGTCATCAAACAAGATTGTTTACATTGTGTTATATATTTGGAAAGGGCATGAATCCAACTATTCTCTCTCCCTTTATAGGTAAAATACTTGAGCAGACTGAGCTCTTATGCCTTGATATGACAACCAGTCTCGGAGAAGGAAAAGTCTGCATTAAAACCTGTTTAAATCTGCAAAAAAAAATGACTTTGTGTCGCATCCTGCTCGAGTAGAGGGGGTAGGTAAATGCACCTCCTTTCATGGATATATATATTGAAAGAGAATGCCAGAAAGGAAGAATGAAACGGAAGACAGAAAAAAACAAGCTATAAGAAAGAAAGAAAGAAAGAAAGAAAGAAAGAAAGAAAGAAAGAATTTGACAGAAATGCACCAGAACGAAAATTAATAGACTCGCAATGCAATAAGAAAGGCTTAATAAAAGAAAAAAAAACCCACCAAAAACGGGAGTCTTCCAATTAAAATACTTCTCTAAATGCTGTGATTTGCTTTTAACGTTTTTCTTGTTACCTTTTCTCCTTAGAATCACGACAGGGGAGATCTACGATTATATATATATATATATATATATATATAGTGTACCATTCGAATTAAGTTATAAACTATTGAATAGCGTGGAAAAATAGTGTATGTCACTCGATATAAGTGAAGGAGCTGTAACCCCAAGAGTCATTCTGAGACGTCAACTCTGATTGGTTAGTTCTAATCTTGAGACGGAAAAGGTTCCAGGGTTGAGAAAAATACTTTAAAATCTACTTGGTTGGTTTTCGCACGCTGAACTACGCACATGTGCGAAGATTGCTGTGTGCATATTTTTCCACCCTTGTTCCGGGAATGTCTCCCCGAGAGAATATCGGGTAGATTGTTAGAAAACGTCCTAGTTAAATGATATTGTAAAATAAGACGTACAAACAAAATATTAGGCGTTGTTTATTCTTCCTGGTGGCTGAATTCTCTGCATGGATCCACAGCGAAAAGAAAAAAAGTTAGACCATCTTCAGCAAATACAAGAAAATCCTATTGTATGAGAGGTTGATTGTTTGGTTGGGTTTTGCGGCATATCAAGGTTATTTAATACTAAATCCTCGTTATATATATATGTATAATTTCTTCGAAAATAAAATATTTGATAGTATTAGAAAACCTTCAATATACCTTAGATATGTTAATGATATGTTAATGATATGGTAATACTTATTCTTGCTCAAGAAATTAATGTAATCAACATACAAGACACCTTCCAAAAAAATTCAGTTTTTAACTTTACTCATGAACAATAAAAACAATTAAATTTCCTTTCTAGATGTTGTTGTTGTTGTTGTTGTTAACAACAACAACAACAATAACAACAATAACAACTACAATAATAATAATAATAATAACTTTAACATACAAACAGATCACCTAATCCCGGCCAGAAGACCAGACCTCATAATAATCGACAAAAAAAAAAAAGAAAATTTGTAAAATTGTCGACTTTGCTGTCCCGGCGGACCACAGAATAAATGTAAAGGAAAGTGAAAAGAAAGATAAGTATCTCGACCTTGCTAGAGAATTGAAAAAGCTGTGGAACATAAAAGTAACGATTGTACCAATTATGATTGGTGCGTTAGGCACAATAACTAAAGGATTATTAAAAGGCCTGGAAGACTTGGAAATTGGCGGACGGGTTGAGACAATCCAAACGACAGCATTGCTAAGAACGGTCAGAATCCTGAGACGAGTCCTGGAAACTTGAGGAGACTTGCTGTCACTCAAACTCCAGTGAAAAACCATCAGTTAACACTGATGTGAAAAACTCTAAAGGAGTAAAATAATAATAATAATAATAATGGATCACCTAATCTCGACCAGAAGACCAGACCTTATAATAATCAACATAAAAAGAGATTTTACAAAATTTTCGACATTGCTGTTCCAGCTGAACACAGAATAAAACTGAAAGAATGTGAAAAGAAGGATAAATACTTCGACCTTGCTTGAGAATTGAAAAAACGGAGGAACATGAAGGTGACAATTATACCAATTGTGCTTGATGTTTTTGGTACAGTAACTAAAGTATTACGAAAGGCACTGGAAGACTTGGAAGTTGGTGGAGGAGTGGAGACCATCCAAACAACAATATTATTGCGAACGGCCAGAATACTGAGAAGAGTCCTGGACACTTGATGAGACTTGCTGTCACTTAAACTCCAGTGAAAGACCATCAGCTAACGCTGATGTGAAAAACTCAAATGGAGATAATAACAATGATAATAACTTCACCACCTTGACTTACAAAAATTCCTCTAATAACTCCTGTACTCTCAACTTTAAAAGTGCACGCCCCTTCCGATATAAAAAAAAAAGCAAATAATAACAACCTATTATCTGATGCAAAACTAACCCCTCCTCCAAACAATATTTTATAAAGAAATAAAAATTATAAAACAGACTCTCATCAATAATGGGTTCCCTAACAATATTGTTGATGAACAAATAAAGTGTATTATTAAAAATGTTAGCCAACAAAATAAACACTGGAACACTCCACCCAATAAACAAGAATTTATCAAACATTTTTACCGCAAACGAATGCACTACAATCATCAATTAGATTAAAACCTCAAAATCATTGATTCGAAGAAAAATTCTCCCCACTGATCCTAATAAAAAGTAACACTTATCATATTCTATAATAAATTTAAAACCTCTAATTTAGTCAATGAAAATAATTCCTCTCCCTCGACTGGAACTTTACAAAAAAAAAAAACTAACGTTATATATCAATTTTAATGTCCATTAAGTTGGAGTTAGGCTTCCTGATGATCCGATAAGGTGAAACTTTAGTAGAAGATTTCCAACTCGCGATTTAAGTTAATTTTATAATTAGCTCCACTTGTGTAGAGCACTTTTGTAATTGTAGCATTGCAGGATTCGCGGAAGGTTTTTAGTTTTCTTTTGACCAACTGACAGCGTATCCCTTGATTTTTTTCAAGGGGTCGGACGAGGTTGGCCTTTTCTTTCTTTTTGACCTATAATTTTTTCTTTTTTCCCCGGGCAGTGATTCGAGATACTTTTATCTCTTGTTCCGGGTGGGTTTTTTTTCGTTTTTTTTTCTGGTACCGTGAATGCTGGTAGATATTAGATTAGTAAATATATATATATATATATATATAGGTGAAACGTACATAGACTCGCTCTTGGCCATGTAGAAATTATTTTCATTATATATATATATATATATCAAAATGAATTGGTTGACGAAGAGGTTTGCGTTTTTTAAGAATTATTTAGTTCGTTCAAACATATATGTATGTTTCCAGCTTGTTGGAACCCATATACAAACCATGTCGAGTGAGTTTGAATCTGATTGGGTGGTTCATTCACGTAGCCTTGTGCCACATATGTTCTCTGACAAAATGTACAAGCTGGAAACATACACCTATGTTAGAACGAAGAAAATAATTCTTTAAAAAAAACAACAACAAATCTCTTAGTAGAGCAATTCATTTTAGAATATTTACTTTTTTTTCTCTTTGGACCAACAACGAATATATATATATATATATATATATATATATATATATATATATATATATATATATATATATACTGTAAACAATTAGTTTATTGATAATATTTCTTAAACGAATCATTGCTCATTCTTTTTGCAACGGATAAAAATTTTAACTATTGCCATTTATTGTTTGCACACAGTTAAATCGTTTCAATTTTTACTCTCTAACTTTCATAATTTTACTTTATTGGCATAATAGTAAAAGTGTTTTTTAGAGATCCGTGTGTCCGGGTTCTTTCCCAGGTCGTGTCATGCCAACTCAAAAAATGGTACTTCATGCCTCCTTGCTTAAAACTCTGCATTATAAGGTATTAATTAAGAGTAAGTGGTGCAATCTATGGAAAGGAGTAGCGACCTCCCTTACACTTCGGTAAAGT
Organism: Sepioteuthis lessoniana; assembly: GCA_963585895.1. Lineage (NCBI taxonomy): Eukaryota > Metazoa > Mollusca > Cephalopoda > Myopsida > Loliginidae > Sepioteuthis > Sepioteuthis lessoniana. The sequence goes on from OY757910.1 coordinate 102,874,908, forward strand.
AGCTATTGAAAAGAAAGCCTTCGAGTTGTCCTCGACTAGGGTCAGCCAACTTATTTATTAATCATTTCTTTCGACACTGTTAAATGGCTTTAACTCATGCTATTTACTGCTCGCAAAGGGTTAAATGATTCCAGGTTTGGTCGTATTTATGGTATATCAACATTTGTGGGTTATTTAATGTTAAATCCTGTTTATACATAAAGCATATATGATTTGCCAGGAAATAGTAAAAAAAAGTAAAGTTGGCGACTAAAGTCGAGGGTGACCCGAAGGCTCTCTTTTCAATACCTCCTACACCGAGGTGTAGGGGAGGGTACTATTCCTTCCCCTGGGTTGCTCCACTTTACCCTTGATACGTACCTGTATGCTGAGTGTTAAGCAAGTAGGTATCAAGTACCATTTTTTAAAATCTTTGGTATGACTGGACCGGGGTGTCCTCGGTCATTAGCGAATACTCTATCCTCTATGCCAGTTATTTTTAAACAAACCAGAGCTCAATTGTTTACCCTCAGGTAAATGGCTTCTGTTATTCTCATCTAAAACAATAATATTTTATAATATTAATCATTTGTATGCATACAGTTAAATGGTTTCAAGTGTTGTAAATGAATAGATAGTTTTATGTGACCCATAGACTGTGCCTTGATCGGTACTACCACTCCTGGTCAATTTTACCCTGGAAATAATGGTAATAAAAAGGTACTCCACCTTCTCCCAAGCTCCAAGATTGGGGCCTCACCCTCAGATACAGTCTAGTCCCATACTCAGGACAATTGTTTTATTTGATCTATAGATGACACCCTAATAGTCACTCTCATTCCGGGGGCCAATGTTGACCTGAGAAAAATGGCACTGAAGGGGTACTCCATTTTCCCAAAAGTTTATGGCGATCAAAAAGAAAGATATAGATAGAAAAGTTTCACTCCTATCTGGCGTGTGAGACTTCGAAATTTGGGCTTCGTTGTTGATTCCTCACTTCAGTGAATATCCCATTCTGTCAAACGGTCAGCTAGCTCTGCTGTCTTTGTTCTTCTTGTGAATAGGTCTTGTGTACAGAGGGTCTGACCCGATCCTGCAAATCAAACTCCACTACCTTTGGCTTCAATCTGTCTATCGATTTTTGCTTACTTCCATGAATATACGGGGCTCTTGCTCTCGGAAAAATCGCCACACTCCTCGAGTAGATATCACAAAAATGTGACTCTCAACGTCAAGCACTCGATGTACACAGATAGTTAATTGCGCAACATGAATAAGAAGGGTGACATTTGTTAATTTTTCTTCTCTAAGCCGTTTTTTTTTTTGTGGGGGTTACATTTGTGTTTTTTTTTTGTTTTGGTTAGTGTCTTTTTTGTTTTTGCTTTTTTTTATTTTTAACTTACTTACTTCCTAACATTTTTTTCTTTATGAGTTTCAAGGAAAATGACACAATTCAAGAGAAAAGGGGCCGCGATTTTAGATCATGCATTTTTGCGGTGTAACCTGAGAAGTCTGTGAAGAGATCAGCTTCTGCGTTTTGAAATAATTTCATATGCGACGCTATGGCGTCAACAAATAGACAAAATGACTTCTGCAGCTGGTGTCCTTGTATATAACATCAAAGAGTGGATGTCTTTTGTCTTTATCTACATCAGGGATATAGAATTACACATCCATCAGCAGGCCGTCACTCACACACACACACACACACACACACACACACACACACACACACACACACACAAATATATATGTATATATGTGCATAGATAGATAGATAGATAGATAGGATGTATGTTAGTATAATCAGACACAACTATGTAAGTGCGTATCTACGCACACTTATCTGTGTGCTAAGTGTAAACACGCAGAAATATGTCTTTCTGTATGAGAGAGTGAAGCATGATGGCCTCCATGTCTGTCTTGCAGAAAAAATAGACCATATAGTCATCCCTATATTCTCATGCCAATTACAGATGAATATCTCAAACAAATCAGATAGAAATATGTGTATTTGTCCAAACTTTCCATTACTCGCAGGATATGAGACTAGATCAAATATTCAAGCAGATGAAATGCTTCAAAATAGACAAACTTTCGCCAAGATCACGCTGAAAACGCCTGTTTCCGATAGATCACCGAAGTATAGCAGCGGTAAACCTTTGTGTGATTATATAAGGACAGTGGGTACAACACATATTTGCCCAACACCTCGATCAAAAGCAGAGCGCGATACAAGATCACTTTTAAAGCAGTGTACTGTAAGTTTGTACTAGCCTTTTCCAAGGACCTCAGTGGGAACTAGTAATTTACTAAGCTTGTTTTTGATTGTTTTTTTTTTTGTTTAGGTGTGGCACAAAGCCGAATTAATGGGGTACCCAATGGGACTCGAACTCACACGTGAAGGTTAGCTAGTCGAGCTTGCTAATCATTATAACACCCGAGCCCCCACCCCCAGCGGGAAATAAAACGCAACCAGCTTTGTCCAGGATTCAAACTCGTATCACTCATTCCATTTCCAACGACGATAACTATTACGCTATATATATATATATATATATATATATATATATATATATATATATATTTGTTTGCATGTACGTGTGAATGTATATGTATGATTTCGCTTGTCTCCCAGCATGAGTAGGATGTGAAACAAGATCAATTTTAAGCGTAGTTTATCAGGTTTGAATTCAGAGATTTCTTTCTCCTAGATTGGTTGTTTACCATGGTTAAAGAACTCAGTATTCCCCATGATTAATCCGTAAGTGAAGAAAGTTTGATGAATAATATTTCTATGGGTATTAGCACAATGTGAAATGCCAAAAGATCCGATTCCTACACAAATAATTTGGTTATTTCTGACGGCAAGTAGGTTGAATTTACATAAACCCCTTATTGTATGTGACACAAGCGGAGTACTATTGATTTAAATTCATTATTCCTTTTTCTTTTACTGGTTGCCTCACCAAGGTTTGAGAGAGTAGCCAGCGCTGTTCACCCGTAGCTGTCAATAGAAGATATGGTTTCATGCCTTTCCCAAGAGTTAAGCTTGAAGAGATACATAAACAGGTTGGTTTAGGATTTGAACTCGGATCTCCGATTTCATTTTGAATGACAATAACCGTTACACACATAGTAGAGGATTTTAGTTCCCTGTTATTTCTAAAGAGAGAATCAAGCGTAACGTTCAATATATAGACATAAGAGTTTTGTTTGTGAGTGTTTTATTCTCTAATCATTGGCCCATAGCTGTCGGGGAGATAAGGGTAAATACAATTAAAAAACAATCTCTTCAAAGGTTTTTAGGCAATTGTCTTCATCTTTATTGTTATATTCATAACGTTTTGGCCGATGTGTCCCCCGGATTTCTTCAGGTGTTTCTTGTCGGACTCAGGAGCCTCCATGGAACTTCGTCCTGTATTTAATCCACTGAGTACAAGTGTTAAGTATTCCTATATTGTTACTCGCCAGCAGTCAGGATTGAACCTGTAACTTCCAGATGATTGTCACTTTGAAGGCTTGGGAACCAGTGTCTATAACCCTTACTCTATTTGTCCAACTGGACAGTCCAGAGTGAATTTTGGGGATTTATAAATTTAAAATTTCGAAAACCCTGAATGATAAAAATGATCTCAGAAATTCTGACAACCAAATCTCTTTCAGGATTCGAACTCGGATAACTGAAATCAATTCCTACGATGATAACGGTTACGCAACGGATGCCTCCGTATACATTATTTCTTATTTTATATGTTGATAGAATAGACTTCCTTATTCTTTATATTACAAATTATAAAGGATATTAAAAAAATATCAGTTTTAAGTGTTTGAAGAGGTATAAAATTTGTTTTTGATTGTCTAAGATTCCAGACGATTTTGAGAATGGTAAATTCAAATGAACTTAATTGTTGCTCAAATCTTAGCAATTGCCTTTTCAATTTCCTTGATTGATTTTAAAAAGGAATTAGAATCATATTGAATCCTTGAGGAACCTTCCCTACGGAGAGTTATTGACGACGATCTGGAGAAAATTAACAAGGAACAACTTTGACAATGCGTCACTTCATTATTGCAGGTTTCGAAAATTGTCACTCGATCCCAGGCGTCGATAGAAAGAGACAAACTCACATTGACAGTTTTTTTTTGCCATGTTTATTAACGTTTTAGAAATTCAACAAAGGTAATTCTTCTAAAATGTAGCCATGTCATTGCAACTGTATGGTTAAACCAGTGGGACTCTGACGAAATGCCTGGAGAAAAAGCTAGATGGGATATAAATCTAAAATATTATCTGATTTTCATATAATCTAGTCTTGGTTTATAGAAAATATGTCGGTTTCAAAAAATAGTGTATTTTTCTCTATAGCATTTCACGAATTTTTCTTGAAAAATATTTTTTATTCAAAATGTCTAACACTTAGGATATTTATCATTTTTAACATTTTTGTGTCTTGTCCGCTTTTTAGTCCTAAATAAGCAGTAGTACTAAAAACCGTTATGTTATTAATTCATATAGAATAACAATAAACAGCGCTCACCTGTAGAAGTCAAAAGTAACATGGTTGCCTTATTGGAAAAACTAGCCAACTAAATTCACCTCTTTTATGGGAGAGTGCCTGGGCAGCATGTGGATTGTTCCACTTGACTAGGATGGACCTGCCCAACGCACGAGTGGTGTCTATCCACCTACATATTTCTCAATCAAATTACTCAGAGAGGTTTTTGGACACCAGTCCACTTATATGTTGGTTGCGAGCGGACCAATATTCAACAATTCCCCTTTCCAGCTTAATGAAAAAACCGATTGTTTAATTAGTAATTTTAATTAAATGGTCATGATTTTAGTTAGTAAAAAGAATTTGTTATTTTAATCATTGTGAATTTTTTATATTTAAATTCAACTGGATTATAAATGCATGCAGCAACGTGGCATCTCGCGGATTATTGTGAATTGCAAAATAAGCCCTCACAATAAGAGTCTCTCTTCTCATGATGAATAATTTTTTGGAAAAAAAAGATATGAATGTAAAAATATTGAAACTAAATTTGAAGGCTCTACGTTTAATCGTTTATTCTGGGCCATTGACCCCCAGGCTAATAAAAGATAGAATAGGTTCGGTGGCTAAACTTATGTATTTTCAGTGGAGATGATGGATTGGTTGGTTGACTGGTTGGTTGGTTGGTTAATAAATTTTACGTCATTTCAAGATAGATAGATAGATAGATAGATAGATATTGTTATGTTCTCGGATAACGAATAAAATAAGTAAGACAAACACGTAGTAATAAGAGAAGAATAAAAGTAAAACAAGTAGTACAATGTTGCCAGTGGAGCTACTCTCAGAATGGATTACATTCAAATATTATATATTGGAAGAGTCGATTGTGTATCGAAAATATGGATGATGACACAACAGAAAGGAACAAGGTGAAGTAATAGATAGATAGATAGATAGATAGATAGATAGATAGATAGATTGATAGATAAGAATAGACTAAGATATATACGAATAGAATGAGATAGATAGATTGATAGATAGATAGATACGAACAGACTGATAGATAGATAGATAGATAGATAGATACGAATAGACTGAGATAGATAGATAGATAGATAGATAGATATGAAAAGCTTCAACGTTATAAAACTAAAATATATTTTTCTTTTTTTTTTGCGTTTTTTTGTTTGCTTTTTTTTCTTGTAGAATCAAAGTTAGATGACTTGTTTAGCTTATGTTATTAGACAAAATAGTCTTTACACTAATTATGCTTTATAATTGTAATTAGGAACTTTATCTGAAAGATTTACGTAGCAGAAACATAAAGAAAGATCAAGCAAACTCTGTCCCTTTTTTCTTGTCTTTTGTTATGTGGAAAGGGATAATTATCTGTAATTTTTAGTTCAAGTAGTCGAATAGGAACGCGAAGCACTGGATTATGAATTAACAGATGTTTTCTACTGAATGAGACGCTCAATTATGCGCTTTGTTGATTTGTTGTCAGTCTGCATTAGTGTGTTTTTTCCTGCACTAAAAATAACAACGTTTATTGAAACCCCAATTGTTCAGAAATGCGACGCTTCGTCCTTTTCCTTTTCTCCTTTTCTCCTTATCTTTTTCATCTCTTTCTACGTTCTTCTTTTCTTTGCCATTTTCCTTCCTGATTCATTGTTATCTTTTTCTTTCTTTTCTTTTCTTTACTATTTTTTTTTTTTTTTACAAATATTTCTTATTTGTACTTCCTCATTTCAAAACTTGCATAATACCCGTAAAAGAAAAATTCCTGGACAAAGCTGTTATGGAGGTAGTGGAGATTGGTACGCACAAGACTATATATATGTGCTTTCTGTGATCTTTCATTGCCTAAAGATCAGCTCATAGAATAAAACATGGAGCAGGAGTTTTAGCAGCGATTATATATATACAAGTATATATATATATATATATATATATATATATGTGTGTGTGTGTGTGTGTGTGTGTGTGTGTGTGTGAATGAGTGTAAATATAATTCAGAGATAGATAGGTAGGAACACACATAGATAGATAGATAGATAGATAGATACGAAGAGATTGAGATAGATATATAGATAGAGAGATTATAAATGACTGCAGCAACGTTGCATTCCGCGGATTATTGTGTATTGCAAAATAAACCCTCACAATAAGAGTCTCTCTTCCAATGATGAATAAATTTTTGAAGAAAAAAGATATGGATAAAAAATATTCAAACTAAACTTGATAACTCTACATTTAATCGTTTGTTTTGCGCCATCGACACCGGGGTAATAAAAATATAGAATAGTTTCGGTGGCTAAACTTATGTATTTTCAGAGGAGATAATTGGTCGGTCAGCTGGTTGTTGGTTGTATGATTTTGCCTCATTTCCAGATAGATAGATAGATAGATAAAAAGTAAAGTTAGTGACCTAAGTCGAGGGCGACCAGAAGGCTCCCTTTTCAATAGCTACTACACCGAAGTGTAGGGGAGGGAGTTACTCCTTTCCCTGAAATGCCCCATTTTATCCTTGATACGTACCTTATATTGCTGAATTTTAAGCAAGGAGGTATCAAGTACCATTTTTAAAGTCTTTGGTATGACATGACGTGGGATTGAACCCAGATCTCCCGGACCATTGTCGAACACTCTACACGCCAGGCCAATGAACCGGTTAAGATAGATAGATAGATAGATAGATAGATAGATTGCGAAATATGCGGAAAAGTAATAATCCTATACTAGCTGTTTAAAGCTTATTTCTTAATTTTGATCTTTTTATATTCAAATCTTTGATCTACCGAATTATATAGGACAGTATTTTTCAAGACTTTTCAACACAAGACTTCGGGATGTGTATTATGCACGAAATTATAAACGTCACTTTTTTTCCGGCTATGTCCTTTACCATATTTTGGACGGAATAACTGACAGTAAGTTCAAATTAAAGTTTTAAGCATTCACAGTAAAAGAAATATCCACTGAAATGTACGTATGTTAATAATTTTTGTTTCTCCAAACGTGAACTGATTTTCACTGTAAACATGTTTCTATTTCGCGTGCACATTTCTGCTAATTTACCCAAAATTACTTTGAAAATTTGGTGTTTCAAAACATAGCATAAACTATAAAAATAATTCTTTTAGTCAAAAAGAACCGGTTAAAAATTGAATAAATAGTAAATGTAACTGATACTAAATTCGAAAGCATCACTGCTTGTTATGCACCAGATTTATTTTTCCAGTATTTTGAAGTCCGAAGTTAGGGATGCGTATTATACATGAGTGCGTGTTCAGCCCAAGTAATTATGGTATATTCTTAGGTGACTAATCTCTTTATACGGTTATATAAAGAAATTTATCTAAAAGATCTTTATTTGGTTTGCAAGCTGGTTCACCTGCCATATTAAATTCTCGTTGAAAAGCGATGGTAATTTCTTCTATTCCAATTTCTCTACCATTTTTCCCATTTATTTTATTCCAGCTATTTTTATATATATATATATATATATATATATATATATATATATATACATATAGTTTTTCTTGGTCTGATGTCTTTGTTTTATGGCATATCAAACCACGTGGGTTATTAAATGCTAAATTCAAAGTTGTAGTAGACCAGTACTGATATCTTTTTAACAAAGGCCATTAGACCGAAACTGGAAATCACACACACACGCACACATACACAATCATCTATATATATATATATATATATATATATATATATATATATATATATATATGTGTGTGTGTGTGTGTGTGTGTGTGTGTGGTGTACCGTCGTAGGAAATAGACTCGGCGAAACGTGTTCAAATCCTAGAAGAGACATTTTTCATTTCCCATAGAGCTAATACCCCTTGGGAAAGGTATTAATCCAATTATTCTCCTTTCAGCTATGAGTTCTTCAAATTTGGTATAGCAATCAATCAACCAGTAGAAAAACTCTGAATTCAAACCTATTAAACTCTGCATATAAT
>OY757910.1:102888567-102913567 GCA_963585895.1 Sepioteuthis lessoniana
CTCCAGTCGTGCTATTTCGTTCACTTTCGGGCAAATACCCTTGGGAAAGGTATGAACCCCCTTATCCTCCCAGCTATGGGTTGAATAGCACCACTACTGTTTTTCTAGGAGAATGGCTTTGGCATTAAATAACCTAAAAAGAGTTGATATGCCATTAAACAAAAGAAACCAGACCAACCAACGAATATGCGAAATGTACATGGGACGTTCATTACATATATACATAGAACATAGGATCTCGAAATTCGAAAAACACGTAACGACTTCTTTGTTCAGGTACGAACCTTTTAATTACCTTTGAGTTTAAAGGTTTTTCGATATAAGGAGAGAGGCACAATATTTCTATTCTGGCTTTTTCATATGCCCTCCCCAACACGTGTGGCACCCACCACAAAGGTCTCCGCGAGCAAGCGAAATCCAGCCGTCTTCCTCCGAGGCAGGTCTCATCTCAACTCGTCCGGTGTCTAGTCTCAACTCTACTAACTTTCTTCAAAATCTCCTAAAATCCTCCGCACACTTCCGATGCGTGACGTCACTCGCACTGTGTAATCCCGTTTCCCATCTCGGGCTATTGTGACATCTCTGAGTGACACGTCCGCTCTGCGCGCGCGCATGAACACCTGTTTTAATGTTGCACCTAACTAACCCATGTGCTGAGTCGAAAGGTTCTCAGCCTAACTAAACCCAAAGGCATAAAACGAAATCCCTTGGCCATTATATTACAATATCAATACTTGGAATCATTTGACTTTGTTGACTCATGCTAAATTACACAATCAGAAAAAGAATTCTTTGGTCTTTTAACTGTGTGTATCTAAAAAAAAAACGTGTTTGCAAATCATATATTTAATATATATGTACAAACAGGATTTGGCATTAAATAACCAAAACATGAACATAAAACAAAAGCAAACTAAACCAAACCAAGTCATTCAGACTTGTCTCCCTTGACCAGAACTTAAGATCTGTTGAACAGTTCTCTTCTATGTTCTGACATAGAGTTCAATGGACCATCTCCTTTTGTTGCGGACCGAACGCTCTCTTGTTTTGAGCAACAAACTCAAAGTTATCTCTTGTAGGGAAGAATAAAAACCAAGTCACTTTTGGGTGCAGCCTCTTTTATTTTTCTCTTAACTATGAGCTCTTTATTTCGGTACATATCTGGTTCAAGAATCAGGAGAATTACCCTTGGAACAAGGATGGAAAGATATGAACACCCACACACCCCCCCCCACACACACACAAGCACATACGTGATTATCTCAGTTCCTCGGGAATAACTGAGTAAATTTTAAACTATTTTTCTTAATTCTAGGACATTTTGGTCAGATGTCCTGACTATTCAACCCCTACAGAGCTCTCAAACTGATCTCAAAGTCATAGCTGGTCACTTTTGGGAAGTGCTTGTGGTTTAATGGAAATAAACAGGACGAGCCATACTCAAGTCTTGGTTGGTTGGTTGGTTGGTTGGTTGTATTTTATGACATATCAACCTTTATAGGTTATTTAACACCAAATCCATTTTTATAAAAATAGTTCTATTCCAAACAGTTCAGTTTAGCATGAGTACACAGTTTAATTGTCAGAAACATTTCTATTTCAAGCTCTTCAGTTTATTCAAACACTCCTAATTCAGCTAATTCAGTTTAGTATAAGTACAGACTTTGTTTACACACAGTTAAATGTCAAAACAATTCTGCATTAAACAATTCAGTTTAGTGTAAGTAACAAAAAACAATTCCATTTCAAGCAATTCAGTTTAGCATAAGCACGAAGTTTTAAATGTAAGTTGAACAGTCCATTTTTATACAAATAATCAGTTCTATTATAAACAATTCAGTTCAGCAGGAGTTCACTGTTTAATTGTCAAAAACATTTCTATTTAAAGCTAGTCAGTTTCTACAAACAGTTGTAATTCAAACAATTCAGTTTATCATATGTATAGATTTTGTTTAATCACAGTTTAATATCGTAACAGTTCTATCTTAAACAATTCAATTTAGCCTAAGTACAGGTTCAATGTCAAAAGCAGGTCTAGTTTAAACAATTCAGTTTAGCATACAAAAACAGTTCTAATTCAAACAATTCAATTTAGTATAAGTACGCAATTTAAATGTAAGTACATATTTTAAATGTCAACATTTCTATTTCAAGCTATTCAGTTTAGTCAAACATTTCTATTTCAAACAATTCAGTTTAGCATAAGTATGAAGTTAAGTTCTATTTGACCCGTCGATAGAGTCCTATTAGGTGCTACCATCCCGGGCCAAAGTGGACCTGGGAGCAATGACAATGAAGGGGTGCTTCGCATTCCCCTAAGCTCCAGCATCAAAGGAACCTCACCATCAGTTTGTTTAGTGTCATATCCAGGACTCTCATGGGGGTGGGTCTTACCACTCTGTTTAGGTGCTGTCGGTGTATTTTACAGCCCCTGCTGACTTGGCAATCAAATCTTGGAGAAGGCTGTTTGCATTTCACCTTGAGTTATTCATTTATTTGCTTTGGAAAACGTTTGAATCCAACTATTCTTCCTCCAGTTATGGGTAAAATAGTATGGACTAACTGGCGTTTTTAACTTTGTAATGACAACCAATCAAGGAGAAGGAAATCTAGGAATCCAAAACTTTTAAACTCAGCTGAAAATGGCCTTGCGTGTCATTTTTTTCATGATGGAGGGGTTGCGTAAATACATACATTTTCACTCAAATTAAATGACCCAACGTGTTTTTTTTGTTTGTTTTTTGTTTGTTTTTTCGTACAACCTTTGATTCACTTTTTTCAAATTCTGAACTGTATCTCAAATAATAGAAACGACTCTTCTATTATTTTGCCCAGTCTGCTGGGGCTGTAGAATACACTGACTGCACCTCTGCAGAAGGGTAAGACCCCCCTTAACGAGTGTACTGATATGACACTAAACAATCTGATGGTGAGGTTCCAGCAGTGCTGGAGCTTTGGGGAATGCAGAGTGCCCCTTCATTGCTATTGCTCCCAGGTCCACTCTGGCCCGGAGGGGTAGCAGCTGATAGGGCCCGATCTATGGGTTAAATAGAACTAACAGCATACTTATGCTAAACTGAATTGTTTGAGTAAACTGAATTGCTTGAGATAGAAGTGTTTTTCATAATTAAACCATATTTACATATAAACCGCATGCTTATGCTAAGCGGAATTATTTGAAATAGAACTGTTTTTCGACATTAAAACTATATTTTCACTTAACTGAATTGTTACATATAACTGCTTGAATAGTTTGAAATAAGAATTTTTTTTGACAATTAAATTGTGTACTTATGCTAAAATGAATTGTTTGAAATAGAATTGAATATTTACATAAAAATGGATTTGGCGTTAAATAACCTACAAGGGTTGATATGCCATAAAACCCACCAAACCAAACAAAACAAAACTATTCAATTATTTAACTGCTCCTTAAAAATAAAGACTGTAAATTTTTCAATCATTAAATGTAACCATATTTAAAGAAAGATTTATGAGAAACAACAGAAATGACAGATGATGACTAAGAAAATAACTTTTAAATAAAATATTTTCTTTATTCGGATAAATAATATTTTTTCTTACTTATCTCTTCGTTTCATTCTATGTATTTTTTTTTCTATTCTTTTCTTTAGTTCTTTCTTTCTTTTTTCTTTTATTCTCTTTTTTTTATCACGAACACTTTAGTTTGTGTTCTATTCTATCTTTCTTACGTTTTTCATTTTCCTTTCTTTTTATTAATTCTTTCTCTTTTTTTTTTTCCAAACTTTGTCCTTTTTCGCTCGTTTAAAAGATACATATGAAAGATATTTTATTCTTCATTACTTTTTTACTTCTTTCTACTTTACTTATTTTACTTTTTTCTTTAATTATTTGTGGCTCTTTCTTCTTTGTTTTCCACTCTTCATTTCTTTTTTTCTTTCTTTCTTTCTTTCTTTCTTTCTTTCTTACTTTCTTTCGTTCGTTCGTTTGTTCGTTCGTTCTTTCTTTCGTGTTTGTCTCTTCTTTTCTTCTTTCACTTCCTTACATCTGTGCTTTTCTTTCTTCCTTTCTTAATACGTTTACATAATTTTCCTTTGATTTCTTTCTTATTTGTTGTTTCATCTGCCTTGATAATTTATTTATTTATTTATTTTTCTTTTTTCTTTTCTTTCTTTTTTTCATTTGTTTGTTTATTCGGACATATATTCTGTCTCTTTCGAATGCATTCTTGTTTCTTTATCTCTATTTTTCTTTCTTTCTTTTAATCTATTTTTCTTTCTTTCTTTCATTTTGTTTCATTTTCCTTTTATTTTTACTTCCTTCTTCCTTTTTGCTTTTTTCTTTATTTAATAGCATATCAACCTTCGTGGGTTATTTAATAAAAATGCCATCATAATGTGACGGCAAATTTACTAAAATCCCAAAACGGGACTTTATTTTTCGCACGTGTGAAGACGGGGCAGACTGGCACTTGATCCCTTGTAGAATAAGTCCTCGTTCAGAGTCCTTTCTTGGACATGTAGGAACTGGCATACTATGTGGGGGTTAATTTATGGCTAGACTGACCGCCGTTGGCAAGGGGTTTCCAAATTTCACACTATACACACACCCACCAAGGCCACTAGTTATTCCCCCCCTAGAACAATGGAAGATATGGACCTCTAGGTTTAGAAGTAATAATATTAATTATAGTAGTTGACAACTCCGGTTTCCCGTGTGATATTTTTAAAGGAATTCAAATAGGACAAATTAAGCGAGGATAAGGCAAATAGAATCTGAAATAGAAACATGAAATAACAACAGGGTAGTGGCTGACACAAATGAACAAGTTCAACACGTGGGAATATGAAAATATGTCAATCTTTTTTACTACACACGCTGATACACAAATTCAATTCGTCGGCTATATTATTAACAGATAGTACTCAAACATAAATGTCTTTCTTTTCTTTTCTTTCTTCTTTAGTCTTTCTTCGAATTGAGAGAGAGAGAGGGAGAGGGTGTACATTTGGGTATAGGGAGAAACAGTCTCAAAATTTACTTATCTTATTTCGATGGATTCCTGTGAAGAATATTTCCTCTTTTACGGGTTAACAGACTTTATGTTCTTATTAATCCTGGCTTGAAGGTATGACTCCTTCTTGTCCAAGATACTTTTCGTCTTCCTTTACCCGGAGTCTCTGCTTTAGATTCGTCCGCCACGACCTCTGCCCAACAACTGATTTTCTTCTTCCCTACTTCTGCTGACGGAAGGAGCTCCCACTTCCGCCTTAGGGTTCTAGCCAATCATTTTGACTTCTGTCTTCTTCCTTCCCTTGGTTGGTGATTCGTTAGGGCTACTATATGTCACCCGAGTCAGGTTAGTACAGATAGCTTGACCCACATTTTCTCTGACAGGCCATATTACTATCCTGTCTCAACGGTCATTCTTTGACGGCTTGCCAATTCAAACACGGGGTATAGTAGAAATTCCTTATTTCTCCTCTCTCAGGGGGACACCACGTGACAATAGTATATAGAGAGTAGTGGATTCATCATCATCATCATCATCATGTCGTATCACAGGCATGGATATCCCTGACCCTCTCTCGTCACTCCTCCCTATCATTCATCGCTTCTGGCAGGTCCTCAGGGCTACATCTTGTATCCTCACAGAGAGGCTGTATGTAGGTTCAAGCTGGTCGTCCTGCTTTTGCTCGGCTATATGAGGGGGTCCATAGCGTTGTATTGTCATCCGCTGATTCATGCAGAAATATACATAAATATACTGGATACATACTGACGCAATGATAAAGACGCAGGAAGACTTCTTTATAAATATATGTACCTCTCACTTTATTGCAAGGGTTCGAAAAGGTTATTCAAGGTTTGCGTATGAGTGGGAGTTGGAGACCGAACAGAACTGAAATATTTTGACCCCCACTCTTATGGCCGTCAACGTTGTGTCTTTCTCGTTCTCCTGATGCTCAACCGGAGGCCCTGGGGTCCACTCTGCTGGGTGCTGGCTTTCTTTACTGCATCCTATCAGCAACTTCTCTGGTCCCCAAACTCCATCGGGGTTCACGAGGGCCCCTTCGGCCGGGTGTGGCTTTCCTTACCACATCTCGTCCTTCTTCTTCTCCAACTCTGCTGCAACAGCAACTGCCACTTGACTTCTGTCTTGACAGTGTTATATAATAGTTCAACGCTCACTCGATCGCCCACTCGATCTTTGGAATGGCATGATTGATCGTCATCCAGTGGAAAAAACTGTCATGCAGTTCACAGGTTTTCTCTTCTGGTGCATCAGTCTATGAGTGTACCATGGGAAATTTTTGCCTCGTCCCATTTCATCCACCAATTTCCGCCCACGTGATTTCCTCTCATAACTGCCACTAGAATGTGTCACTTCCTTCCGGTGCATCACTCTGAATAGCATTTTTGGCCGGGTCGAATGTCAAAATGCCACACATAGGAGAACATCACTTATGAGCTCGTCCCTGCTTCTCCAGTAGTGTCCTGCATTTTTGGTTCGTCTAATTTTGATAGTTTTCGGGATGGGAGGTTGGTGGCCGCACAGCTGCTACTTTGTTGGGTGTTGAATTCAGGACTTGTTCAAAATTGCTTGCAGCATTCTTGTGTAGTTGCGTCAGGCTTTTTCTCCATACGTTTAGTTAGCGTCCATGTAGTGCATCCATATAGCAGTATCGACACGACCGCTGCTTGGAAGAAACTGCGTGGAAGACAGACCTGACCGATAGTAGTGGTTTAATTTAAAGTATCATCACTATCATCATCATCTTCTTCTTCTTGACAGCTCAGATTTTTATAACTCACTCTCTCTCTCTCTCTCTCTCTTTCGCAATCCTTCCCTAACATCCACCGCTCTTGTAGGTCCTTGAAGCTACCTCTCGTATCCACATAGAGTAGATTTATATAAGTCTTTGCTGGTCACAAACCTTTCACTTGGATATTACTTCGAAAGTGAATGTACAAGCACGACTTGAACTCGAACTTGCCAACTATGTTGACGTAGTCCAATAGGTTGGTAAATATGCCAAGGAAACTTCCCTCTATTTTCTTCTACATTCTTATTAATGTATCGATTCATTTAAATACCATCTCTCTCTTATTCATTCATTTTTATTACCGTCTCGCCTTTTTTTTCTTTCAGTCATTCTTTTTCTTTCTTTCTGTCATTCTTTTTCTTTATTTATTTATTTCTTCTTTTTTTCTTTTCTTTTTATTTGTGCTTCTTTCTGTTCCTTTTTAGTCGATTTCATCTTGTATCCCCATTGTTTATTTATTTATTTATTCATTTCTCTTTGTTTATGTTTCCTCTTTGTTTAATTTTCTGTCTATTTTTTCGTGTATTACCTTTCTTATTTCTTTCTATTTATCTATTTATGTTTTGTTTTCTTTCTTTCTCTTTTTCCTTTTCTTTCTTTCTTTTTTAACTATTGATTCATCTTCTTTCTTTCTTTCTTTCTATTTATTTATCTATTTATGTTTTGCCTTCCTTCTCTTTTTTTCCTTTTCATTCTTTTTTTAAACTCTTGATTTATTTCCTTTTTCTTCTTTCTTTTTTCTTTCTTTCTATTTAATTTTTTGTCATTTTTTCTGACATCCCATTAATTTATTTATTTTTCTTCCATTCTTTTATCTCTCCATCTATTTATCATTCTATCATTTTTTTCTCTTTTTTCTCCTTTCATTCTCTTTTTCTTTCTCTCTTAATTTATTTCCTTCTTTCTTTCTTTCTTTCTTTCTTTCTTTCTTTCTTTCTCGTTATTTGAGTTTCTTTCTGTTTATTTTTTTAGTCTATTTCATCTTACATCCCATTTCTTTCTTTCGTTCTATTTTCTTTTCTACCAACGCTCACACTGATGCACCCACTCTAGAGACAGTAATGCATCAAATTTAACTTCTGCTTAAAATTCCAAATTAATCCGGAAATCCGAAATTATTGACCAGAAAATCAACATCTCTTTGATCTTAAAGAAATTCTATATAAATTCTTTCATGTTGGAGCTGCTACGGTTTACGAATATTTTTAAACCAGCTTCATTTTTGGATATTTTCAAAGAAAGATCGTCTGCAAAAACCGGCAAATTGGAAAGAACTTTTATCTTCTGCAACTCCTAATATAACAAAAGAACCAAATATAATTTGTACCCAACGACCGAGTGCAGAGATTATCATATTTTGGGAATTTATTGTAGCAGGCACAATGCCATATTCATTGAGCACCCAGTAGAGAATAAAGTTGCATTTAATGCCTAGATACACAGCTAACAGTTTGTGTAATGTAGTTAAACTACTTAGAGTTTGCTTGCATACTAATGATGATGGAATTGGATTATATTATGGGTTTTAATTCCTTTCCTGGCATATATATATATATATCATCATCATCATCATATCGCACTGGTAGCACGGATATCCCTGACACTCTCTCGCCACTCCTCCCTATCGTTCATCGCCCTAGGTAGGTATTCAGGACAACATCCCATATCCTCACATAGCTGCTAAATGTATGTTCGTGCTGGTCGTCCTGCTTTTGCACGGCCATGTGTGGGGGTCCATAAGAGTACATCTCTTATGAGTTCGTCCCTGCTTCTCCAGCAGTGTCCTGCACGTATATATATATATATATATATATGAAACATTAAAATCCAGGCTTTCACAGTCACCCGAACTTGCCATTCACTAACATTTGTGTTACTTTTATTTATGCCGGACGTGTTATTTCGATGAGTGTTTCTTTGCCTTTCCCAAGGCTAGGAGTAAGCAACATTAACTATAATTAGAAGCATTAGCGATAATTGAATGTAGCCTGTACAAGCATAGGGCTTTGATACATTCATTCTGGAATCTGGAGGGTCGTAGGTTTTTTTATTGTCCCTCATTTCCACAACTTTACCGTTTATCACCCGATTTTTAATACTTTTAGTTTAAATTTTACCAGTTGTTGCTGTTGAAAAAGCACCGATCGAAAGGACGCTTTAGTTTCATTTTTTTCTTTTTAGTCCTATTTTCGTCGTCTTTTTTAAAATGTGATTCCCCCGTTTGAAATAATGTTTCATAAATGATACGCCAAAAATTAGCATAATGGTTTGAGTGTTCGCCAATGGTCCGAAAGACTTGGGTTCACTCACAGGTAAAGTCATATCCAAGACCCAAAATAGTACTTGACACCCACTTGCTTAACACTCACTATTATAAAGTACAGATCAAGAGTAAGTACAGCAATCAAAGGAAAAGAATAGCGTCTTTCCCTACAACTCAGTGTAGTAACTATTAAAAAGGGAGCCTTCATGTCGCCCTCGACTACGGTCGGACTACTAATATATGTATATATATACATAAGTAAACTTAGCAATCGAGGGAGTAAGGGAGGGCGCTACTCCTATCCCTGGATTTCTCCACTTTACTTTTCATCCATGCGTTAAAATGCTGAGTATTAGGCAAGGTAGCATCAAGTACCATTTTTACGTCTTTAGTATGACACGACTTGAGATTGAACCTCGGTCTACCAGGCCATTGACGAACCGTATGGGTTGTGTTACAGTGCCTCTTTTAGTCACACGGGATTGGCATATTTCTAATTAAAGTCCTTAAAAACTGTATGTAAAATATTTCTTTTGAAACTCGAACTCAAATTGAAATGCTTTATAAACACATACACACACACACACACACACACATATATATATATATATATATATATATATATACGAGGAGCATACGATAAATTTCCAGACTTTTTTCGTAAAGGCATTTAAAATTGTCGTAGACTCTTAAAAATTCAGTAGGTTATTGCTATGTCTTCTATTTTGTGATTTCAGCTTCAAATGAACATCTACAACAGCAATTGGAATGCACCCTACTAAAACCTGATTGTCACAGCTGGTGAATTTCAAAAATGCAATCTGGACGTAAGGACACTTTAGAAGAACAATATGCAATAAAATTCTGTTTTAGACTTTAAAAAAATGCCACAGAAACGTATGGAATTCTTCAGACTGTTATCGACCTTCTTGCATAAATCGAGCATCAGTTTTTGAGTGGCATAAGAGATTCAAGGAAGGCAGGGAGTCTGTGAGGGATGATGAGAGGTGTGGGAGGAGTAAGGAAATCAATTGTTGATATGCCATAAAACCAAACCAAACGCAGATTATCAAGCATCTTTCCCCAATACACTTGGGCAAGCCGACTTTTTAATTTGTGAACTTGGCAGCAAGAGGCTTTACTCTCTACGTGAACTCTGATAAAATGGAGTTTATATTTTGTTTGAAACTAGACAGTGTCATCACTGGATTAAATGGCAAGCCTCTGAAATTGATAAACCAGCTCATATACCTCAGTAGCAATATCTCATCAACTGAATGCGATGTCAACATATGCTTGTGAAAGTTATCGATCTTATGGAAATCTGATCTCTCTGATGAAATAAAACGGCAATTCTTTCAAACTTTATCCTCGTCAGTAGATTTCCACCGTCTGGACTTTATAAAAGTGCTTGGCAATAAAGCTTGATGGGAACTGCACTTCAAAGGGGCCTCTTCATCGTCCATCGCTTCTGGTTCTTTTAACTAACCCGTCTTCGACTCCAACTAACTGGACCTCGTACTTTCTGATATATGTGGTGAAATCAGTAAGTTTCCAGATTTTTTGTACAGACATTTAAATTTGTCGTAGACTCTTGAACATTCAGTATCTTATTGCTATACATCTAATGAGATGACTGACCAATTTTTATGAATTCAGCTTCAAATGAACAGCTACAGCAGCAATTGGAATACACCCTACTAAAGCTTGATTGTCTCAGCTGGTGAATTTCAAAAATGAAATCTGGACGTGAGCACATTTTCGAAGAACGATATGCAATAAAATTCTGCTTAAACTTGGAAAAATGCCACAGAAACGTATGGAATGCTTCAGACTGCTTTTGGACTATCTTGCATGAATCAAGCATCTGTTTTTGAGCAGGATAAGCCATTCAAAGAAGGAAGTCTGCGAGGGATAATGAGAGGTGTGGGAGGAGTAAGGGAGTCAATACACCAGAGTTGATTGGCCAAAGGGTTAGGGTTAGGGTTAGCGCTAGTATGCTGAGGTTTTAAGGGAGTTCAGGAAGAGATTCCGTCGGAAGAGGCCAGCACTCTTCAAATCGGCTCAGTGGCATTTCCACCAGGACAATACACCAGTCCATTATCACAGACTATTTGACCGAGATGGGCATCAAGACACTTACTCACTCTCCCTATAGTCCAGACCTTGCTCCCAGTGACTTTTGGTTATTCCCTAAGCTCAGAGGATGTCGTTATGAGAAAATTGAGGAGATGAAAGAGGCTGTGACAAAGTTCATTGACATGCTCACACAAGAGGACCTCCATGGAGGCTTCTAGAAGTTGTTGGAACGGTACAACAAGGGCATTGCAGCCAGAGGAGATGACTTCGAAGGGGGATAGAGTTTCATGTGTGTACTATCAATGAAAGTGTTCCTACGAAAAAATGTCTGAAACTTAGGATAGCCTAATCACAAAGTCAGCGGAGCTTGGTGGTGATCATTTTCTCGTAATAATCTGATGATTGCAACGGGGAGAAAGTCTACGCTATCCTAAGTCAAATATATTTGCTCTATTACTAATTTCGAGCGCTCATTATCTATAAACAAAGCAAACCATATTATGAATGTATATGCATATAACCCAAAATCTCATGGTCTTCTTACGGCATTTCAGTCTAATTTTTCAGAGTCATTTAAGTTACTAATAGCATTATTTTCCGCATGAAGAAGACAAGAATTAATGTTGATATACTTCATTTCAAACTTATCCAGTCGACTGGAGTTGTAGAATACACCTAGTGCATCTCTGCAGAGGGATAACCCACCTCAAAAGACTGTCCTGGATATGACCCTAAACAATCTGATGGTGAGGTTCCAGTAATGCTGAAGCTTTGGACAATGTGGAGTATTCCTGCATTGCCTTTGTTCCCCGGTCCACTCTGGCCTGAAGTGGTAGCACCTAATAGGGTCCTATCTATTGGTCAGATAGAACTAAACAGTATACTTATACAAAACTGAATTGTTTGATATTTAACATTTTGACATTTGACTGTGTATTAACAAAAAACTAATGCTGTAAAATACGGCCAAAATATTCAGATCCATAAAACGTTCAGAATGTTCATAGAATGTTTATAAGTATAGGAATCCGAAAAACACGAAATACTGACGACTCTCTTAGTTCAGGTAGGAAACTTTTATAATCTTCTTTAAGTTTAGGTTTTCGACACGATGAGAGAGAGAGAGAGAGAGAGAGAGAGAGAGACACAATCTTTCTATGCTGACTGTTCGTCCATCATCAGCTTCAACCAACCCGCGTGCCCACCCCGCAGTCCACAAAGCACTGGCCTCGCCCAGATCCGAAAAATCAACTTACGTCGTCCAGCTCCAAATCTCAACTCACTGCTTTTTTCAAAATCACTAAGAATCCCAGCCCATCGCTTCCGGGCATGACGTCATTCACATCCCCAGTCCCATTTCCTACCTCATAGCCGAAAGGTTTCACATCAAATTTCCTCGTATTGATTCTTGGTAAAATGTTTCAATTTATCGGCAATTTTCCCAGGAAGGGAAAACGATAATATTTTAATCCACAATTGCAATACCCTCTTCATTAGCTTAAATTGACTAAAAAATGAGTCTTTTTTCTAAAAGTTGCTACTACTATAGGGAAATGTATGAAACTGTCTGTCTCTATCTTTAACTATGGATAATGAATAGGTCATGCGGTATTATTAGCCTCACAAAGACCACAAGTCCATGAGAAGGAAATGTCAGAATTCTAACCGCTTATAAAAAATTGTCCTTGTGTCGTATACTGCTTGTGACTTGGAGAGGGGAAGATGCATGCATTGATTTAAAATTAAACATTATCTATTTGTTGATTCCTTGATAAAACTGACAAGATCGTCAGCAAAAAGCAGCAAATACCACTGACGTATTGACCCTCGCTTTATGTTACAATTATGTGGACAGATTAAATAGCTATTGAACAGTGGTTTGGGAAAAGTTACCCTTCTCTATGCAAATGAGATTAATGCCTGCAACGTTGCGTTTTTTTTTTTGTTGTTTTTTTACAAATGACTGGCGATAAGATAGCGTGCAGGGATTATTTGCTTCATGACTAAGCAAGAACGATACTGAAAGGTGAACCCAAGAATCCTAAACTAAGATTAGAAGTCGGTTTTCTAATTCCATGGTGAAAAATGAAATAACTATAAATAGTGACACAGAAGGTGTAGCTGTGACGTAGTTGCTGTCGTGCTAGACTACAGCCTTGAAGTAAGCGATTTCAAATCAGAGTAGCGCTATTACCTTCACTTTAGGAAAGATATAATCGCTATTATTCCCTTCAGCTATGGGTTGAATATCATCACTGCTATTATTCTACGAGAATGGCTTTGGCATTAAATAACCCACAAATGTTGATATGCTATTAAAAAAGAAACGAAACCAAATAATGAGACTAATAAACCTCGATATACGAAAGATACTCCATAAGATAAAACGTACATACATACATACATACATACATGTATCTGTATGGGGGGGGTAATTTTATGTGCGTGTGATTGCTGTGTGATATATTTTTTGTGCTTATGTCTCTGTTTTCGCTATTGTCACCCCCCAACCAACCCTGCCCTACCCTACTCTGCACCTATTCTGCAACCAAGACTCACCTGTTCGTCTCGCCTCTCCCTGCCCGGGTGTGTAAGTAGGTCCGACAACCTGCCTCTTCAGCTCTTCACTTCTTTTTCTCTATTGTCATACAGTTCCCTCCCAGCCTTCTAATTATCCATAAAGAACACTCGTGGGCCGCTGACGTATCATTACACAGGGTAAATTACAGGGCATCTGGGCCGCTTCCTTTGTCGTTTGATCCTTTTGAGTTTATTTGAAGCCACACAGCTATTTAGTGGTCGGTTGCAAGAGATCGATCCTTATAACCGACACTGTGCCTCGTCTTTGAGACGTGCAATAAAAACCAATTCAAGTAGAAAAAAGATAAAGAAATAAAGAGATTGTTAGAGAAAAAAGTGCATTTGAATTAGACATCTAATAGTTTTATTCTCTCATTACATCTTGCATTCATTTCTGACCACTGGGCAATCCTTCTTCCTGCACTTGTAGGTACTCTTTCACCAATTTACTAGACTTTTGTAAAATTATTTACCAGGTTTGCTTATTTCGAGTACCATTTTTAAGGTGTTATTTTTTAATGATAAAACAAAAAAATTAAATGCATTTCTAAAGGAAAAGTATTAGCAAAATCTTTGTATTGTATAACTAACTAAAAGGCCACCCTCAATCAACATTAAGTCCGACATGAAATCTCTATATAGAATTTATACTATAGTATATCTCTTTGTTTAGACCCTTTCCCTCTCTTTATACGTTTATACATTCTCCATTAAGTTATGTATTTCCTCAGTTGCTAAAATGTAAAAAAAAACGCAAAAAATGTTTAGTCTGACGAAGTTTTTATGCTAATCATCATCATAATCATGTCGTGTTGCTAGCACGGATATCTCTGACCCTCTCTCGCCAATTCTCCCTATCGTTCATCGCCTCAAGCAGGTCTTCAGAGCTACATCCCGTATCCTCACATAGCTGCTGTATGTGTGTTCAAGCTGGTTGTCCTGCTTTTGCTCGGCCATATGCGGGGGTCCATAGGAGCACATCACTTATGAGCTCGTCTCTGCTTCTCTAGCAGTGTCCTGCGTGTCTGTTTCGAATAACTTGGACAGTTTTCGTGATGGGAGGCAGGTGGCCGTATAGTTGGTGCTTTGTGGGATGTTGCCGCCAGGACTTATTCAATATTGCTCTCAACATTCTTGTGTAATTGCCGTCTAGCTTCTTCTCCAGCCGTTTTGTTAGCGTCCAAGTAGTGAATCCATATACTAATAAAGAACGAAATATTACCATTAGATCTGTTGTAAGTGTTTGATTTATTTACTTTTCTACTTGTTTTTATCATCTTGTCAGATTCACAAAAAATCTACCGTTTCTTTTCAATTATACTTGTACCCAGGAAAATCAGACGGCTGTTTAAAATTATACGATTAAAAAAAAGTTGAATGAATTGTTCAGAAGAATATCAAAATAAATATTAGCTTGATTATATATACAAAATAAGGGGAAAAAAAGCAGAAGTGAATTCGTAAACATATAGAAAAATATCTTTTTTTTAATCTAAGAATCTTAACTAGATTATTTCGAATATATTTCTGTTATGGTCAAGGGGAGGTTGAAATGAATGATAAAAAATATATATTGAAGGAAAATAGTACATTCATAAACGATAGTTGGGAGAAACCTCTCCTCAGCTTAACACAATCATGAACATTACATCCGTTCTTGGTGATAGCTCACCGAGATTGCGCAGAACAGAGCTTAGCCGGTATGTGTCACATGAAGGCGAGTCCATCTGTAGGGGAGACACCTCAACAATTTCATTAAATTTCAATGTGCAAATACTACACACTGATCGTGGGTAAAAGTAACAGAAATTGACATGGTTTAAGATGTTTCTTTTTAGATTCTTGGAGAAGAAAGAGGATTTGAATTAGACATCTAATTGCTCTATTCTAGCATTAATGATTGCATTCATTCCTGATCACTGAGAATTCATTTTGCTTCATTTGCTATACACTAACAATAATTTGCTCTACAATTGTTTTGTGAAATTATTTGCATTATTTTTTGTTTTCTTTTACATTATTATACTCTTATGAAAATATTTCTAAAAACCATTTCAAAAGGAAAACTATTTTCAAAGTCTTCATATAGTGTGTATTCACCCAAACCGTTTGCCACTGGCAAAATGTGACACATGGTCAATTTTTAAGCGCAGTAAAGTTGGTTTTAATTTAGAGTTATCCCTCACCAAGACCGTCTGACCAAAGTTTCTGAATCCAGTCTGCTCTGCTATTTACCCATTGCTGAAGTGAGAAAAAAAGTATTTGTGTCTTTACCAAAGGCATTTACGTGAAGTGAAATGCAAACAGTAACCTCCAGGATTCGAAATCAAATCCCCAATTCCATTCTCAACAAAGATAACAATAACGCTAAGCACTCCTCCAGGTCTTTATAGAGTGTAACAAACTTAAAAGCCATTGTCAGTCATCATTAAGTTCAATATGAATTCCTTATTAATAGAATTTATTCTATAGTATCGGTACTTATAGAAATCAAACAGCTACTTAAAAAAATATAAGGTTTAAAATACAGTGGATAATCATTCAGAATATCATTAAATTGAATATCACCTCGTTACATTCTCATATACATGTTCATAGAGAAATATATATATATATATGTTGGATACATACCGACGCAATGATAAACAGACGCAATGATAAAGACGCAGGAAGATTTCTTAGAAAAATATTTACCTCTCACTTTATTGCAAGGGTTCGAAAAGGTTGTGTGGGTTTTTTCTGTGAGAGGGAGCTGGGGACCTAAAATAACTGAAATAATTTGACCCCAAAGTTATGGCCGTCAGCGATGTGTCTTTCTCGTTCTCTAGGGCTGCTCAACCGGAGACCTGGAGTCCACTCTGCTGGGTGCTGGGTTTCCTTACTACTTCTTATCAGCAACTTCTCTGTCCCCCAAACTCCATCGGTGTTCCCAAGGGCACCCTCGGCCGGGTGTGGCTTTCCCTACCACATTTCGTCTATCTCCGTCTACAACTCTACTCCTTGACTTCTGTCTTGACTGAGCTATATAATAGTTCAACGCCCAGTTGATCACCCACGCGATCTTTGAAATCGAATGTTTAATCGTCATCAAGCGGAAATTACTGTCATGCAGTTCAGAGGTCACTCTCTTCCGGTGCGTCAGTCTATGAGTGTATAATGGGATTTTTTTTTACCTCGTCCCATTTCATCAGCCAATTTCCGCCCACGCGATTTCCTCTCATAACTGCCATTAGAATGTGTCACTTCCTTCCATGCATCACCTTAAATGTCATTTTTGGCCGGGTCAAAAGGTCAAAACATAACAACCTCAGTTATATAAACACAATTATATTTAATTGGATTCCAATGAGCCGACACTACATACTGGTCCTGAATGGCTAAGGTGGACATTGATCGTCATATTCATTCCAGATCTGTAATAAAGGCCAGTGCAACATGAAAAATATAATGAAGAAAATAGGTTGGAGGAAAAAGCACATTTGAATAAGATATCTAACTGCCCTATCGTTGGAGTATATCTTCTATTCATTCCTGACCACTGACAATCCCTTTTTGCGCTCTGTCATTTTTAGAATACGCAGACTGCAACTCTGCAATGGTGTAAGACACCTCCTCTATCGAGGCGACCGGTTAACCGTGGTTGGTGACTCGTAATGCGTTGAGAGAATAAGACTTTGACCAATCTTAAATTGTAGTGCACAGGGGATTGTCTATTGAAAAAATGAATTCGGCAGGGGCTTGAGCATACTGGCAGTCTATCTCAGCCAAGGTGAATGGGCTTCATCCTTGATAAATTTCGAACAAATATTGGACACAGTAATGGGTGGTGGAGCGGCGAAAAAACAAATTCTACTCGTGGCTTTAAAAAAAAAAGAGCAGAATCTCTCAGAATCTAATTCAGAATTGGAAACAACAAAACTCCTATGATATATAAGCAATAGAATCATTGGAATAATCTAACTTTGCTAAATTGCCTCCATTATTCATTAAAAAATCATCTCCAGTAAAGAAAACCATCGAACTGTTAAAAAGATAAGAAACAGCAATCTACTTGTGAAAGGATACCATCAAAAACAGGTTGAAAGCTTAATCAAAATGTAAACTAGCTACAATGTAAATTGTAAAGCTTACCTTGACCAGTCGGCTGGGGATGTACAATACACTGACTGCACCTTTGCGGAGGGGTAAGACAGTCTGATGGTGTGGTTCCAGTGATGATGGAGCTTTGGAGAATGTGGAGCGCCTCTTCATTACTATCACTCCCAGATCCACTCTGTCCCGGAGAAGCACCTGATAGGGCCCTATCTAAGGATGAAATAGAACTAAACTGCGTACTAATGTTAAACTAAATTCTTTGAAATAGAACTGTTTTGACATGTAACTGTGTTTAAACAAAAACTATACTCATACTAAACTAGATTGTTTGAATTAGAACTGTTTGACTAAGCTGAATAGCTTGAAATAGAAATGCTTTTTACAATTAAACTGTGTACTTATGCTAAACTGAACTTTTTGAAATAGAACTATTTGTATAAAAATTAGTCATTAAATAAAATATAAAGGTTAATATGCCATATAACCCAAACAAACAAGCAAGCAAAACTAACCCCATGATAGACACAACACGCTAAAAGAAGTTATTAGAATCAAAGAATTGTCTTTAGCTAAACCAGAGGAAATAAAAAAAAACGCCTTTGGAAAGTAAGTAGTCGTGGTCTAAAGAAGGATAGCTATTAGAAGGGGTAATGAAAAACAGACACACCTCTACATTCTAACTTTCAATAAACCAGTAATACCTGAAGAAGTTAAAATTTGATACTTCTTTCAAAAGATAGAACAGTACATCCCCGAAACCCTTGAGGGACTTTAATATCATGAATACGGATACTATTAGGGGAACTGCAGAGGACATATGACATGTGGAATTGTAGCAAAAGGGAGCCCAAAGCAGACGAAGTAAGATTTTCCAAAGATAACAAATGCCCAAACTGCCAAGAAATTGTTACATATATGAGAGAGAGAGAGAGAGAGAGAGAGAGAGAGAGAGAGAGAGAGAGAGAGAGAGCAATACCGGAAATATATTATGAAAAAAATATAGTTGTTTTTTTTTTAAGTTAAGAGGATAGCAGAGTCCTACATGGTGGCGAGCACTTACAATAACGTAGCACAGAAGGTGAACCCAGTCAGAAACCGCAATCAACCAAAGAATTACGGGACCCTCCTCGAGAAACTAATCTAATTAGAACCTAAATATTGGCCAAAGTTACTGGACCAGCTGAAAAAGCTTTAACCAACCATGATACATCAAACAGAAACACAAACAAAACTAAAAGATATTACAATGAACAACGAAAAAAATCCACTTAAAAAATCAAAACAAAAACATACACAAAATCTACTGCACGAAAACAAAACATCCTCAAAATACCCCCCAAACCTTAAAAGGTAACCTTCATCTCCAATCTGTCAACCAAAAACCTTCAAAGACATACTAAAAAACACTTATCTCCCCAAAAGCCGGAACCAATCAAACAAAAACCAGAAGCTCTTAATGATTAATCCCCAAAAAACATATCAACACCAAAGGGAGTTATGAAAAACCAAAAAAGATGTTCAAACTGCCCCAGCCAAGCTCAAAAGTGACCCCTTACCTTCAAGAATATATGACCAAAAAGAATTCATTAACAATATAACGTACAGGGCTCAAGAAAACCCCTAAATATATTCTATAGTGTGAAAAGTATGGGTATTGAAACTGATATCCTAATTGCACACCGCATTCTAGCTGGTATAAAAAAAATATTCCAAAGAAAATAAAATTTGCACCAAAATATAAATATATATAATTGTTTTTCTTACGTTATATAGGAAAATTAATCAGTGTGCAAGCAGAATTATTTGATTAGATCAAAATACTTGAACCCCTTCAAATGTATCGTCAATTTTAAATAGAATCATTTGGGTCAGATAGCAATACTAGAAACCACTTCACTCAGTGCAATCAGAAGATCTCTGGCTCGTTTAAAAATTATTTAACCAATAACCTATTTGGTTACGAAAAAACAATCTCTTTTGCGGCAGCTGAAAATGAAATTACAATATTCTTTTTAGATTCTTCTAATGTTTCCATTCTGTTATACTCAAATAAAAATATCTAAAATCCATGTATAGTATAAGTAAATTAGAATTAGCCATTTATCTACAGTTATTTCGATATGAATTTCTACACATAGAAATTATCCTCTCGTATTTATAAAGTAAAGTAGGCGACCATAGTCAAGGGTGACCCGAAGGCTCCCTTTTCGATAGCTTACTACACCAAGGTGTAGGGGAGGGCGCTACTCCTTTCCCTGTATTGCTCCACTTTACCCTTGATCCGTACCTTATAATGCTGCAGGCATCAAGTACCATTTTTTTGAGTCTTTGGTATGACTCGACCTGGGATTGAACCCAGGTCTCCCGGGCGATTGGCGAACACTTTAACCGCTAGGCCAATGTCCGTATTTATACCCATATGTCTCGTATTTATACCCATATGTAAAGTAAATATGGATCAAATCCGACAGTATGATGAAAGCAGAAAAACAGAATAATCCAAATTGGGGAATTTATTATTATATAAAATCAACTTTAAACGTTTCGTTTCCAATAACCTTCATTAGGACTTTGATATCAGGAGTATTGTTCTTAAAGCGATGGATGCTTGTCGAGATAATAGGAGCAAATAAAATGTATATAACGAAAAGATACAAACGTGCACATAGCGTTCTTAATTTAAAAGTATTAAGTACATGTTTGGCACGTAGAAAGATATTTGAATATGTTGGGGATTTTTTAGTTCTGAAGAAATTAGAGGCCTTGTTGTCACTCAGAGTCCAGTGACAGTCCACCCTATAAAGCTTATGTGAAAATTTCGTAAGGTGTAAAATAATGCGTATGAATTCATAGATATATAGATGAATATTTTATTTTGTTTTTAAAATCATAATTTAATGAATATTTCGATCAAATTGATTAGATTTAAATGCGACGTTACAACGGATTGAACCAAGACAAAAATGCCATAGATTGACATTTTTATTAATAGAATGAATTCATTTCAACACAATTGTCTAGGAAAAATACCCGTGGTGTTGGAGGTGCCGTACTATACTCTAACATCGTAGTAAAAAAGGTTCGAACTCAAGTATTGGTATTAAATTCACTTTAGGAAAGGCCTGAAATCCCTTATCCCCCAGCTATGATACCACTACGGTTTATCTACAAGGATGGTATGGACTCAATAACCCACGAAGGTTGATATGCCATTAAAACAAATCCCAAACCACTTGAACTGGATTTACTGTTTGCAAACGTAAATTTAGAGAAGGAAGAAAAATTATTCCAATAAAAATTTAAATGAAATAAGAAATAAAATAAATAGAATGAAAAATTAAAATGAAATGAAAATTGAGAATACAATAAAATAAGATAAAAACCAACATTAGATTAAATAAAAAGATAAAAGATAAAATAATATTAAAAAGGTGAAATAAAATAAACTGAAAAAATAGATTATATTGAATCACAAAGTAAAATGAAATAGAATTAAAATAAATTAAAATAAAATAAAATTTAAAATAAAATAAAGTATTCTACTGCCCCAGCCGATTGGGCAAATTAAAATATTAAGGCTTCTAAACAATTTATACATATTGTAAAAAGGTATTAAACAAATCGGCTTAATTTTTTCTGACCATTTTCCTGTGAAAAGAGTTAAATGGACAATTTAATTGGCACTCTTCTCTTTTTTTATGCTGTCCAAATTGCAATTTCGGCTTCAATGGGGTTTCTATATCTTGAATTGCATTTGTATCAAAAAAATTAGCGTGATGGCGTATTGTTTCAAGACGACAGAAGATGTTATTTAACGAATTAATAAAAAAAAAAAAACAAGGACAATTTGACATTCCCATTTTATGACTGGAATGATTTTAACTCGAAACCCGTGACTCAGATGACTTAAATTCCTTAGGTGAGCCGTAGAAGTGACCAATGACTTACAATACTGTCTCGCAACAAGGTTCATGACTCAAACGCTGTGGCGGTCTCTAGACAAAATATGGTACTGCTCAATTATTGCAGTAGATTGCATGCTACAATAGCGCTGGATAAATCCGTGAGGAGCGAACTCCAAACCCCTTCTGCGTCGAGGAAACTTGGTTCGATTTAACAGTGGCTTTACTTACTCAGCTACGAGAATATGGATTAATGAGTTGCGTTAAAAAGCATCTAAGATTAAGAAGGAGAAGGATAATACTCGTCAACATTATTAGATATCATGATTGACAAACTTTTATCTAAAATACACACACACACACACACACACACACACATATATATATATATATATATATATATATATATATATATATATTACTGAAAAAGGTTGATTTAGTATCAATTGGTGTATAAGTCAAAGGAGAGAATTTTTAAATTTTTTTTAAAAATTCTGTAACTCTAATATCTCATTGCTCAGTTGGCTAGGGCTCTTGTATACACCGACTGCGCCTAAGCAGTGGGAGACGAGCCCCCAACGAATGTCCAAAATATGACACTAAATAATCTGTTGGTGATGTTTGAATGCTGCTGGATTTTGGGGAATGAGAAGCACCCCTTCATTGCCATTGCTGCCAGGTCCACTTTGGCCCGGCGTGGTAGCACCTGATAGGGCCCTATATGTGGGTTAAGAACGGCATAGTTATGCTAAACAGAATTGTTTGACTAAACTGAATACCTTGAAATAGAAATGTTTTTGAGAATTAAACCGTACTTGATTTCAAACTGCATGCTTATGCTAAACTGAATTATTTGAAGTGGAACTGTTTTTGACATTGAAAATGTATTTACACAAAACTGATTTGATATAGAACTATTCTGACATTTAACTGTTTGTAAACAAAACCTGTACTTATGCTAAACTGAATCATCTGAATTAGAACTGTTTGACTAAAAATAAACTCTACTTACATTTAAACTGCGTGCTTATGCTAAACTGAATTATTTGAAATGGAAATATTTTTTGACATTGAAACTGTACTTACACTAAACTGAATTGTTCAATATAGAACTGTTTTGACATTTAACCGTGCATGAACAAAATCTGTACTTATACTAAACTGATTTAGCTGAATTAGAACTGTCTGAATAGACTGAATAGCTTAAAATAGAAATGTTTTTGACAATTAAACTGTACTTACATTTAAACTGATTACTTATTGTTTGAAATAGAACTATTTGTATTAAAATGGATTTGATGTTAAATAACCTACAAAGGTTAATATGCCAGAAAACCCAAACAAACAAACAAAATTATATTTTAATTGCCTTTTACTGAGTTTCTTTTTTTTAATAAATTATAGTAAATCTGTAATAAAGTTTTACTTGGTACAAAACTTCAATATCTAAAAACAATCTTGAAATATCCTGTTCACTCTTAAATAGAAAGAAGGTGACAGAATGCATAATGAAACCGAAACAAGTAGACAGAGTGTGTACTACTCAAGAATTCATTTGGTAGACCAAACACTGCAATAGAAACCATGTGGTAGACCGGCAAACAAGTGGTAGACCAAACACTGCAATAGAAACCATGTGGTAGACCGACAAACAAGTGGTAGACCAAACACTGCAATAGAAACCATGTGGTAGACCGACAAACAAGTGGTAGACCAAACACTGCAATAGAAACCATGTGGTAGACCGACAAACAAGTGGTAGACCAAACACTGCAATAGAAACCATGTGGTAGACCGGCAAACAAGTGGTAGACCAAACACTGCAATAGAAACCATGTGGTAGACCGACAAACAAGTGGTAGACCAAACACTGCAATAGAAACCATGTGGTAGACCGGCAAACAAGTGGTAGACCAAACACTGCAATAGAAACCTCGTGGTAGACCGACAAACAAGTGGTAAACCAAACACTGCAATAGAAACAATGGGGACCAACCCAAACTACAACAGAAATCATGTGATAGACCGCCGACTGACACGGAATCCATATAAAAAGTAAAAGTAAAGTTAGCTACCGTAATCGAGGGCGACCCGAAGGCTCCCTTTTCATTAGCCACTACACCGAGGTGTAGGGGAGGGCGCTACTCCTTTCCCTAGACTGCTTCATTTTACCCTTGATCCTTACCTTATAATTCTGAGAGTTAAGCAAGGCGGCATCAAGTACTATTTTTGAGTCTTTGGTATAACTCGACCTGGGATTAAACTCCGATCTCCCGGACCACTGGTGAGTTGAATCCAATCTACTAGAGAAACCGTTTGATAGACATTATAAACCACTAAACAAAAGAAATTATGTAGTACACCCCACTTATAATAGAAGCCATGGGTTACACCCCCTACCGCAATAGAAACCATGTGGTAGAACGTGCTGTACAATAGAAACCACGTGGTTGACCACATTCTAGAATAGAAATCATGCGATAGACTGCATATTAAGATAGAAACAATATTATAGACAACATACTACAAGAGAAATAATTGTAGTTTTTGTATATCACACAACCTATTAAGTTATAAAATCAAAAGAAGAGATTTCTTTTGTTAAAGTGTATTTTTATAGATTACATATATTTACATTGCCATACACAGTATGGCTAAGCACGCTGGATGCTTCAAACTAGGATCGAAACACGCTTACCTTTACGTTAGAATGTTAATTTTATCGCACAGCTATTTCAATGACTCGCGAAGGTTTGTGAATTTAACACATATTGTATTTTAACTTTCGTTTGTTCTACATTTTGCGCTATCGGATACCGGAGAGCTCAATTTATTTGAAGAACTTTGCATTACGTGGCACATCCAAGGATATATCTTAATAACGTCGCTTCTTTGAATGTTGGGGAACCAATTTGAGTTTTTCTGAACTCTTTGTTTACCAGATGAATTTCTGCCAGAAATATTTCTTTGTAGAAAGTGGATAAGCATAGTTCGCCATTGTAATGAAGATATATTTGTTTGGAGTGGAATCAAATATTTCTCAGTTAATAGAAATACGAATCTAATGTTTGATGTTTCTTTTGAATAGAAGAAAAGCTGTGTATATTTAGATACTGTTTTGATAATGCATATGTCAGACTAGCAGAACTTACCCATATAACATACGGGGTTTTTGGTGGTCTTTATTAAAACTAAATTATAGGGTGGAACGATAAAATTTTCGCCCAAGAAAAGACGATATGACTCCATTTCCGTTTAATAAAAACCGATTT
>OY757910.1:102918567-103023567 GCA_963585895.1 Sepioteuthis lessoniana
TGTCGTACGAGAAAGTTATGATCATGGCAAGAAGTAAAGAATTGAGTAATTCACAAAAAGCACTGATTTTTAAGCTTTGGAAAGATAGATAAAGTTATAGAAATATCTCATGCAACCTGAATATTTCTTTTACAACGATAAGTTCCTTCATTGCAATGTTTAAATGACATAGCATTGTTGAAAACAAAAGAAAAAAGCCCCCAAAAAACAACAGGTACTCCAAGGAAGATTTCTCCTAGATTATAAAAAAAATTAGGACACCTGATTGACAAAAATTCAATGGTTTCACGTGAAGAGCTGCAGGAAGATGTGCGTTCAACAGGATGTAGACTAATCAAACGAACAATGAGTAATGAAATGCTGAGGAATTGTCTGAGACCAAAGAAAACACCTCTCCGATTGAAACGACCTTGAGATGGAAGGTTGAAATTCGTAAGACAGCATAAGGAAAAGGAAAATTCGTTTTACGAAAAAGTATTATGGACAGATGAAACTAAAATTGAGTTATTTGATCATAATTATTGAAATCATGAGCGGAGGAAAGATGGCGAAGCCGACTCACCAAAGAACATGGTACCAACTGTCAAATTGAGCAGTGGCAGTTGAATGATTTGGGAATGTTTTTCTGCGAAAGGTGTGGTCAAAATATCAGTAATAGAAGGTAAAATGAATCCCCAAAAGTATAAACAGATCTTGTAAGAACATTTGATGTCTTCTGTTGAGAGTCTTGAGCTATATTCTGATTACATTTTCCGGCAGGTTAAAGATCCCGAGGATACACCAAAATCTACGAAGAAGTGGTAGTCTGAAAATAATGTTTTGCAATAGCCAAGTCAATCCCTAGATTTGAATCCAATTGGGAACTTGTGGCGATTTTTGAAAATTCAAATCCGAAAAAGAGCACCTGCAGACATAAATAATCTGAAGACAATATCCCTGGAAGAATGGTACAAAATACCTACTAATTTTTGCAAAAATTAATCGAAAACTACAGGAAGTATTTAGTGGCTGTTGAAGTGAATAAAGGGTATTCTACAAAGTATTAAATAAAGATAATAGGGTTTTTTGTGCTGTATGATCACTTTTTCACTCATGAAAATGATTATATGGTATTAATTTCTGTAAAATTAATTGTAATCTAAGTTTATATACACATATTAGAAGAATATATCCTTGTACAGTAAATGTATATAAAAATTTGGTTCGGGCTATGTTTGAAAGATAAAAAATAAAAATTTTCATATGTACGAATATTTATTTCAGCCCCTCTCTCTCATATATATATATATATATACCTCTTTGCTTCACACTCAGCATTATAAAGTACATATCAAGAGTAAAGCGAAGCAATCCAAGGAAAGGAGTAGCGCCCTCCCCTACACCTCGGTCTAGTAGCTAATGAAAAGGGAACCTTCAGGTCACCCTTGACTACTACTATATATAGATTGTTGGTGGGGGTCTCCGTTCACACCTATCAAATCTTACGTATACTTTATATACCAGAGATAACTATAAAATGCTTATTACAATCCTTCACTTTTTTTGAATGAATAGAAGTATCATTATGATGATGGACTGCTATTAAACGGGGATAACGCGTTTACGAGACGACAATTCTTTATACATTCTTTTTTTTTTTTTGTTTATTCATTAACTGTTTTTTATTTCTTGTTATTACAGAGTCGTTTGAAGTTCGGAAAATTTTTTCGTATTTTTATTTTTTTATTTTACTTTCTTTTTGTTGTTCTTGTTGTGGTTTTCTCTATAACTTCTCAAATTATTTTTCTTTCTTTATTCTTTCTTTATTTATTTTTGGGTAGGGGTTGGTGGGGGTGAAGCAAATCCGTTTTGTCAGCCTTTCCAAAACCCAGATGCAGAAGATTTTTTTTCTAAATACACGCAAAAGAAACATCGAATTTCTCTTTATCAAAACGATTATATCCATTCAGGCGTGGTTGGCTGCCGTATTGAATTTACTCGGCGAATGAAGAAACAATAAGTAGCCTTTAAATAAACAACGACAAAATCTCTTGTAAAATTTGTAAAATATAAATAAGAAATAAAAAAGAAAAGTTAGAATGGATAAACAACAAAGATAAAACAAAAATAAGATAAAATAAAAAAAACTTAAACAATTAAAAAGAGCACGAAATGAAGAAAAAACCCATAGAAAATACGGGAACAATGAAGGAGTTATTTGAATAAATTCTCGTCGATACCTCGAATTACGTAAATCTTTCTATCGACACGACCCAATTCAAAAAATAACTACATCGGAACAGACAGGATGGAAGGATAACCTGGATATCTAAAGAAAAAATTAAAGTAGGACTTCAAATATAAAAACAAGAGCTACAAAAATAAATTAATCCAATCGACTAACATTGGGTCTCACTTAATCTTTTTACCTTTTTAAAAAGCCAGTTAGTGAAAAATATCTCGAAATCAATTTTGCAGAATAACTCGCCTTTGGAAATGTGCATTAATATTTTCATGGACCAGAACATTATATAGAAATTTATTAATTACATTGAAAATCCAGATACAAGGTAATTTACAAAGCTCTTTGCTTCGATGTGGCACAAGGCCGAATGAATGTGGACACCCAAAGAGACTCGAACTCACTCGTGTAGGTTCGCTACTCTAGCTTGCTAACCGTTACACCACCAGAGGAGCCCAACATCCAGTTACAAGTAAGTTTCAGTCATACATCTCATTTTTTTTATAGAAGAGCTAAGACCTTAAAGTACGTTTTCAAGTGACGACAATTCAGATATCGATCTTTTGACTTTTCCTTCTCCAACTAACAAGATCTCGAGTTATGGGCGAGGATAGATTTGTAATAATGGGAATTATGTGCATGTATTTACCCTACCATTCCACCACTAGCAAGATGTGACACTGTAACCTTATAGAGTTGGATACCAGTCAGAGAAATTTCATATACCAGAAGAAAAAGAAACCAATTTAGATTTTAAGATTACCTTCCGCCAGATTATCGACTGTAATAGTAGAAAAGCCTGAAACTTAAACGAGGAATTGACAGAATGTAAATCCCGAAACTGGTCTCAGACTAAAACTTACCACCTCCGGGATGGATAAGTTTTAGCATCATTTTCGAAAGACATTTATTTCGTTCTAAATATTTCTAATTTTGCAAATAGATTTTTATTCTGTTTCTTGGCGTCGACTCTTTTTTTTTTTTTTTTTTTTTTTTACTTAATTGTGCGGTCTCATTCGTTTATTCGCCGACCGACAACTTGATTTATCTGTTGCCTGGATAAAAAAAACCAAAAAAATCAAAAAACAAGGCAACTTGGGCAGATAACGAATCGATCGTTTCATCAAAAGATTTATATATATATATAAGCAATTAGAAGGAAATTCATACATCGGCAAAGAATATCATTATACTTTCCATCTCATCACTGACTGCACACGTTTAATGTGAGGTCAAAAAACAGCAAACATGGATTACAGTCTATATATGCATGGAAAAAAAAGTAAAACCAATTTAAATTTTCAGCTGAAAGTAAAGGGGGTTTAAACAATAAAGTATTAGAAAAAGGAAGAAACCAGAAAAAGGTTGTTCCTGTAAATTAAACCATCCTAATTTGAACATATGCTAGATTTTTCGTTGCAGATGGAATTTTTTTAATAATGTAAGTTTGTAAACTAAACGATTATCATCATATAGTTTTCATTTACTTCTTATACATATGTTAATTCCCTCAGCTAATGTGGTCTTGGACTTCCTTCTTAAAAAAACACACCTTCGGCAGCCACCAGGTGCTTTTAATTAACTCCAAAATGGTCATAGGGAATTAACTACTCCAGAAATTAAAAACCTTGATTTTGAATTTATATCAAAATTTCAAAGAATCTCTTCCTCTTCATAAATCTCCCCTTCATATAATATTAGTAACTACTGAAATAAATGTTATCATTTCCAATAAAGCATCAATATCCCTGCTATCATTTAGATTAGGAACCTCAGTGGCCCCCAGTCAGGATAATTTGAATTTACTTTTATGTCTACATTTAAACAGAAGCTCGTTCCGTTCATTTAAAAGCCGTCTGTGACCTTTAGAAACACTTAGATTAATTTTTTTCATCCATACACAAGTTACATCTACCATTTAAGCTGTTCGCGGATGAAGACTGCCTGATTATTTTCCACTTTATTTGGAGGATTCGCCCCTGATCCTCAAGGTTTCAAAATATTTAGATAGAGCGGTTTGGTTTCTAAGCCATTGATTAGAGAAAGAATTTCTGTGGTTATACAGCCTTTGATTCCAATTCCCAGTGGAGATACCTATATAGACCCTCACTCCATAATTATTATGTTCCATGGAGGAAATGAATGCTTGGTATACGACGTTCTTCGACTCGCATCGTCCGTCCATTAGGCTTTCACTTTTACTTCTATAGTTACAAGACACCACATCTCGTCCCCCAATTTTTTTTATCAAATTCCTCTAGTAAACTCCTGTTGTGATTATTAAAGATACTACGCATATTCATTGTACAGGAGTAACTATTTTTTACTATGTCCCTATTAAACATTTTTCTTAATGGATTGTCCCTATTAAAATGCTTATACAAGAGGCTTAGGAAGTATTTACCTTCGCTAATATTGATAAGTTTACAAAATGGCGCGTTTAACCAGATTACTTTTCTATTTCTATTTTCTCTTCGTCTATTTGGGTGATAATTATTGGTGTCACCTAGCATGACGAGTGTGCGGGTCCCACTACTATTACTTCTACCATTAGAGCCGGATTTCACTGGGTTCAAATGCTACAGTCTACCTTGGAATCCGCTGTTTTTGAGGGCTTTATCATATATACTTTTGGTCTACTTAAAAATTATTCTACTTGAGGTTGTCAACATCTCACTTGATGGTTTTGGGGTAGACCAAATGCGCTATAATTTGGAAAGTGCTCAATATCTCTGAGAGAGCTATCATATGATAATAAATAAATACATTGTTTTAATATATATTTGATAACATGGTTGCTTATCTGTGACCACTGGTTTCATGCCCTCTTTATACGACAGTCATCAGGCTATATAAATATATATATATATGGAAAAATGCGAACTAAATCCGACGGATTGAAAATGTATAAATATGGAAAATAACACATGGTCATTGGAGGAAGATTTTATTTTTTGCCAGCGTTTCAGTTTTTAAATGTGAAAATATTAAACCTTCATCAGGATGTGTGAGTTTTTAAATGAAATGAGAAAGTTTTAAACATTCTATTTCTGTTGATGACGTTCTATTTCAAATTTGTGTGATGAAATTAATGTTCGAAAATTTATTCTAAAAAGTAACTCATTTCCTACCCAGTCTCGACATCAAATCGTTATACATTCATACTCCTGTTAACAAATGCATCAAACGTTTAAAAAATTACAGCCTAAGAAAACAAATATAGGATGTCTCAATATACATGAGACTCATGTGACTGCTAGTAACTCTACTGATAATAATGCGTTTTTTCTTTCAAATTTGAAAATAGTATACTATAGCAACTATTAATCATCGATCACAATGCCTAGAACAAAAGAGGAAAAAATGTTTTGCGTCACTATTTATTCGGGACAAAATCATTCAAAACTATCTCAAAGTAGATGCAACCCATTTATACAAGGTGTCTAAATATACATGGGACCCATGAGACTGCTAATAATAATAATGTTGTGTTCTCTTTGTTTCAGATTTGAAAATATTATACTATAGCAACTATTAATCCTTGATCAAAATGCCTTGAACAAGAGAGAAAAATATTTTGGGTCACGACTTATTTGGAGACCAAATCATTCATAACTGTCTCAAAATAAATTGTTATAGGACCGTTACCTATCCATTGATGGACTCTTCCAAATCCTACATTAATCGAGAGCCAAGTACCCTCGTCGTTTGGGATGAATGGTCAGCCGGTCGTAGAGACTGGATATTTGACAGACTTGTAAGCCTAGCTTACGCCATCACTTTTCTCTGTATCTTGTTACTTCAATATATCCTTAAACTTGTTCCGAGTTATCTTTTCGTGTTCCCAAATTGGGTCCATATCAATTGGCGACGAGGATTCGAGTTTACGTACTCACCTTGACTCACCTTTCAACTGATGACAAAGATTCGTGATTACATACTCACGCAATAGCAAAAAAATCCCTGTTGATTCAAACTTCAACTGGCGAACAAGGATTTCAAGACTACTTACTCACAAAAAAAATCCCAGTTGATTCACACATCAACTGACAAACAAGGATTCGAGTTTACGTACTCATGCAAAATTCCAGTGGATTTATACATCAACTGTCGAATTAGACAAACGAGGTTTTCAAATCTAGTCAAACCTAGTTGATCTCAAATCGGCGGGCGACCAGGAATCTCGTGCATTAAAGTTACCCCTCCTCGAAATTACCGAACAACATTCTCGGAAATTAAACCAGTTTCTGCTGAACAGAAAAAACAAGTTTTACCAATATTAAAACCAGTCAATACGTATGAACTAAGTCCTCTCTCCCCACACTTCAAAGTCTGCCGACAAATTTCATAGTACCCCAATAAAATTAGCCAAAACCTACTCTCGTCGAAATAACGTCAAACAAATTTTGACACCACACCAGGAAATAATTTTTTTGGTAAAAACAAGTGTGAAAAAAATTACGAAATATTCGCATGAATATTGTGGAACGACGGTATTTTAAAGAGAAAAAAAAGAAAAATCTTAACTAGATTTTTTATTTACTTTTTTTGTCCCTCCCCTTTTTGGTTACGTGTTGAAAAAAAAAATTTTCTGCTCTTTCTTCTTCCACATAAAAATTCGTTGTCAATTTTGTTTGGATATTACAAAAATGTTCGTAATCAAATAATGGACTTCCAGAACACAATTGTACAAATGATAAAAGTTCAGATGGACCATCAACAGAAGAGTGATGAAAGGCAACAGAAAATGGAAAAACAGTGGGTACAGCAACAAAAAGAACAACAACAAAGAAATCGTTAAATTGCACTAAAGCTCCTGAGAATGATTTTACTATGTAGAGTACCATAGAAACTTGAGTATGTACCAGAAAACGATAAAACCTTTGAAGCATTCTACTGACGATATGAAGATGTATTTAACGGTCTGCAAAGAATGGTCAAATGAAAAAAAAGGTACGTTTATTACTCAGGAAACTGGGTACAACTGAACACAGTAGGTTCGTTGATTTTTATCCTTCCACCCACCAAGAAAAAAAAAATCAATGGATCTGGTGTTCTCAGAAACAGTTAAATTATTCTGAACTATTTGGGCCAAACACATCACTTTTTCATAAGAGATGAAAATGACTTAATAAATTTAAGGATGACCAACAAGATATGACGTTTGCAGCGACAGTAAATAAACACTGCAACAATTTCAAGTTGGCAGATTTAACCGCAGACGACTTCAAGTGTCTTATTTGTCTGGTCTCAGCAGAAGACGCTGAAATTAGGCACCGTGTGTTAACTAAATTAGAGAACGAACAAGGTCTGACCCTTTAAAAATGGCTGTGAAGGATCATGCCCAGCCCATATTTAAAAAATGAAACGTCCCTTTCGCGGCTCTAGAGCAAATAAATGAAGAACTGGACAGGT
The DNA here is from genome assembly GCA_963585895.1 of Sepioteuthis lessoniana. Taxonomy (NCBI): domain Eukaryota; kingdom Metazoa; phylum Mollusca; class Cephalopoda; order Myopsida; family Loliginidae; genus Sepioteuthis; species Sepioteuthis lessoniana. Next base: position 102,926,204 of record OY757910.1, read on the forward strand.
TGGAAAAAGCAGGTATCCTGTCGAAGACAGATTTCTGCGAGTGGGCTGCGCCAACAGTATATGGGACGAAAAAACCTAATCAAATTAGGGTTTGCGCCGATTTTTCAACAGGGTTGAATCAAGCACTTAAAGACCACCACTACCTTCTCCCTAGCCCAGAGGAGATATTCAATCAACTCAACGGTGGCAAAATCTTTTCAAAAATAGATTTATCGGACGCATATCTTCAAATCGAGGTAGAAGAAAATAGTTCAAAGCTCCTGTCCATAAACACGCACAGAGGTCTTTACAAGTTTAATAGATTAGCTTTTGGTGTCAAGTTTGCGCCTGCCATCTTTCAATAGGTCATGGACGCCATGATGGGTGACCTTGATTTCGCAACAGCTTATTTTGACGATATATGAATCACCAGCAAATCTGTGACAGAGCATTGGAAGCATATGTGCGTATTCGACAAACTCCCAGAATACAGCTTCAAAGTTAAGGAAGCGAAATGAAATGCGATTTTTTTTTCTAACAGAAATAAAATACTTGGGGATATATATATATATATATATATATATATATATATTTTATGAAGACGGTCGACGGCCGGATCCTGACAGAGCTCCTACGATCAAAGACTTGCCGGCCCCCAGACAACGTCCAAGCTCTGTAGAATTTCCATGGCTTGGCAAACTTATACCAAGTATTTATTAAAGATATGCATAATTTAAGGGCTCCTCCCAATGAACCTCTTAAGACAAGACCTGGAGTTGGACACAAGAATGCCAAGCTTAGTTTGAAAGAATAAGAGACACTTACATCTGATCTCTCTCTCGCTTATTATGATCCAAAGCCAGCACTTATGGTATCGGAGCCTGCATTTTACACGAGCTACCACACAGACCAAGGAAAGTCGTTGCACATGCATCTCGATCATTACTATCTGCGGAAAAGCAATACGCATAGAGAAGGGGGCATTGCGCATAATTTTTGCTGTGACTATGTTCCACAGATACCTCCACGGCAGACCGTTTACATTACAGACGGACCAGAAACCGCTGTTGTCGATTTTTGGTTCAAAAAGACTTCTACGTAGGGGTACCATACAATTGAACTACAATTTCAAAATTGAGAACCTGTCTTCAAAAAAAATCCATCATGCCGACGGGTTATCCCGATTTGTTCCGTAGAACACCAGAGTATTCGAGGATTCAATTATCTCAACGTTAAGAACTAACTGCGAGATAAAGAATACGATCGTGGAAACTATAAAAGAGCTCTCCGTCACACTTGCAGACATTAAAATAGAGGCTCTGAAGGATGACTTTATCCATACTACAAAGAATAAAATCTATAATAAAGATCCTAATGGGCCGTAGTTTTTTTCACTTTGCGGCGATGTACTGTTATAAAACGAGAGTGGTGATACCAAACAGTCTGCAAAAAAAAAAAAAATCCTGCAGGATTTTCATATGGGACATCCGGGAAAAAACCACACTAAAAGCCTCATGCGCTATTACGTCTATTGGCCGAACATAGACAAGGACATAAGAGACATGACTGATTCATATAAAGGATGCGCACTCGCTGCTAAAGAGCCAGAAATTACGTGCAAACCCCGGACAAAAACGGTCCAACCGTGGCAAAGAATTCACGTCGACATCGCAGGTCCTTTGGATGACCAGTACTACCTCATCGACGTCGACAGCCACACTAAATGGCCGGAAGTTTTGAAATGCAGAAGACCTACTACAAATTGCACGATAGGGTTCCTACACGAACTATTTCCCCGCTTCGGCGTGGTTGATTGTGTATTTACGGACGTTGCGACGCAGTTCACATCTAATGAATTTAAGCAATTCTGTGATACGTATCAGGTGAAGCATATCAAGACTCCGCAATACCATCCAAGGTCAAACAGGCATGCAGTGGGTGTGTGGACACCTTGAAAAGGGCTCTGACAAAGGCACAAGGCACTCCGACAACAGTTTCTGCAGGCGTACAGAATAATGCCTAAACCAAACACACCTATGGGACGCTCGCCCGCAGAAACCTTTTCGAAGAAAAATAAGATCACTGTTTGACAAACTCATTCCGAGGCAAGCAAGATTTAAAAAACAGTCACCCTTCCTAAAAAACGTTAGGCCTGTGGCGAAAAAGTATTATTAAAAATTTATAAAAATAACATGACGTTTTGGGATGTTAGCAAAGTAAAACAAAGAGTGGGAGAACGAGTTAATATTATCCAAGGTCCAAAGAACATACGTAAGCGCCATCTCAATCAACTGAGAAAAGGTCGAGTAAATGATTTTAAACGTTTCACCACCACAAATTTGCGAAGAGCCAATTGACACCATATTCGAGAACTTTGATCTCGACGCACCCCAGGTTTCTCCCGTGGTAAGACGTTCTAATAGAAAAAGCAAATTTACAGATCCACCCCCCTGAGCGTCGTTCCAAAAAGAAAATGCTAAACAATTTTTTTTCTCTGCAGAAAAAAACCTCTTGGAAGGTCGGGTCTTATGGGACCGTTACCTACCCATTGATGAACTCTTCCAAATCCTACATTAATCGAGAGCCAAGTTCTCGTCGTTGAGATGAATGGTCAGCCGGTCTTAGATTCTGGATATTCAACTGACTAGTAAGCCTATCTTACGCCACCACTTTTCCCTGTATCTTGTTACTTCAATATATCCTGAAACTTATACCGTGTTCCGAGTTTTCTTTTCGTGGTCCCAACAAGGTCCACATCATAAAAACAACCCATTAATATGATAATGATTTATTACTGAGACAAGAAATCACAAAAAAAGATTGCATGTCCAGGAAGCTGATATAATAATTAAAAAAAACAACAACAACAAAAAACAAACATTGATTTGATGTCCATCTCAAAGGTCCTATTTTTATAGGACGTGTTCCAAATAACCGCCATTGCACTTGTCTCGGTAATGAATAATAATCATTAATGGGTTGCATCTATTTTGAGACACCCTATATTACATTAACTTTTACTTATGAACAAAATAATTCAGATATGCACATTATGCACTAAACATTGCTTTTTTTTCACCCTAAATGTATTTTGCAAACGTCTTGTTCACCCATGGGTTTACCTCATAGTAGGGACCTTCCTCACCTTCTTTATTCTGTTCCCTTTAAATTTATGACATCAAAAGAATCAATTTCAGTTATATAAATCATATATCCACCGAAAAATGACTCATCAAAAATAACAGATTAAACAAGATTGACCCTACCAATCTTTTGCTTCTTGGACGTTTCACTAATAAATGATAACAACAAACTAGAATTTAAATTAATCACTAATATACAATTAAAAATGACCATATATATTTTTACCCATATCATAAAACTAAAATAAAGTGAAAATGCCCCCCACTCCCAATTTTTAAATGATTTTGCAACTTCAGTGCCCAGAATATTTCATACAATATGCATAGACAACAGCTTACAAAATTCAAAACAATTTTTCGAATAATTATTTTACCCAAAAATTCAACCACAGACATAATCGAAAAATCTTGAGCAACAATGGAACTATAAGAGTAGCTATTTTTTTCCAAAATATTCAGAAATTTAATGAATATAAAAATACCTATCATATCCAAAGCCAGAGTTTACGATTTTCCTTAACAGGATTTTAATAAAATTATGTGGATGAAACTTCTCGTAATCTTAAAAAAAAAACAAATTTATGAACCCATTGGCGATTTAATAATATGAAATGTTAATTTTAAAAATTCCAAAAAGCTGGAAAATTGTTGAATCTCGTATCATTTTAAACAATATCTCAGTAAAACAGAACATTTCTTTCAATTTGTCTCATTTAGTCAGATTAATACAAAAATATATAAAAATCCTTTATACAAAATATTTTGGCTTCATCGCTTGGATAGATCAAAGAAACTGAGAGACAAAATGAAGCAAACGTACATTGATAAAGACGAATGTCTTATGAAATGTTTAGAACAGATAGATATGAACAAAATATGAAAAATAGGAACATATAGAGAGAGACTGATATACCGATGAAGTATAATAAATTATTTGTTACTAAAAGATAATACATCATGTTTTTATAAGAAATGACCAAACAATAATTACATCATACAACGACAGTAATAGAAATGGAATGTTTAAGAATTCACTCACCCTGATGAAGGTTACTTTATTTTACATTTAAAAACTAAATGTTTTCATATTTTAAAATCTGAACGTTTAAAATTGACAAATATCATCCAGTAGGACACATGGCGAAACGGTTATAGGCGTTGGTTCCCTAAGCTTCTAAGGAGACAATCATTTGGAGGTTGCAGGTTCAATCCTGAATGCAGGCGAGTAACAATACGGGAATACTTAACACTTGCACCCTGTTATGACAAACGGAATCGGAACAGACGACCCCCGTGGATTCAATAAAGTTCAAAGTACCGTAAAAGTTCCCGAGTTCGACAAACACCTGAAGAAAGCCGGAGGACATATCGGCTGAAACGTTGTGGAAATAACAATAAAGATGAAGACAATAGTCCCAAAACCCTTTATGATAAAAATCAACAAGCTTCGTCTCAGAAAATTTGACAACAAATAATATATTCCCAAAAGCCTGTGTAGTACATTTTCATATATCTACATATGTTTATACTGCTATTACCGCCTAGGTTTGCGGATGAAAATCCTCGCATCATCCGCATATACCTTTTAAGGTATAATTTTTTTTTTTTTTATGTATACAACATGTATCCCTTTAGATTCAACGATCAAAAATTGGAATATTACATTCAGAAATCCTCTCTTTATCACTTAAAATATTTACGCACTGACTTTGCTTGTTCGAAATAGTTTCCACAAATTTTTCACTCAATTTTGTGAAATAAAAATTTACTAATTTGTAGATCATTTACACCTTTGTTCGATATAATTTGTATATATATATATATATATATATATATATATATATACACAATTAACATAAGTTTTCATGGTTGAGATATTCTGTACACCGCTCTTTACGCAGTAAAAATGTTTGACTGATTAGGTTTGCTTCTTCCTTCCAATTTGAGAGGGTATGGCACAAAGTCAGTTAAGCATAGGCAAATCCCTCCACCTCGCCAGCATGTAAACCTCTCGGGCCTCAGGTGAAAAAAACGTTTCTAATCCCGTCGGCAGTCCCTCTTATGAGTTTTCTTCAGGCGTCGAGTTTTAAACCCGACCATTACTCTTTTTAGACAATAGACTCAGGTGTTGTCCTAAGAGAGGACTCTATGACATTGGACATTAGTAAATCTTCACCTCCAAGCCAAAAAGGCCAAGAAGCAATATTTGCTTGATTTTTTTTTTCTTTCTGAAAAGAAACCGCAATTATCAAACTAATTTTATTGTTTAAGTCACGTATTACCGAGCCGTCTGTGATCATCTATTTATAAGAAAATATTACATTATCTTATCTCATTCGTCGGAGGGACTAATGATTGAAATTCATGCTATTTCAAAGAAAATAATAAATCAACTAAAGATCTGTTATGAGTATTCATCTACATGATATTTTATTCAGCATCTGTAACAAAAGATAAGAAAGGTTAACTAAAGACCATTGAAGGTGCTTAGAGTTTTTCCCAATGATTAACACTCTTTTTCCGTAAGGAACGTTTTATTTTTACTTTAAAACTTTCTCCTGTTCATAACTAACTCCATAGTTGTTCATCAAATTGTTTAGATGTCTAGAAAAGACCCATAAATTACTTTCACTTATCAATATAGATCAATAGGTTTGTTTGTTTGTTGTCTTGGTAGGTGCATATTTCCAATCGGCTCCTTGATTGATTTCTTTGTTTAATGGCATATCAACCTTTGTAGGTTATTTAATGCCGAAGCTATTATCCTAGAAGAACAGTAGTGGTACTATTTAACCCATAGCTGGGAGGATAAGGAGGTTCATACCAAGGGTATTTGCCGAAGCTATTATCCTAGAAGAACAGTAGTGGTACTATTTAACCCATAGCTGGGAGGATAAGGAGGTTCATACCTTTCCCAAGGGTATTTGCCCCGAAAGTGAACGTAATAGCGCGACTGGAGTACGAACTCGCTTACTACGATTCCGTAGTCCATTGCTTTAACCATTACACCACCAGTTCACCCCCTCGGCTCTTGGAATCATTCTTCCGATTGAAGTAAAGGCAAAATTTCTAATACCTATTTTTAATCAAGTCAGGTTCTTCAAACGGGAAAGCATGTTGAAACACAATATTCCGAGCAACCTTGAGCTCTACGTTAGGCAAAAGAAAATGAAATAAATATCGCATTTACCCAACCCCTCCGCCACGGGTAGGATGTGACTCAAGGTCAGTTTTTATGAAGATAAAGATAGTTTTAATTCAGAGTTTTCCTTCTGAGACTGGTTGCCGTACTAAAACTAAAGAACCCAGTCTATCCTACAATTTATTCATATCTGAAAAGAGAGTTGACGGATTCATGCCTCTCTCAGACACGTGAGAGTGAAGTGAAAAACAAACTGCAAACAGCCTCAGCTAGGATTTGAACTTGGGTATCCGATTTCATTTCCTGTAACGAGAGCTGTTAAGCTAAGTGCTTCTCAAAAAACTCAATAAATGTCTGTCATAAATTCGTTTAAAGGCCACAAAATAGTCGCAAAATTCAATGATTTCCCTTCATACTTAAATAAGTAATATTATAATCATTCGACAAAAATAAATTTTAACAATATAAAACCCTTCAAAGAGAGTCCTAAATATGACACTAAGCCATCTGATAGTGAACTTTAGAGATTGGGGAATGCAGAGTAATCTTCATTGCCATTGCTCCCAGGTCCGGAGTGACAGTAACTGATAGGGTCCCACCAATGGTTCAAATGGAATAAACTATGTGTACAAACAAATGACTGATGTTAAATTGTGACTGTTAAATAGCAATACTTGAAACCGTTTAACTGCGCAAAAAAGAGCTCAGATTTTTTAAAAGAATGTTATCTACAAAATGTGTTTACAGATTATATGTATATTCAATATATATATGTGAAAACGAGATTTGGCATTAAATAACCTACAATGGTTGATATGCCATAAAACCTAGCCAAACCAAACTACTATTTACTTGGTTAATTTTTTTGTAAAAATTATAATTTTTTTAAAGGTAATTTTTTTCTAAGTTCATGATACCAAATACAGCATTATTGTATAATCACAATGGACATTATTGTGTACAACATTATGTACAAGGGTGAGACAAACGTTTTCCGAAATTTTTGTGAGTCCTTGTTTACGGTGTGCATATACTATGACCGAAGCATGTTAACTACTGTGGTTAGTAGTATAATGAGAGTCGGTGCGCTGATATGATGTGCATTCCTCAACTCCGTATTTGATGTGAAATGCAAATGAAGGCGAAACGTACTCTGATTCCTAAACTTAAACGCTACGAGTTCGAACTAGATCTTAACGTCGCGCAAAAAAGCAAACAAAAAAAAATTTGTTATGCGAAAGTTGAAGGCGCAGTTGATCACATCATAGCACCGAGATGGTTCCAGGAATTTCGCTTGTCTTGCAAGAACCTCGACGATCAAGCAAGGCCAAGTAGGCCTAAAAATACAGAATTCCAATCTTATGCTCGAAGCCCGAGGCAAATCCAGTGAGTAGCGCCCTGAGAATAACTGCAGCGCAAGACATCATTCAATTTAGTGTTGTTCGTCGCCTTTACAATCTTTGCAAAAAGCATTCGAAGCTGATGATTTCTACCAAAATATTGCAAAACTTTTGACTCGCATGAGTATACACACACACACACTCATGTATATATATATATATATATATATATATATATGGATGTATGTATAATTGTCCAGAGACGATGAGTTTGGAATTATTCTGATGTAGAATATATGAGAAGTTTCATATAATTCTACAGGCGTACTCGATGGATGGCTATTTATCTTTAAGTGAAAGAGCTATATATATATATATATATATACTCTTACACAGAGCAAATATATGTGTAAAATGAAATGAAAGTATACTTAACGGATTATCATTCTGCCATTATAGATTTATTTAAAACATACATATATATATATATATATGTGTGTGTGTGTGTGTGTGTGTGTGTGTGTGTGAAAATATAACACACACATATATATGCATGTTTTTATACATATGTTAGTATTTTACTTTTTGTAGCTTTCTCACTCCAGCGTTCGCCAATGGTATTTCACTGAAATCTTAGTGACAGTAAGTATCCTCAGATTTGTCAAGTGCCCCACGTACAAGGAAGTTTGTGGGTATCTGGAGCAGGACCACTCGGGCCTGGCAGTTCTAAAAATATTTTGAGCCCCGTCGGCATTCCCCCTTAAAAGTGGTGCCAGGCAATAAATCTAGCCCTTCCAGAGAGGGTTAGAGTACTTTCAGATCTACAAGACTATGTTCTCTATTATAGCAATGCTGTAGTGTGGACGGTTTCCATTCTTCCCATCATCTCGTGGTGTAATGATTAAAGTACTGGACTGTGGAATCGTAGTAAGTGAGTTCGAACTCCAGTCGCGCTATTATGTTCACTTTCGGGCAAATAACCTTGGGAAAGGTATGAACCCCTTATCCTCCCATCTATAGGTTAAATAGTACCTCTACTATCTTTCTAGAAGGATGGCTTTGGCATTGAATAACCCCAGAAGGTTGATATGCCATTAAACAACCAAACCAAACCAATACTCCAATTCCATCTCCATATTCTTGCTGAACGTCCCGAACGCACCAACTACCATAAGCATTACCATGATCTTCATATTCTGCAGTTTTTCTGCCCTCTGGCATGATTCAAGTATTTGTTTATCTTTTTGCCTTTTTTTATTTTCACTTTGTGGTCCAGCGGAACGGCAAAATCCTCAAGACGGCAATTTTTTTTTTATTTTCTTTTTTTTCTGTTCATCAGCACTAAGTCAGGTCGTCTTGTCGGGATTTGAATATCTATCTGTAGCTCAAAACCTCAGAGAATTTTATGGGTTTCTTTGTCTAGGACTAATTCTGGCTTGTTTGTATGGTCAAATTTCACTTTCTTGCACAATTCCCAGAGGATCAACTTTCCCACTCAGTCATGCCTAGTCTTGTATTTCTTGTGCTAGGTTGCTGAATCCTCTTATTATGTGATAAATTGTTTCATATTTTTACCCACTTAATCAACACTCGCTGTTCTGTTTTGTATACTCAATTTTTGCTTTAATATTATTATACTGTTGTTTTGTGGTGCTGTTTGAAGAGATTTAGTTTTTCTCTTACGATTTTTCTTTCGTAACAATGTCCAGGTCTTTTCATGTGCAACTTTGTTTATTAGTCGCTTGAAATCTCCATACAATTGTTTTTCTTCCCATTTCTGTTTCCTGGTTTGTTTGTTTTTTGTTGTTTCTTTCTTTTGTTTTTCTGGCAGGTCTTATGTTACCAATACTGTTACTGACTGCGGTGTTTAATCTTTCTTTGTCTTACTAATATTGTCCTTGTAATCATACAGCCAGAATATACAAGTGAAGCACTCCCATAATCTCTAAAACTGGTTCCATGTGACTTTTTCAAAGTAAGATTTCCGACATTCTCAGACATTTAAAAAAATACGTTCCCCCAGTTTCACAACATATCAAAAAAAAAGTTTCAGATTTTCCTCAACCAATAAAAAATACACGCTGAAACAAGTATGTTTCGAATATGTTTAAAGAGAAGCTTCACATGTTCTTTCATCAAAAAAAGAAAAACTCGCTATCAAAAATGAACTTTCAGATGTTCGTTGAGCACTAAAAAAGAACGCTCTTGGACAAATATGTTTAGAATATGTCAAAAGAGATTAATCACGTTCTTTTTATCAATAAAAACTCCCTGGAACAAATATGATTAGAATGTATTGAATCAATATTTTTAGAATAAATCAAAAGTGAAGCCGCAGAGGTTCTTTCCCCAATGAAAAACTCGTTGGAATATGTGTTGTTGTGCCTGGGAAATCGCGTGTCTTTGGGATCGATGGAAACCGTCCACTCCCCGACGTGACTCCAAAACGGACGAACCCGCTTACAGTAGTAGAATGCGTGCAAAGCCGTTTCTTCCTAGCCACTGCCGCAGCGGAGGCAATCGAGCATGCCTACCAAACCAACCCGCTTTGAATGCCCAGTCGGCAAGGGGCAACACGTTCTGCGCAAGCCGCTAGGTAAGCGAGAACTCGGTGTTGTTCAAGAAGCCCGAACCATTGAGAGTGAATCTCTTCCCACGACCAGCTGAGTCGCTCCACAAGAGGATCCAAAGCGGAACCCACCACTAACTCCCCATACAGTTCATTTGGAGACCGGGAAAGGTCAATGGACAGAGAAAGTTTAATGAGGGCTTTTTAGAACACGCAGTTAAACGGTACAGCAACCTTAGGCTTACGGCGGCCTTTAGCTTCTGGGTATAGACTCCAGGCGAGGAAAGACATATCTCACCCTTTTTCCCCACACCATGTCCTTCGACAAGGATCGGCCCATGTAAGCCAGTCTTTCAGCGAGCCAGTGACTCTCCATATCAGTCATCCCTAGATACCCATTTCGCGGACGTTGTCTGTAGACCTGTCTACAGACCATCGGCTTTCAATCACTTCAATGTAATTCGGAGCGAGATTGTATTAGCGCGAGCCAGTGAACCTTAGGCAGGGGAAGTACGGACTACCGGTAAAGGATCAAGGGGAAGATATTCACGGCACACACCATCAGGTCCTTTAAAGACAAACGTCTTCGAAGCTAGGAACCCACTGCGCTTCTACCTTGGCCCGTAAGTCCAACCAATTTCTGTCCAGTTGGAGGCCGGGCCCGAACCACATCCCAAGGATTCAGATGGGTCTGTCGCTCCAGTGGAAGGGTCCTGGCAGGGGAACACCACCCTTCCAGGTAACCAACCACAGACCTTTGCGCTTATCAAAATTGGTTTTGGCACCTGCTATTCTTCGTACCTCTTAACCGCCTTCTTCACTGCCTTTGTGTCCGATCGACTGGATTTAAAGACAGTGATATCATCGGCGTAAGCAGAGATCTTCATTCTGTCACAGCCAGCAAAAAGAACTCCACGCATGGACGGATTTGCCATCCCATCCCTAAGCCTACGGAGCAAAGGGCTCAAAAGCGTGGACATAGAGAAGAGGCAACAGGGGACAACCTTGCAAGCGGTTGACCAAGATCCAGATCAAAATATTTAACTCTGTGTTTAACAGAGTTATGGGCCTGTAATCATCTAAGTCCTCCCAAACATGCCTGCCACCTTTCTTCAGTAATGTGATCACACCCTTGGTAAATCTACCAGGAATGGCACCCTAAGCGAACAAATGGTTGTATATATCAGTCAGAATTGGGTCAAACATGTGTGACATTCTCAATTACACTTCGTCAGGCAAACCATCTAGTCCTGGCAACTTGTTATGGCCGACCTGCTTCAATGCATCACAGACTTCACATTCAGTAACCAAACCCTCGCAGCAAGCCACTTCTGCCTCCCGAAGGCGGAGGAAGTCAGCAACTCCTGAACTGGGAGGTCAGGTCAGCCGGCAAAGCGATTTCGGAAGTGCGTCCGAAAGGCCCCGTGCATCTCACAATTCGGCCGGGGACTTGACGAACTCGATGTGCCGATGGGGAAACCTTCGCACATCTTCCTTACACGAACGCACCACATTTCACGGCTTCGTTTGGGAACTCTTTTTAACCTAGATCTAACTTCAAAACTCTTGTAGCCTCAAGCTCAAGGTCTCACCTAGCTAGATCTACGGCTAGGGAATCCCCCGCCTCTTCACTACCCGGGAAAGACTTCGCCTTCTTGGCCCTATCTAGATTGAACTGTTTGCCGTATTTGATGGGGGACTCCCTAATCCTATCCTTAAGGGATCCTCACTACTTATTCCCGATAACCGCCCCCACTGGCACCCGCTGAATTAAGGTTTACAGTCGCTCCAGGAAGTCCCGTATCACCAATAAGGAGGTATTGAATTTTCAATAGCTGTCCAGACAAGGCCTATTAAATAACTGCATACTGACCCTAACCAGTTTATGGTCAGTTAGCTCTATCGAGTGGAACATATGACATGAAACAAATTCGGTGTCAGCTCTCCTAACACTCTGTCCAGGTAGGTACTGATACGGACAAAAGGCAAGCTATCTAGCTACGTCCACATCTCCCTCCCTGAGCGATCCAGACGAAACCTGTCAACCAAATCGTGCTGGGCCATTAGGTCGATTAGGCAGCTTTCACACCTATCCGACCCACTAGCACCCCATCTGGCCTTATCTATCTTGGGGTCAAGGATCACATTCCAATCCCCCACTAGAATTATCCGTTTCAGATCATCAAGGAACGGCTATATCCGTCGGAAAAATGAACGTCTCTCGCCAACACTATTAGGCAAATAAACCGTGATCACCCGAAATTCAAAGCTTTTAACGGCAATATCGGCCACAACCAACCGGCCCCCGTAACCTGCACAGACAAAATTGACAATCGCATTATGGCTACATCTAACTAGCAGAGAGACCCCAACGCTGCAGTGGCTGCCGAATGCTTAAAAGACCACAAAGTTGTCCCTCAACACCAGACAGTCCTCCGTACAAGTGAAGTGAGTCTCTTACACTGCAGCAATATCCACACAGAGGTCCGAGAGTTCACCAAGCAAGCAAGTTCATTTGCTTGGTTCCTTCAGGCCTTCATTCAAAGCGGCAAGGTTTAGAGACATCAAACCACTTACCTTACTCGCTGTCGACTATGGTCCAGAAGTCGTCGGGGGTGAGGTTACCGACGGGGTGCCTCAGAGATCCGGTGCCGAGCTCAGTCGTGACTCGGCTGTTCCTGAACACTCTTCCGACTTCTAGAGGGTACCACTGCTTTAGATACCTATAAAAACAAGGTTGAACATAAATGAGGACCCTTCCCGAACAAAATGACAACATTTTTTTTTCGAGGAGGGGTGCTCCAACTCTGCCGACCCAATGTCTGCCCGACTGACCTTCTCAAGAAAGTTCCACACAGCCTCTTGCAGCAACAAGCCGAGCAAACAAAGGTGGTCAGTATGGGTGCACCCCTGAATAGGTAAGGTTTAGCTACTTTTTTCCTATTGAGTCCAGATTTATAAGCGGTTTTAGTGCTCTGTGGAGCTGAAACTCTGCAGAGGGTTCCTCAGACACCACAGAGCAGATTGCGAGCCCTGGTAGGCCGTGTCGGTACACCCTTGTGGCCGATATGGCTCTCTGACGGATTTTTGATAAATCCGAGGTGTGTTAGGCTGTCTTAATAGTGAATGATACTGAGAGAACAGCCTGAGAGGTGAGAGAGAGAGAGAGAGGAGAGAGAGCGCAATATGAGAGAGAATTGTGCATAGATGATTGTTCCAGTGGAGGTGAAGTTTGATTTGAAAGGGGTGATGTTTAGTTTGAAAGGGTTTTGGTGGGGAGAATGGTGATTTTTGAAGTAGGTTTTTTCTGGGGAGAAGGAGGTGTTGTGATATCAGTGATGAAGGCTGTTTTTTAGGTGACTGGGGTTGTGACTGTCGTTGTAGCTGAGCAAGTGATTGGAGTTGGGACTGTGCTTGTGACTGGGGCTAGGGTTGAGACTCCTTGCATAGTTTTTCTCTTCTTTTAGGGGGTTATCCCCACTGTCCTTCCTCTTTTTTAAATTGGTTGAAGTCTCCATCTCTTTATGCTGTTTTTTCGGCGATTGATGTTTTTTCTTTTTCTTTTATTGTTTGGCTGGAGATGATCCTGTTGATGCTGGTGGTTTGGATGTTACTGCTGCTGTTTCTTTTGCTGTTGTTGCTTCTGCTTCTGTTGTTGTTATTGTTGTTGTTGACTTGTTTTTGTGCGGGTATTTTCCTCCATTTACAGATTACCCGTGTCCACCCTTCCTCTTTGTCGGTATTGTCCCAAGGCTCCAGATCTGGCTTGCTTGGTGAGGTTGCCAAGGTTGCTGCTGTTGTTGCTGTGGGTTTGGTGATCTTTTGAGGGCAGGATCTTGCAAAATGGCCTATCTGCTTGCAGTCCAAACAGAGTGGCCTCCTGCCTTCAACACCCACCATCAAATTTTGATCCTTGTAGGCAATGATATGAGGTTTGGCTTGGAAGCCCTCCCTATTTAGGCACATATTTATTATGTAGTTACCGTGTGCCGTCCCGGATGCCGATCTAGCTGGCAAAACTTCTTCCACGTCGCCATAAGTTCTAAGGTAGGCGACGAGGACATCTCCATTGTGCTCGATCGGAACGTTTCACACATTTCCTGTGGCTTTTGTATTCTGGCTGAAGCAGGAAAATCTTTGTTGCTATTATGTCACCTGCCTGCTTTTTGGCTAGATCCTCCGAGGGCAGCAGGTCGTCCCACGTGGCGAAACTTCACTAGCAAAAGTACCGACATCGAAAGCCTAAGTTCTTTAAGACTTCCACGAAGGTATCTTTCTTTAGCCCGGCCAATTTCCTGGTCCTCGAGTCTGATATGATGAAGGATAGGGTTTTCGGCTCCACTGCCTCTACAAGCGCTGTTATTGGCAGAATCCTATCTTTTTCGAAATTTTGGGAATATTTGCCCACCTTATCCTTCGCATAACCTTCTGCTGTTTATCCTTTTTGGGACCAGGCAACAGGTGTTACTCTTTGTTCAGTGGTTTCTTGGACGGGCTGGACAGTCCCGGCCGTGGACAAAGTCCTTCTAGCTGGTGTCGATGATGTTAATAGAGCCAGCTATTTTGGCCTTTGAAAGGTGGCCTCCTGTTCACCTGTTCTGAAAAAGTCAGGTTGTGAGGGGGATTCCTCCACAACTGCCGGAGGCAACCAGGAAGAGGGGCCGAATGTTGGTTAGCTTGGAGTCGATATGAAACCGCGAATAAAAAACGGAATGAAAAACTGGTGTTGAACGGGGCGCGTTCCAGTGAAAAAAAAATGTGCACAACGAAATAAAAAAATGAATAAAAAACTAACGTGGCCCGTCCTGCCCCAAAACAAAAATCAAACGATAACGGTTGGACTGTTTGGGGAGGGTCACTGATGCAAAGTCTTGCTGTCGTACATATTCAACGTAAATCGGAACCGTGCTGACTCAAGCCTCGTGATTTCCCGGTCCCAAGTGCCCGAGCTTTGCACTTTTTATTCAGGTGTCTCATTTGCATACCATGCTACATGTGTGTTGAATTCCAAGGGGTTCATTTTGAAGAAACATCTGTTGTTACTCTCTGTCCTGGCGAGTACATTGTTAATGTCATTAGTTTTTAAAAACATTATTATTTAGAAATTGTGTCCGTATAACATAAATTGATATTAAATATTTCGACACTTGGTGTATATCATCTCTATAATAAATATCATTCTGTTGATATCACATTTTAATGTCTGTTTCAAGTTATGTGTATTGTTAATAATAATCACACAGGAACATAGTGGGAGAGAGAGCGAACGAGCGAGAGAGAGAGGGAGAGAGAGATGTGGGGAAGATCGAAATGAAAAAGAACGAAGAGCGTGAAAAAATTTTCAAAAACGAAAAAAATCATATCGATGTTGTTTCTTTCAGCACTTCGCTGGCCGAAATGCGAGTCCAAAATACCAGCAGCCGACATTGACAAATAAACCCATATCTATTCTGTTCCTTTCAGCACTTCGCTTGCCGAAATGCGAGGTGAAAATACCAGCAGTTGACATTGACAAGTTTAGCCAGGAATGCGCATCGAGGAACAACTGACTTTTGCATTGTTGCTTTGTGGTCACATGACCTTAAATTTAAATCACAGTCGGGGAGGCTCAGAATATTCCGACTGTATCCACTGTAAGGTGGTAAAAAGGGGTGAACTAAACTCTATTATGAGTTGAGGCTCCATTTCTAGTCCTCGGAAGACTATAGCATCATCCTGTCATTACCATTACTCCCAGGTTTGCTCTGAACCGGATTTTAGGACCAGTTAGGATCCCATCTATGGGTCAAATAGATCTGTTTGAAAATGATTGATATTGGATATAGGTACTTGAAATGGCATAACTATGTTAAAATTATATGTATTTATAGTTACTTAAACATAGGATTGTTTACAAGAGAAGTGTTATTAATTATTACTTGGAATCATTCATATATATCATCATCATCATGTCGTGCTGGTAGCACGGATATCCCTGACCCTCTCTCGCCTCTTTTCCCAATCGTTCATCGCCTCTGGCAGGTCTTCTGGACAACATCCCGTATCCTCACATAGTTGCTGAACGTATGTCCGTGCTGGTCGTCCTGCTTTTGCACGGCCATGTGTGGGGGTCCACAAGAGTACATCACTTATGAGTTCGTCCATGCTTCTCCAGCAGTGTCCTGCATGTCTGGTTCGTCTAACTTGAATAGTTTTCGTGATAGGAGGCAGGTGGCCGTACAGTTGGTGTCTTGTGGGGTGTTGCCGCCAGGACTTGTTCAAGATTGCTCGCAGCATTCTTATGCAATTGCCGTCTAGCTTCTTCTCCAGCCGTTTTAGTGCATCCATATAGCAGTATCGATGCGACCACTGCCTGGAAGAAGCTGCGTTTCATTTTATCGGTTAGGTCTGATTTCCATATAATCGATAGTTCATATATATATATATATATAAGCTAACCCCTCTACACGAGCAGAAAGGGACAAAAGGCCAATTTTAGAACGAAGTTCAATTGATTTGAATCAAAGGTTTTTCTTCTCCTGAAAAGTTTGACATTCCTAATTTGAAGAGATTAGACTGCCCTACTATTTACCAAGAGCTGGGAGGAAAATAATTGGATTCATACCTTTCTTAAGGTTATTTGGGCTGCTTGAAAGGCAAACAATCGCGTCCTGTATCTGTCCTCGAGGCGCAGTGTCCATTTCCTATGACGAACTCCGCCTCGAAACCATATAACCGTCTGGAAAATTTTCTATCAATAGTAACTTGAAATCATACAGTTGTTTATTAATGATTTATTACTAGTTGCTAATTAGTTGATTCTAGTCATTTGAAAGTCCTGTTGGCTGATGAATGCGCCAACTGCATCTCTGCAGATTGGTAGGTCCCAACAATGATCTTGGATATGAGAGTAATCTATGTGATGAGGACACATCTGTCCTGAAGGTCCTAGAGTCCCCTTGTTGTCATAAGTCGCTTGATCACACTGACCCGAAGCGATATTACCTTTTAGGGTCCCATAAATATGTCAAATGAAAATAAAATCATTTCCTATACTTGAAACAATTCCACAGTGTGCAAAGAAATGTTGATATTAAATATAATTATTAGTATTAAAAAGCAATACTTGGAACCATAGAATAGTGCGCAAATTATTGAGGTCTGGCTGTTTTTAAACCTATTTGCTTACAAATCCTATATATATGAACAGGATATGGCATTAAATGTATCCTGTGGGTTGATATGCCGTAAAACTCAACCAAACACAAGCAAAAAATAGTTATTTGAAACTAAATGTGCAAATAAATAATCATAGACAAATTAAAAAGGTGAAATTCTAAAAGAATTGGAATGGATCATTGAAAATATTATTATGATTACATGGTGAGTTACGAAATGACCCATAAAGGTGTTGATATGCCGTTAAACAAATAAAGCATAACAAACCAAAACAAACGAAACTAAGTTCAAACTATGAGTTTTATAATCACAAGAATTTCAGTTAGGTTAAAAGATATAGAAAAATCATTCGTATAAATCACAAATTCACTGTTGAAAAACCGACTCGGTTAGACAAGCACGAACACATAAAGTTTTCTCGCGCATAAAAGACTGTGCGCATGCGTGAATCACGAACGTTTCCCAAGAATGCACAGGCATTATTTGATGTGACTATATTTGTTCAATATCGCGGTTATTAGGAGAATGATATTGGGTATCTTTTGACATTTGTGATTCCACAAATCCCGAGTAAAGAGCAAGCGAAAAGGAAAGGGTAGAAGAACAGAAAGGTGAAAGAAGACGAAACCTTTGTTGTTGGAGATGCAACATATCGACACAGAAATGTAGGTTTGTATGATCTGAAGGAGCTAAGCATATAGACAGATAAAAAAGTATACATAAATTAAAAGAAACATATATATATATATATATATGTGTGTGTGTGTGTGTGTGTGTGTGTGTGTGTGTGTGTGTGTGTGAATTCAAACAGATAGAGAAGAGAAAGGTTCACATAAACAAAAAGAAACTAATATATATATATATCTACCAGTAATATCTAGTCAGCGTCCAAAGACAGTGGGTGTGGATTATTCGCGTATAGAATATATGAGGAATATCATATAAATCTATGTGAGTGCTATTGTTCCATATCTTTTTCCTTACAGGTTTATATAACTCACATACAGAGCGTATACCGTGCATTTAGAGGGAAACTCAAATCTGGTTAAATTGTCATTATAAATTTATTTCGCTGGAGAATATCATTATACTCTCCGTCTCACCAGATGACCATACTTGTTTAACTTGAGGCTGAAAAACAGCAAATATGGATTCCAGTCTATATGGGTATGAAAAAAAAAAGAAAAACCTATATAAATTCTAAATTCTCAGGCGAGAGGGGGTCAAAACAATAAAATATTTGAAAAATTAAGAAACCAGAACAGTGTGTTACTGTAAATCGACCCATCCCAATATAAACATGCTAGATTTTCCATAGCAGGTGGAATCATTCCAGCATGTTGGAAATATATTCAATTCTATCCGATAATCGTAGAACTTAGGTGAAAAGTCAGGTGGACAACTTCGACGTGCCCATTGGCGCTTACAACTTTGCCCAGGTAGCTGACTTAATAGGGATCTATATCTTGGATACATTCGGTCGTATTGTCAACTTAGAACAATAGGGTCTTTACCAAGATGACGGAATAATCTTCATCCCAGACACTAGCGGCCATAAGACCTCTGAAATACTGAAGAAGATTATTAGGGCATTTTAATTGCTCGGTCTACGAATTCAAATAGTCTAAAACTATCAAAGATAGTTGACTTTCTTGACGTCATACTCAATTTAAATAACGGCACCTTCAAACCTCTTAGTAAAAACAATTCCGCCTCCACCTACGTAAATATTGACTTTAACCACCCAAGATCGTTACTGAAGCAGATTCATAATGCAATGAACCTGAGGATTATCAAACTATCCTCATGTAAAAGAATTTTTGAGGAGAGCAAAAGTATATATGATGAAGCACCCCGCCCCAAACAGCAGATTCCAAGATAGACTGGAGTATGTGATCCCAGTGGAATCCGGATCTAATGGTAGAAGTAATAGAAGTAGGACGCGCACACTCGTCAGGGTAGGTGAAACCAATAATAATCACTCCAAGAGACGACGAAGAAATAGAAATAGGTACTTTACAAAGCTCTTTGCTTCGATGTGGCACAAGGCCGAATGAATGGGGCGCCCAATGAGACTCGAACTCACTCGTGTAGGTCTGCTAGTCTAGCTTGCTAACCGTTACACCACCAGAGGTGCCCTGAAGATATAGAAATAGAAAAGTAATCTGGATTAACCCACCTTTTTGTAAACTTACCAATAATGCCAGAAAGGTATCCTGACGAAAGAAAGTAAGAAAAAGGAAAGAAAAAAAGAAAGAAGGAAAGAAAGAATAATTTTCACTCCAGAACAAGCTTTGATACCAAAGCACTAAATTCAAAAAAAAAAAAGGTAAAACTATGGACTTATCATCATCATCATCATATCGCGCTGGTAGCGCGGATATCCCTGACCCTCTCTCGCCACTCCTCCCTATCGTTCATCGCCCTAGGTAGGTCTTCAGAACAACATCCCGTATCCTCACATAGCTGCTGAATGTACGTTCGAGCTGGTCGTCCTGCTTTTGCGCGGCCATGTGTGGGGATCCATAAGAGTACATCTCTTATGAGTTCATCTCTGCTTCTCCAGCAGTGTCCTGCATGTCTGGTTCGTCTAACTTGGATACTTTTCGTGATAGGGGGTAGGTGGCCGTACAGTTGGTGTCTTGTGGGGTGTTGCTGCCAGGACTTGTTCAGGATTGCACGCAGCAACTCAGATAACTCTAAAGTACAGTTAGATTTTATATTCATTTACAACGAGTGAATAAATAGTGCGTTGAATTGTGAAGTATAGACTTCTTTCCAAGAACTATCTTCCAGTCACTAAATAATTCCAGCAATGATTCGCCTTAATCTAAGCAAAAATTAGAAACAATCATTTAAATCTTCACGATATGACTGGTCCTCACTCAATAATAGTTATAAATGGAATAATATACGCTAACTGAATGAAATAAGTTTGATTTACTTCAGGAAACATCTGAAGGACATATTCTAAATGACGGATATGAAAACTTTGTTATTGCCAATATAGAAAGAAGCAACCAAATGCATTCCAACCAAACCAAGAGCTCGCCCAATGCAGAATTCCTTTGTAGTCAATAGCAGTTAAAGAAAAACGACATCACATTAAAAAAACATATTTTCTTAAAAAGAAATAAACTAACAAATGCCGATGCATAGAAACTTAAGAAAACCCTAATATATAGCAAAAAGAACAAATAGAATGCATTTAAGGTTAAAACAATAAAATCAGAAATTCATTAGAAAAGAGATAATCACGATTAGAATGGATTATTTTAAATGAAATAAGCAGAAGGAAAAGCTCATTGGAATCAAAGCTAAGAACTGCCAGCCAAGAAGAAACACTTAAGAGGTGGTAAAAACATTTCAAAAATCTGCTTGGACACCCTTCTGAAATCACAAATAAACCAATCGAAAAAATTATTTATTTCCATCAAGATATCAAAGTAGAACAGTTTACAAAGGAAGAACACGACATTGTACGGAAAATTTAAAAGCAGAAAAGTAACAGGCCCCGACAAAATACCTCCCGATGTACGGATGACAAAGAAATTAGACATATTTCTTCGGATATGCAATGTTGTAAATATAAACACAGTAAAGAAATAGAAGAAAAACTGCCTCCTCACTCCTTCTCCAAAAAAGGCAACCACATAATCACTAAAAACTACAGTGGGACAACTCTTACTGTTATAGTTGCTAAGGTTTATCCAATGGCCTGGGAGACCTGGGTTCAATCCCAAGTCGAGTCATATCAAAGACTCAAAAAAAGGTTCCTGGTGCCTCCTTGCTTAACACTCAGCATTATGAGGTACAAATCAAGGGTAAAGTGAAGCAATCCAGGGAAAGGGGTAATGACCTTCCTTACATCTTCGTATAGTAGTTATCGAAAAAGGAGCCTTCTCAATTGTATCCGACTTGACGCCAAGAAAATTCTCAGGAAAAATCAGAACAGTTTTCATAGTAATCAATGCACTAGTTTACTTATATCGTTGAATCATCGAAGTACGTTCAAAAAATTTGAGGCAACACTATATTGTAAATATCTTCAAGACATCACCAAGGAAAGATGGAGCTGATACTACAAAGATATTACCTCCCGAAAGAAACTGTTATCGCTATAATGATGCCTCACAAAATCAAGAATGCAATGGTTCACTCATCTAATGGTGACACCGACATCTTCGACATTGTAACAGAAGTCTTGCAAGTAGATTAATTATCATAATCTCTATTTGTAATCTATAAAAATTGTGTAGTATAAACGTCAATTTATCTAATAAAAGAAAATGGTTTCACATAAACAAAGATAAGAAGCAGATGATATCCTGTAGAAACTATGATAGACGCAGACGACGTAGATGACCTAGGAGTTTTCCTGAATACACCTGCCACATTGGCCTAGTGGACAGTGTTCACCAATAGTCCAGAAGACCTGGGTTCAATCCCAGGTCGCTTCATACCAAAGACTTTACAAATGGTACTTGATACCTCCTGGCTTAACACTCAGCATTATAAGTTACGTATCGAGGGTAAAGTGGAGCAATCCTGGCAAAGGAGTAGCGCCCTCCCCTATACTTCCGTGAAGTAGCAATTGAAAATGGAGCCTTTGAAAAAGAAAAGGAAAAGTCAGATGAAGAGAGAAAATGAGGATTGACGGAAAATAAGTAAAAAGAGAAGATAGAAAATAAATTATATGTATATATATATATATATATATTAATACATTTTAAAAAGAACAAAGAAAAAATTATGAAAGAATTAAAAAAAAAAGATATTTGAATGAAGGAGAGAGAAAAGTGATATACAGAAAAACTTTACTTTACGTTCATGAGAACGTGAATAAAATAAAATTCATACGTCTTAAACGAGAAGGAGCAATTTCCACTTTAAGTGGAAAACCTCTGAAATCAGATGACCAGTTCACACACACCTCGGTAGCAATATCTCATCTACTAAAAGTTATGTCAAAATACTCATTGAGAGAGCATGGACCGTTATTGACAAAATATCGATCATTCAGAAATCTTATTTCTTTGATCAGATGAAATGAGGTTTCTTCCAATTTTTAACAGTATCAGAACTATTGTATAGGCGCACTACCTAAATGTAAATGAATCTCAGGGAATAAAAACTTGATGGAAACTACAGAGGAGGCTCGGAGCTGTTTTGATCAAAACCTGGTAGCGACACCCAACAAAACAGGAGCTGTACGACCACTTACCTACCATCTCATAAACCATCCAAGTAAGACGAACAAAACGTACAAGGCATTTCTGTATAAGTAAGGACGAACTCACAAGAGATGTTCTGTTATGGACTCCAACACAGGAACACGCTAGAGCCTACCAACCAGCAAGGAATTACATATCACAGTTGTGTGCAGACACTTGATGCTAAATAGAGGTCCTGCCAGAAGGCAATAGAGATTGGTGGCGGGTAAGAATCACGGAACTCAATGCTATCAGCCCAGGACAGCTATCAATAGGTTATCGATTATAAGGAAATCAGACCTAACCGATAAAATGAAACGCAGTTTCTTCCAGGCAGCGGTCACATCGATACTGCTATATGGCTGCACTACATGGACGCTAACAAAACGGCTGGAGAAGAAGCTAGACGGCAATTACACAAGAATGCTACGTGCAATCTTAAACAAGTCCTGGCGGCAACACCCCACAAGACACCAACTGTACGGCCACCTGCCCCCTATCACGAAAACTATTCAAGTTAGACGAACCAGACATGCAGGACACTGCTGGAGAAGCAGGGACGAACTCATAAGAGATGTACTCTTATGGACCCCCACAAATGGCCATGCAAAAGCAGGACGACCAGCACGAACGTACATTCAGCAGCTATGTGAGGATACGGGATGTTGTCCTGAAGACTTACCTAGGGTGATGAACGATAGGGAGTAGTGGCGAGAAAGGGTCTGGGATATCCGTGCTACCAGCGCGATATGATGATATATATATATATATATCGTATGAAGCGCTTCAGTTTTGTTCCCTTCAATTTATTTTCTTTTCTTTCCCTTCATTTTTCCTTTCTTTATTGTCTTTTACCCCTCTCATTCAATAATGACTTTTTTCTTTTGTCTGTTCTTTTCTGTATTTCTCTCTTCTCACTTCCTCTTTTCTTTACCTTGTTTTTTCTTTCTTTCTTTACACACATTTTTACACTCTTTTTCTTCATTCTTCTATTTTTACCACATCTGTATTCTCTACCCCCACCCACCCCCTCTCTCTCTATTCGTAGATCCCTTTCGTTTCTCTTTCTTTTTCTAGGTTTCCTACTTTTTTATTATTTGATTGACTTAAGCAATGAATGCCATCAAAACTCCAATCATGTCAAGATGGCGTCAGTTTGCAAGTTCACGAAACTCACTCAGTTTCCTGTGAATATTATATGTAACTGGGCTCTGACAATGATATTTACAAAACAGTCGTGTTTCTGAAAGGAGTCAGTATGGACATAGGATTTGATAGACAGATAGAAAGAAAGGTTAAATATATGCAGATCTGCACCGTAATGAATAACATAGCTTGTATGTTAGCCCTGTCATTCAGCTAATAACATTTTGTAAGGAGAGTTTTATTATTATTAGTAGTAGTAGTATTATTATCAAAGTGAAGAGAAGAAATAACTGGCCTTACATCGTTGTGGTCGTGGTGATGAACCTACAATTTTTAATTGAAGAGAAAAAAAGAAAGAAAGTGAGAAAGAAAAAAGAAAGAAAGAAAGAAAGAAAGAAAAGGAATGAGAACAGGAAAGGAGAAAAGGATAAACATACAGAAGAATGAAGAAAAAAGAAACATTGAAAAAGAAAAGGGAAACAAATAATGAAAAAAATAGTCAGAGATGATAAAGCGAAATAAATCAATAAAGAAGAAGAAGAAGAAGAAGAAGAAGAAGAAGAAGAAGAAGAAGAAGAAGAAGAAGAAGAAGATCTCAAAGATGAATTGGGTAAAGAAAAAAAAAGAAAAAGCAAATGTCAAATGAAGAGAGAAAATGAGGACAGACGGAAAATAAGTAAAAAGAGAAGATAGAAAATAGATTATATATATATATATATATATATATTATTAAAAGAACAAAGAAAAAAATTATGAAAGAATTAGAAAAAAAGATATTTGAAGAAAAAAAAGAAAGAAGTGATATATAGGAAAACAAGGAATAAAAATAGAGAAATTAAAAAAGAAAGTAATCGGTAACATATACTCTATGAACTGATAAAGAAGCCGAATTGTTTGGGTTCTGTTTGATTGTTTGTGGGGGGGTGTTTTCGATGTCGGCTTTATCTTTTGAAAATTTTCATTTAGGAGGAGCATGAAGCCCCAAGTTTTGAAGGGGACGAGAAAGGGGCAGTCATGCTCGTCCATTAAAAACTAAGGAGCCCTAGCCAGCCACATTTGCCGACCCATTCAATAATACAGTTGGTCATTCATTCTTCCCCAAGCACGCTACAACCACAAAAATATTGCACCCACTCCATGAGAAGAATCCTACTTTTAAAAAAAAAAACCGGATGAAAAATGTATTTTTATTTACAATGAATGTTATATGTACAATTTATGAAAAATGATGGAAATGGGAGAAAAAAACAAAAAGAAAAAGTAAAAAGGAACAAAATAAACACCCCTTTGGTTTCCCTCCCATCCCCCACCTATAAAATGTAGGCCGACTGTTTCCGGACTCCGAGGGGACCGAAAACAAGCCGGACCTACCCTAGTGAGGAAGAGAAACTAAGCTAAAGGAACAAAAGAAACGTGGGAAAGGACCCAGTGTGGGAAATGTATATAGGCAATATGGTAAAGAATGCATTTATGAATTCCATGATCTTCAGAAAAAAGTGGCTGGATCGAATGTTGAGGGACAATAAAAATCGGGACGGAGAAAATATTAGAGACTAAGTAGATGATGGATAAAATGACACACAATATACTGCTAACTAGGTTAAAGAGAAACAAGCAATCCTATTTACCCAGCATGGGGTCCCTATGGACCTGGTCTGTAGTCGCCATACACAGGCAGAGGAGGGATTGATTACTCCAACGTTGCTCCCTTTCGTACGACCAGACTCGCTGCATGCACCCACCTTCTGTTGAATGTTATGCAAGCCAAGCGTTTTTATCGCATCTGATTTCGACCCTAAGCTGATGCCTAAAGTAAAAAATCAGATCACGATAAGAAAGGTTTGCATCGTCATACACTCCCTTCTTTCGCATCGTCCAAATCACCATTCTAACTACACCTAGGATCGCGAGAAACACAACACACTTCTCACCTTAAAACCAAGGTAAAACGTTATCCATGACGTAACCAACGTCGAGCATTACGAGCTGCTTGGATTCTATGCGGGCCGTCCACTCTCTGTCATGATTCCAGACCGGACGAACCCGTTCGCAATAGTAGAAGGCGAGCTCAGCCACTTTTTTTAAATCACTACCGCAGCGAGGACAACCGGACATGTCTTCCAGGCCCGTTTTGTAATTAAGGCCGAAAAAGGCAATGCGTTCCGTGCAACCCGCCAGGTGAGCGAGAACTGGGAGTTGTTCCAGAAGCTCGCACCTGTCGCCAAATTCCTATCCGAGCAAACATCCTCCATCGACCAGTCAAGCCGATCCACGCGAGGATCCAAAACAGAGCCCACCACTAGTTCCTGATATAGCTCCTTTCGAAACCCAGGAAGGTTGCAGAGGGTCTTAGTTCAACCCTCAGTTTACGTCGACCTTCAACCTAGGGGCCTGATTTAAGGCGAGGAAAGAAATCGCTCGCCTATCGCCTCCACACCGCATCTGTCGACAAGGATCGGCCCAAATAAGCCAGTCTTTCAACGAACCAGCGGTTCTCCTGATCAGACATACCTAGACCTCCGTTACTCAGACGTTGACAACAGACCTGTCCACGGACCATCTCCGTTCTACCACTCCAAATTACTTTGGAGAGGGATTGTTGAAGCTCCAGGCAATAGATCTTAGGCAAAGGAAGTACAGTTAAGCGGTAAAGGATTAAAAGGGATATGTACACGGCGAACATCTCTCTCCTACCCTTTAAGGACAAGTGCCTTCGAAGCCAGGTACCCATCCTAACTTGGCCTGTACTTCCGACTAATTTCGGTTCGGTTGTTGCCCGGGCCTGAACTACACCCCGAGGATGCGGATAGGTCCGTCATTCCAGCGGAAAAGCCCTAGCAGAGGAACGCCACCTCTCCAGGCACCTAGCCCCAAACCTTTGCTCTTATCAAAGCTGATTTTGATCCCTGCTATGACAACCGCCTTCTTCACACCTTTTATGTCTAAACAGCTGGACACAAAAACAGTGATATCATCGGCGTAGGCGGATACCTTTGCCGAAAAAGGACCATCAAAAGGAATGCCTCGCGGGGCCGGACTTCCCATCTCGTCCCTAAGACTACATGGGCTCCAAAGCGAGGACATAGAGAAGAGGAGACAAGGACAACCATACCCGACCGAGCGATTGAGCGCGAATGCCTCCCAATGCTTCCCGTTCACCTATATAACCGTCTACAGGTTGTGATATCTCATGTTAATCATTTTACTGAACTCTGATTGGAATCCGGCGGTCTCCAAAACGAAGGCCTTGGACTGATCTAAATTGATCAGCATGGCTTCGGGCTGTCTTCTAACCCCTCTAGGATCTCGCGTACCAAGTTCAAGTTGTCTTGGATTAAAATTCCCTTTACAGAGTAGTTCTGCTCCGGTCCGATCAAATCCCTAATGACAAACTGCAAGAGGTTCACCAAAACCCGGGACAAAATCATTAACTTTGTATTAAACATAGTTATGGGCCTCTAATCATCAAGCTCCTCCCAAACATACCTGCCACTTTTCTTCAGTAATTCGGTCACGACCTTGTAACCTAAAAGAGGATGGCTCCCTGTGCGAACCAATGGTTGAACATATCCGTCAGAATAGGGACAGACATGTGTGATATCCTCAAGTACACTTCGTAAGGCAAACCATCCAGTCCTGGCGACTTGTTGAGGCCGACATGTTTTAACGCATCACAGACTTCACATTCAGTAACCAAACCCCCGCAGCAAACCGAAGGCGGAGTATGTCAGCTGAATAGCTACGAAACTCCTGAACCATGAGGTGAGGACAGCGAGCAAAGCAATCACGGCCCAAACATGTGCGGTAGCCTCAAGTACATTTCGTGGGGTAAACCATCCACTCAGGGCGATTTGTTGAGGCTGACCTGCTTCAATGCACAACGGACTTCGCATTCAGTAACCAAATCAAATTTTTCTAATGGATGTGGTGGCAGAAGTGTCAGTCATGAAGTTTATGCAGGGTGCTGATGTTTCGTGACTTCAGGTGCTTGCTCTTTTGAATCAATGGGAATGTTGCGTTGTGTACACAGCTTTTTTGGTTTAGTCTCCCCACTGTCTCCATCTCCTCATGCTGTTCAGAATGTTTCATTCTAATTATTTTTCTGGGCTTTTTTAAGGTGATGATGGAGGTTGAGTTGCTAATTCGGTTGGTGTTATTACTGCTGTTTTTTGTTGTAGCTTTTGTTGTTATTTCTCCTGTTGGTGTTTCTGCTGCTTTTATTGTTATCGTTGCTTGGGTTGTTGCTCCTGTGGTTTGTTCCATAGTTCTTTTTCCTTGCCTGGTCACCTGGGTCCACCCTACTTCTGGTTTTGTATGATCCCAAGGTTCCGAGCAGGATTAGTGGTTGGGCTGATGGTCTTTTTTCCTGACTGTTGCTGTTATTGCTGCTGGTTTGGTTGTTGCTATTATTTAATGATTTTTTGGGCAGGTTCTTGCAAGATGACCCAGTTGTTTTCAGGAACAGCTGAGTAGCCACCTGATAGATTAATATGTGAGGAATGGCCAGAAAGCCATCCCTACAGAGGCAGATATCCAGGACGAAGTCACCGTAAGCCGCCCCGTCGCCGAGTGCACTATTGTAACTTCCTTTATGTTGCCGTAGACGTGCATGTAGGCTGTTATGACGTCTCCATTTAATTTCATCTGGACGCTACACACAGTGACTCGAATCCCCCTAGTTCCTTTATATTCGGGTTGAAGCTGGAAGTTCTTCGTTGTGATGCTGCCCCTGGCCAACTCCTCCGAGGGCACCAGGACCTCCCAAGTCGCGAAACAGCAGAAGTACCGGCATGGGATGCCTGCGTATTTCAAAAGCTCCTTGAAGGTGTCTTTCCTTATCCTCTCCAGTCTCTTATTCCTCGAGTCTCCTATTCCTCGAATATTTAGAATAGTCTAAGATCTATTCCAGGAGGTGTTTTCTTAGCTAACCTGGCAAATCCTCGTGAGTTCGAACACCAGTCGCGCTACAATGTTTATTTTTTGGATTAATACCCTTCGAGAAAGGTATAAATTCGTTCATCCTCCCAGCTATAAACTAGATAGTACAACTTCTATCCTTTGACAAGGACGACTATGGAATAGAATAACCCACACAGGTTGATGTGCTTTAAAAAAAGAACCAAACTTAGCCAAACCAGAAGTACTTTACCGTTTGTATCTTTTCATTTACGTATGTACAAAGACATTTTAAACGGGTACATAATACATAATTATAAGCAATATTCAATGTTTTAATGCGAATACACACACACACACACACACACACACATATATATATATATATATATATATATATATATATATATATAGTAGAGGTTAGGGATCTCACAAGCTCATTTGGCGAGTTAATGCATAAAGCATGAAACCAAAAGTCAAAGACACTACCATGTAATATATACATATATATATATATATATATATATGCCAAACTTTGCCATTAGCGGGATGTAACACAAGGTCTATTTTTAAGTGGAGTATAGTTGGACTGAATTCAAAGTTTTCCTTCTTCTAGACTACAATGGAAAAATTCCAGTCTGCGCTAATATTCATTAATTGGTAGGTAGAAACGATAGATTCGAATATTTCTCAGTGGCATTAGTGCGAAGTGAAATGCTAATGGCCCTGTCTAAGATTTGATCTTGAGTCACCAATTCCATCTCCATCGACGATAACAGTTACGCTAATCAAGCCTCCAATATTAATGTAAATCACAATAATTTAAAATATCACCTCAAATAGCTCTATGTGACCCATAGATTACAATCACCCCGGGTCAAAGTGGATCTGTGAGTATTGGCAATGATGGGACTCCAGATCTGGAGCCTTTCCATCAGATTTAGTTCAGTTCAATACCTAGGACCCCCAAAAAACATCTTTGGGTGAGTCTAACCCGTTTACATGTGATACGATCAGTGTATTATAAAGTTCACCAACAGCGGGAAAATAAAATTTGTTTGCGCACAATTACGTATATGGTTTCAAGTAACTGATGACCATAATCGTTCGTAAGCTATTATAGCTTCAAGAGACTATTCTCAATGCTATTAATTTGCACTGAGTAATATCGTTTTAAGTATTCCTATCTGCAAATAATTCTAAAACAGATTTATTTTATCTATAGATGGAACCTTAGCAGATAACATTACCTTGAGTTAGAGTGGGACGATGGCAATGAAGATGTTCTCCATACGCCTCAAAACTTCCGAACATGAAACTCACCACTGAATACAATTTAGTGTCAGACCTAAGACACAGAGTATTATAAAGATAACTATGTAGAACCCCACAGTTATTCTTAAATAGAAGCATCAATATCATCTTGAAGCGCAGTTACAATGAGAACCTACCTGGTTCAGGGATCATCTAGAATAAATTAATTACCCTCTCACGAGCTTTAATAGTTCTCATTAATCGTCTATTGATAATTTGCTGCCATTTATAAAATAAGTACCATATTCGAAATCATTTCGAATTCAAATCTTTGCTAAGTCAGAGGGGGGTCAGCCAATTAAATAGTTAATTTAGCAATAGCGTATCGTGGTCACTGTAACAGAGCCTGCACGAGGCTACGATGCTGAACTTATTATACTGGCATACATTGTATTCAAAAAATTATTCCACAGTCTTAGATTTATCGAAGATTGAATAGTTCTGCATCCAAATTTTATTTCATAGATATTTTATAATATTTATCAAGAGTAAAGTTCACTAACTGAAAAATTATTTCCATAGTAACTCATCGATGACTATATCGACTTCCGGAGGGGTAAGATTTTCCCACACCTCAAAAAACGGGGGACTTTGGTATACAGGAAAGTGCATCTGGTTTATCTGTGTTGGCATATCAACTCTCCTGGCTAATTTAACAGCAGATTCTGATTAAATGTTTTCTATATTTGTCTTCCACGGACAGATCTGTTTTGCTCTCTCAGAATTCTTCAGTGTGACTAGACAGGCTAGATTCACGAAGCTGGGGTCGAAACCCGGTTGATTAAAACGCCAATCCAAGATTCTACCACTCAGCCACGAGGAAACGAGTGAAAGCGAAGGAAATTTGAACGGTTATGAATCACAATTGTTATTGTTTCCATATATCCGCTTAACGGCTACCGAGAGCTCGATTCACATGAAGAGCCTTGCATGACGCTAATGGCAACCATTTACTTCCCTCGCTAGAAAGCTCAACCCTACAGGGGTAGGGGAGCATATATATATATATATATATATATATATATATATATATATATATTGTCATCCACAGACAGATCTGTTTCATTCAGTCAGAACTCTTCAGTGTAGCTAGACAGACTAGATTCCCGAAGCTGGGATCGAAACCTGGTGGACTCAAACGCCAATCCAATACACACACACACACACATATATATATAAGTAATATGATTTTTAATAGAACCAGAGCTAATTTGTTTGAACTAGGTCATATGGTTTGTACACAGTTAAATGTTTTCAAGTATTGTCATCTAATATCAATAGTTCTTTTTGTACCCAGTTAAATGTTTTCAAGCATTGTCATCAAACATCAATAGTTCTTTTTGTACCCAGTTAAATGTTTTCAAGTATTGTCATTTAATATCAATAGTTCTTTTTCACCCAGTTAAATGTTTTCAAGTATTGTCATTTAACATCAATAGATCTTTTTGCACCTAGTTAAATGTTTTCAAGTATTGTCATCTAACACCAATAGTTCTTTTTGCACCCAGTTATATATTCTCAAGTTTTGCTATCCAATATTTATAATTCAATTTAATATCTATCGTTTATTCAATGATTGAACGGTTCTATTTGACGCATAAATAGAATCCTAACAGGAAATACCATTCTGCGTCAGCGGGAACATGGACTTTATAGTAATGAAAGGGTACTCTATATTAGCCAAAGTTGTCTTACTAAAGTCTCACCCTCAGATGATTTAGTGTTATGTCGAGGACGCTCGTTTGGGAGTGGTTTTCCTTCTCAGCAGATATGCAGTAGGTGTATTCTACACAGAAAAAACAAGAAACACACACACACACAAAATGTCACCAATGGCCTTGTGCCACAACAAACCAAAAAAGTTTAGTAAATTGCAACAACTTAAAATGTTAACAATTAATCGATCAACTAATCGAAATGACTGAAAAAATAAACTAGTACGTTATCGAGATGAAAATAGTCAGTAATGTTGTATTAGTCACGCAGAAGCCACCAAATTATTTCTCGTTAGTCAGCTATCACGACGTCCGGATCTAACAACTTGTAACTATTTCCTATTAGGATATACATTGAAGGTGTTCGCCTCCTCTCCTTCATCCAAATTTAGATTATCTGGAACAACATAACCCAGCAGCTGGTGCTCGTCTTAATGAAGATATATGAACGAAAATGGCTCATTGTCGAATCATGCTGAAAACATTAGTTCCCACTATAAAGTCGAAGTTAAGTGACAATGAGCTCGCTTAGTACTTGTATAGGTGATCACTTAAGAACAGTTGGTACTTTATATTTGAAGTTAAGTGACAATGTGCTCGCTTAGTACTTGTATAGGTGATCACTAAAGAACTGTTGGTACTTTATATTTGAAGCTAAGTGACAATGAGCTTGCTTAGTACTTGTATAGGTGATCACTTAAGAACAGTTGGTACTATATATTTGAAGTTAAGTGACAATGTGCTCGCTTAGTACTTGTATAGGTGATCACTTAAGAACTGTTGGTACTTTATATTTGAAGTTAAGTGACAATGTGCTCGCTTAGTACTTGTATAGGTGATCACTTAAGAACAGTTGGTACTTTATATTTGAAGTTAAGTGACAATTTGCTCGCTTAGTACTTGTATAGGTGATCACTTAAGAACTGTTGGTACTTTATATTTGAAGTTAAGTGACAATATGCTCGCTTAGTACTTGTATAGGTGATCACTTAAGAACTGTTGGTACTTTATATTTGAAGTTAAGTGACAATGTGCTCGCTTAGTACTTGTATAGGTTTTCACTTAAGAACAGTTCGTACTTTATATTTGAAGTTAAGTGACAATGTGCTCGCTTAGTACTTGTATAGGTGATCACTTAAGAACTGTTGGTACTTTATATTTGAAGTTAAGTGACAATGTGCTCGCTTAGTATTTGTATAGGTGATCACTTAAGAACTGTTGGTACTTTAAGCAATCTGAGGTCTGTGTGCCGGACTAAGCACAGTTTAGTAAATTCTAATCTATGTTAACAAATGTTTGGTTTGGTTTGCTTTGGTGTGGATGTTTTGCTTTACAGTATCACAACACTTTCCGGGTCATTTAAAGCCGAATAAAGTCATTTCGGTTAAAAAATTTCAAACAATTCAGTTTAGTATAAGTACAATTTTTGTTTACACACAGTCATTTGCTAAAACAGTTCTTTTTTAAACAATTCAGTTTAGCACAAGTACGCAGTTTATATTTCAAAAAAGTTCTATTTCAAACTATTCAGTTTACCATAAGTACGCTGTTTAAATGTAAAGACAGTAAATTTTTAACAATTCAGTTTAGCATAATTACAGTTTAATTCTTTTTTACCCATAGATAGGACACTATCAGATGCTACCACTCCGGACCGGAGTGGACCTGGGAGTGAAGGCAATAAAAGAGTACTCAGCATTCTCCAAAGCTCCAGCATCACTGAAGCCTCATCATCAGATTGTTTAGTGTCATATGCAGGAGACTCGTTGGGGAAGTCTTACTGCTCTGCAGAGATGCAGACAGTGTATTCTACAGTCCTTACCGACTGACTGGACCACAAATGTTTGGTAAGAACTAACCTTCACCAAGGTCAAAGGTCTGAAAAATACGGCTCGCAAACTACATTTCTACGGCTTGTGGCAAAAGAATTTTCGTGTCTAATATTTTTTAAAGCTTAATAATTTGTTTCTTACCTCTGACCATATTTCTCCCCAGAGAAATGTAGAATGCATTAAAATATTTTTGTCACTTTCACTTCAAGATCAATAACTAAAAAGTAGAAATAACACAATGTTTTTATATGAGGATCATTAAATAAGTTTCCTGATTTTTCTTCGTATGGGCACTTTTATTGATAGTACACACATGAAACTCAAGTCCCCTTCGAAGTAATCTCCTCCGGCTGCAATGCACTTTTTGTGCCGTTCCAACAACTTCTGGAATGCCCCATGGAAGTCCTCTTGTGTGAACGTGTCAATGACCTTCGCCATAGCCTCTTTCATCTCTTCAATTGTCTCATAACGACAGCCTCTGAGCTTAGGGAATAACCAAAAGTAACAGGGAGCAAGGTCTGGACTATAGCACCACGTTTTTGGCCAAATAAACCTCTGGCCGGCTTGGGTAGGATTTGAAACCGCTATCTTCTGACAATGCTCACCTGGAATCGTAGAGACTCAACCCCTCTATCCGCTGTGATTCAGGTGATGGACAACAACTATGGAAGGCAGTAATTACAGGGGATACGGTTACAAGACTCAGCATTCCTATCCGAGGTCGCAGTAAAACACCTGAAGAAGGCCAGAGGTGAAATTTGGCCGAAACGTAGTGAAAGAAAAAACAACACAAAAACTACCAAGATGAGGACAAAAAGTCTGCATTAAATAAAAATTAATTCTCAGATTATAGAAAAGAAATACTTTTTGCTTCTTACCTGTTTTA
This sequence comes from Sepioteuthis lessoniana, assembly GCA_963585895.1. Lineage (NCBI taxonomy): Eukaryota > Metazoa > Mollusca > Cephalopoda > Myopsida > Loliginidae > Sepioteuthis > Sepioteuthis lessoniana. Next base: position 102,960,537 of record OY757910.1, read on the forward strand.
GTGTCTTCAGTCACTAGCAGTTTTATGCGTCCAAAAACACAACCATTACACTGAAAGTTGTGGCCGAAACAAAAACATGATTTCAAACTAACGATCAAACAAATTAAATTTTTCTTTCAGAATGAGCCATGGCCACAACTGAGCTGGTACGACCTTTGCCGCGTACACTTTTCACTCTAATTTGTCTCTTTTAACCTGATACGCTTATCCTTATTTACCAACCCCTCCACTCGGGCAGGATATGACACAAGGTCAATTTTTAAGCGGAGTTAAACCGGTTTGAATTCAGAGTTTTCCTTCTCCTAGGCTAGTTGCCTGACCAAGGCTGAAGAAACCTGTCTGCCCTACTATTTACCCATATCTGGAGGGAAAATAATTGGATTAATACCTTTCCCAAGGGTATTAATGCTATGTGAAATGCAACCAGTCTCGTCCAGGATTTGAACTCGTTTCGCCGTGTCCATTTCCTATGACGATAACCATTAGACCACGAGCACCTCCATTACACCATACGCTTATCAGTCTTTCCACGTAACCTGCTTTACCATCGGCTATACGAAGGTCACAAATTTGCAGATTTGAGTTAGAACTCCCTAAAAATGATGGATTACAGAGCTAATGATTCTCATTCAAGACAGTTGAATGGTTACCGAGGTTTCTAAACTGACACTGAAATCTCCCCCGCTAATGTTGACAGCGCGGGTATTAGCGTTGACTGTGATTTCAATTAAACGAACTCGTTTTCGTTTGGAATTTCATGAAGCTCCCAAAATGAAAGTGAAATAAGGCGGAAAAAAACACATGAAAGCGATTCTGTTTTCTTTCATATTTTGAATCATTTCGCGAAAATCTGTTGAATAACTTTACTGCAATAATAGAAGGTAAATATAAAAAACCGAAAAAAAAAAGGAGTGAGGGGAAAAAATAACAGAGTATTTATTCTCCCAGCTCTGGCCTCACAGTAAGTTGTTTTCGCAAATCTATTGCTAGTGAGGTTGACTCTTTCTGGGTTCCTCATATTTCTGGTCTCGAGAAAACTGCAAGATTCGCTTAGTTTTCAATCCTTAAATGGTTGTTCATTTTCTAAAAGTCGGCATTGAAATCTACCAGGGGCTTGACAGAGTAAATTTAGCACATAACAAAAAGAAAGAAATATCTATCTATCTATCTATCTATCTCATCGTTATCATGTCGTGCCGCTAGCATGGATTCCCGGACCCTCACTCACCACTCATCTCTATCTCCCATCGCTCCCAGGAGGTCCTCCAGGCTACATCCTGTATCGGCGCATAGTAGTTGTTGATAGGTTCTAGCTGGTCGTCTAAACTTTGCTCGTCCATGTGAGGCGGTGGGCGGACTCCACAGGAGTACATCACTTATGAGTTCGTCCTTATTTCTCCAGCAGTATCCTGCATATCATGTTAGTCTAACTTGTATGGGTTTTGTGATGGATAGTTGGTGTCCGTACAGCTGGTGTTTTGTGGGGGTTTGCCATCAGGACGAGTTCAATATAGCTCGCAGCTTCTTGTATAATTGCTGTAAAGCTTTCTCTCCGTAGGCTTAGTAAGTGTCCCTATTTAGGAATATATATATATGACAAGGATGGAGTTGTGGACTGGTGCATTGTCCTGGTGGAAATGCCACAGACCTGATTTGAAGAGTGCTGGCCTCTTCCGACGGAATCTCTTCCTGAACTCCATTAAAACCTCAACATAGTATTCCTAGTTGACTGTCTGTCCAGTGGGAATCCAGTACATGTAGATCATGCCAGTGCTGTCAAAAAAAGGGATCATCTAAAGTTTGTGGATGGATTTGCTCTGTCTGGCATTCTTAGGTCTGGGAGAGCCAGCATGCTTCCACTGGGAACTGTCTCTTAGTCTCTGGGTCATAGCAGTAGATACAGCTTTCATCGCAGGTCACCAGAGCACCAAGAACTGCGGAATCTGAATTGATCAGTTCGACCATCTCTCTGCTGTCTTGACGTCTTTCTTTCTGATCTTCTCTCTGCACCCTTGGGACAAACTTCGCGCAAATCTTCCGCAACTTCAGTTCCTCGCGAATAACTGTGTGTATATTTCCCACACTGACATCAAACTGTGCACTTATTGTCTCTATAGACACACAACGGTCCTAATTCATGAAATTCTTTATTTGGCCTATCAACTCTGGTGTTCTGACTTCCTTACTCCTCCCACACCTCTAATCATCCCTCACAGACTCCCTGCCTTCCTTGAATCTCTTATGCCACTCAAAAACTGATGCTCGATTCATCCAAGATTGTCGAAAAGCAGTCTGAAGAATTCCATACGTTTCTGTGGCATCTTTTTCCAAGTTTAAAACAGAATTTCATTGCATATCGTTCTTCTAAAGTGTCCTCACGTCCAGATTGGATTTTTAAATTCACCAGCTATGACAATCAGGCTTTAGTAGGGTGTATATCAATTCCTGATGCAGCTGTTCATTTGAAGCTGAAATCATAAAAATTGGTCAGTCATCTCATAAGAAGTATAGCAATAGCATACTGAATTTTCAAGAGTCTATGACAATTCTAAATGCCTGTAAGAAAGAGTCTGGAAACTTATTGAAGGCACTTCGTATATATATATATATATATAGTCATCCATAGAAAGATCTGTTTCGTTCTATCAGAACTCATCAGTGTGGCTTGACAGTAGCTTCCCGTAGCTGGGATCGAAACACGGTTGACTCAAACACCAAGCCAAGCTTCTAACCATTCACCCACGAGGAGCGATTAGCTGCGAAGTAAATTTTAAACGGTTATGAATCACAATTACAATTGTTTACATACATCCGTTCAAATGGCTACCGAGACCTCAATTCATATTTGAAGAGGCTTATATATATATATATATATATATATATATATATATATATATATATATATATATATATATATATATTGTTACGTGGTCGTGCTTGTTGGGACGATGAAAAACGCTTACGGAACAAGTATAAAAAAATTCAAGGGAAAAAATAGCAAGGGAAGAAGACTCATCCACAAAATGCCGGTGAAAACAAGGGAAGACAACCAATAAGCTCACTTTCAAAAAATACAGAAGACAACACAAGTTAAGAATTTTAAATATTACAAAGTTTATTACATGAATACAGGAAGGAAAATCTTGAACAAAGCAACAGAACTTAAAGAGGGAGGGAATACTAATATATATGTATATTTAATCAACGAACGAATACATTTATACAGACAATATCAAATTATGAGAAAAAGTGGTTAACTTGCAATACTTCGAATGTTGAATTTGAAGTGTAACCCAAAATTGGTAGGACAGAGTTCAAGATATAAGAAAGTAATTTTTATAGATTAAAAACGACGAAATGGAGCCATGTCAAATGCAGATGCGTATTTTTTTCAGATTGGTACAAGATAAAAATGTTCTAAGTTTTCATTAAGAATGACGCTACATAATCTTCCTCCGGGATGAATGGAATTTGGATATTCTTATGTCTTTTCCCCGGGCAAGGAAATCAGGTGATGATTCTTGATATGGGGCGATAACAATTGATGAACTCAGCGGAATAACAGAATTTGTTAATTTGTTTTTGTGTGTCGGTTTTTCGACAAGTTGACAGGATTCTTTTATCCGTTCTTTCTTTCTTTCTTTCTTTCTTTTGACTCGACAAAGACATTCTTCTTCTTTTTCTCATCTTTTTCCTTATTGGAGACAAGATCGTCCCCTCTTATCCAGCTGCCCGTCACAGGATTTCTGTGCCATGGACTTTGAATTTGCAGGAATATCTTGTTTGTCACATGTTTGATTTACGTGGATGCATGCTGCTGAAGTCACAGGTCACGTGTACTGTGTGTCAGATTGCGACCTCTATCAACTTTTGTTAAAGTGAACGGAAAAGCTCCAAACACTGTTGTCAACACAACTCACTTTTGGTGGAGTTTGAAATCTGGGAGAACAGAGGAAATACATTTCAGCTCGCTGATAGATATTAACAAAAGACTTTTTCTTTCTTTTTTTTTATCATTCACTGAAACACAGGAAATAAAAGCAAATGCATTTTCGCTTGCTGAATTTTTGTCTATATTACATGTTGTAAAATCTGTAAATGTGGTTTTAATATTGATATTACGTCACAGTATATATAGATATACCGGCTCATTGGCCCAGTGGGTAGAGAGTTCACTAATGGTCCGGAAGACTGGGGTTCAATCCCAGGTCGAGTCATACCAGAGACTCAAAAAATGTTACTTGATACCTCCTTGCTTAACAATCAGCATTATAAGATATGTATCAAGGGTAAAGTGGAACATTCGAGGGAAAGTAGTAGCACCTTACTCTACACCTCGGTGTAGTAGCTATTGAAATAGGAGCCTTCGGGTCGCCCTCGACTGCAGTCGCCAAGTTTACTTTCTATATATAGATATATATGTGTGTGTGCGTGTGTGTGTGGAAACTCTATCCTTGCCAATAAACTTAGCATAATTATTCGTATATAACACGCACTTATGTATCACGTGCACTATTAGATTTTAAAAAATATCCTGTGAATAACATGCAGTGAGTTTTTTAGAATTTGTACTTACTAAATTTAGTATATTCAACTTTTTGTTTGTTCTCAAAAAAATGCAGCTACCTTGTAGCAAAAATAAACTCTCATACAGATAAATAAAATCATGAAAAATACACATTCCCGTTGATATTTCTCGTTGGCAGCATAAAAAATAAGTATTTCTAACACATTAGTTAGTTTCGATCATAGATAAAACTGACATCATTCATAACATCTGGAATCTGGTGACTGACGTCGCTCGATAAAAACATTAATGTTTAATTCTGGTATATAATGGGCACTTCCAATTTTTTGGCTTAAAAAGAGAAGAAAAGTGTCTGTTATGCATTGTGGTTATACTATTACTAATATTTAGGATAAATTTATCCAACTTTGAGTATATATATATATATATATATATATATGGTATTTGAAGTACCATTGCTTAACACTAAGCATTATAATAAGGTGGGGGTCGAGAGTAAGTAGAACAATTAGAAGAAAGGAATAGCGCCCTTCCCTACACCGAGAATTAGTTGCTATTGAAATGGTAGCCTTCGGGTCGCCCTCGATCACGGTCGAATAAATATATATATATATATATATATATATATATATATATATATATATATATATATATAAGCGATATTTTCCTGTGGACTCCTACCCACAAAGAAGCAGGTGATGGACGTCCGACTATAACCTATCTATAACTGCTCGGTACAGACACAAGATGTAGTCTAGAGGACCTGCCGAATCCGATGGACGATAGGGACGAACAAAGAGGGAGAGTCAGGGAAATCGGCACTCGCAGCACGACCCGAATATGTATTTGTAAAGTACACGTGTATATGATGAATTCATAAAACGTAATCCCATCAAACTACCGGAGCTGCGAACTATGTACAAGATTCTTATCATTAAATTAACGATTCCTTATTGAATTTTTAAAATTCTATCTGATTTATTTTTGAGGGGGAGTTACCATGGCGTTGTGGGTAAGATGCTGGCCAGCAACGTCTTAGTTTTCGTGTTCGTACACCAGTCGTGTAATTATTTTAACTTTCGGACTAATACCCAGGGGAAAGGAATTGAACGCCATTGTCTCTCCACTTATGGGTTAAATAATATCTTTGGCATCAAATAACCAATGACGTTTGTTTGATCAATGAACAAAGAAACCAAATTAATTCTCCCAATTTTTCCGTATGAACAAGATGCATGGTAAAGTAAATTTTTAAGCGGAGTTTAGTTGATATAGCTCAGTCAGCTGGGGCTGTAGGATACACTGACTGCATCTCTGCAGAGGGATAAGACCCCCAACAAAAATAGTCTCTTGAATATGACATTAAACAATGTGACGATGGGGTTTCAGTAATGCTGCAAGAGCTTTGGGGAATTCGGAGTACCCGTTCAATGCCATCGATCCCAGGTTCACTCTGGCTCGGAGTGGTAACACCCCATAGGGCCCTATCTATGAGTCAAAGAGAACTAAACTGTGTACTTTTGTTAAACTGAATTGCTTGAAATAGAACTGTTTTAACATTTAAATTGCGAACTTATCCTAAACTAAATTGTTTGAAATGGGACTGTTTTGAATGCTAACCTGAATTGTTTGAAATAGAACTCTTTTTGACTTTGAAACTGTACTTATTCTAAACCGAATTGTTTGAATTAGAACTGTTTGATTTAACTGAATAACTTGAAATAGAAATGCTTTTGAGAATAAACCTGTCCTCATGCTAAACTGAATTGTTTGAAATAGATTTGTTCATTTGTATAGAAATGGATTTAGTATTAAATAATCTACAAGGGTTGATATGCCATAAAATCAAAGCAAACAACCAACCAACTTAGTTGATATACATCCAATTTCCATGTCCTAGAGCAGTTGCAATACCAAGGCTAGAAAACCCAGTCTGCCCAATTTCCCCATAGTTGGAGGGAGAACATTTGAATACATTCCTTTTTCAAGGGTATATATTTATATACATAATATTTACAATCATACAATGAACTTTCGATTATTTAGCAGGCTTTTTACAGACAGTGCCATTAGTTTGTCTTTATATTATGCGATTATAAACTGGGCAATTGAGTGTTCGCCGATGGTCCGGGAGACCTGGGTTCAATCCCAGGTCGAATCATACCAAAGACTCAAAAAATGGTTCTTGATGCCGCCTTGCTTAGCACTCAGCATTATAAGGGTAGGATCAAAGGTAAAGAGGAGCTATCCAGGGAAAGGAGTAGCGCCCTCCCTTACACCTTTGTGTAGTAGCAGTCACCAACTTTACTTTTATATATATATATATATATATATAATGATTGGTTAACTCGCATCTAAAATGCGTCAAAACTAAAGAAATACTGACATATCACTTTATCAGATATATTTACCAATATTAAAGGAAAACATCTTGAAATACTAGAGGTTAAATTAGTATTAAGCAAATGGTCACTGGCTTCAAGCATGGCTTCCAGACGGCTTCGAAATCTCCAGCAATCCTTTCTGGTTGTTTCCTTGTTTAAATTGGTAAATGGTGCTGTTATCCTTGCCTTAAGTTCATCATTGTTGTACACAACCTTTTGCTTGTCTCTCACTCGAACTCACCACGCACATAATAATCAAGGCGTGAAAGTTAAGCTGTACAGCGTGCTCTTTTCAAAATTTTCTTGAAGTAAGTTGCATCACAGTACGTCTTTCGTTACAGTCAATACCCAAGTAGTTTAAATTTGCCGCACAGTAGACAAAACCTGAATCAAATAAAGTGCATGCGTGAAATTAATAATTTAAATGGCTATAATTTATCCATCACACCCTAGATTTAGTGACTGCTACATCTTGGCGGAAGAAGGCCTTCTCAATGATATATATATATATATATATATACGAAAGTCGGCTGAAAGGTTCATATAATGACGCTATATCTGCTGTTGATGACTTACCCATTGAATCCAAGAACAATAAAAGACGTATGTAGACCGCAAGGTGGAATATGTTGAAAAATAAGCCTCATTTAGTCACATTTCATTAGAGTTTTCTGTTAGTTTCGAAACAATATATATATATATATACAACACGCACACACACAAACAAACACACACACACACACACACACACACACACACACACACTGATACCAGCCAAGTCAGCTGTTGACACTCCAGTAATTCTGGATCTTTGGGAAATACTGATTACTCCTTTATTTTCATTGCTCCAAGGTTGACTCTGTCCTGGTTCGCTAGCACCTGATAGGGGTCCTATCTGTAGGTAAAATAGAACTGTTTGACATCTAAACTGAGTGCAAATAAAAGGGTCAGGTTAAATAGAATTATTTAGAAATAAAACTGTGTGATCATTTTATTAGATGTAAACAAATGATTGATGTCTAATTGAATTGTTAGTGAAACAAGCAATACTTGGAACAATTTAAATTTGATTTATGCCAAAGGAATTATTTGAAAATAGAACTGTTTGATCATTTAACTGTATGTAAAGAAATTATTGTTTATTGAATTGTGAGTCATATATATCAATACATGGAACCATTTAACTTTGTTAACTTAAACTAAATTGAATTGTTAGAAATAGAGCTGTTTGATATTTAACAAATGATTGATGTTTAGTTAAATTGTGAGTGATACATAACAATACTTGGAACCATTTAACTTTGTTAACTAATACTAATTTGAATCATTAGAAATAGAACTGTTTGATCATTAACACATGATTGAAGTTTAGTAAAATTGTGAGTGATACATAACAACACATAGAACCATTTATCTGTGGGGAATCGAATACGTAATGTTGAATGGAATAATTTGTGTTAAATAGCAATGCAAGTAACTGTGTGCAAACATCTGATAAATATATAATAGAATTATAAGTGTTAGATATCAATCAATGTAATCACTGAAACAATAGCAACAGTAGTGTGCAAGCAAATTCGTTCCCATTTAAAAATGAAACTACCTACACTAATCTTTTAGATATGAATATCTATTTAGATGTATGCAAACAAATGACTGATGTTAAATTACCACAAATATATTGCAATACTTGAAACCATTTGACTGAGAAAAAGAATTGAGCTCAAGCTCGTTTAAAAATTCTATCGATAAAGTGAGTTAACAAATCTTGTATATTGAATAAAAATGTACACGGAGAATTGGGATTAAATAACCTACAGTGGTTGATATGCCGTAAAACCAAACCAAATTAAACCAAGTCATATATATTCAACATATGTGTATAAAAAGGAATTGTCATTAAATAACCCACAATTGTTGATATGCCGTAAAACAAAACCAAATCAAGTCATATATATTCAATATATATGTATAAAAAGGATTTGACATTAAATAACCTACAATGGTTGATATACTATAACACAAAATCAAACCGCACACACACGCACGCGCGCGCGCACACACACACACACACATATATATATATATATATATATACAAACATACAAACATATGAACGAGTAAGTTTTTTTTCCAATTTCTTCTTTTTCTCCCTCTTCACTACAGACACTTTGTTTCTAATCACGCTGTCTTTAACTCATTTGTCTGTTGTAGTGGAATATGCAAACTGCTTTTTCGTAGAGGGATTAGGCATACCTCTAAATCAGTGTCCCTGATATGTCATAAAATTTATGGTGAGGCTCAACTCATGTAGATATGGGGGAATATGGAGTACACCTTTATTGCCGTTACTCCCAGGTCTACTCTGATCCAAAATGGCAGTACCTATTATAGTCCCATATATGGATCAAACAGAAACATTCAATCCTTTTCTCAACTTGGAACCATTTAATTGTGTGCGAACAAATGAATAATGTTGAAGAGAATTACTAGCGCTAATAGCTATACTTGAAATCATTTAGATATGTGCTAATAAAACTATAAGTGTTTGATAAGAATACTTGACATCATTTAACTGTGTTTAAAAGAGAGAACTATTTCTCGTTTAAAAACGCTACCAAGAAACTACTCCGCTTACTAAGCACACACACACCCACACACACACACAGACAGATATATATATATATATATATATATATATATATATATATATATATATACATATATATAACATATATATATATATGTGTGTGTGTGTGTGTGTGTGTGTGTGTGTGTGTGTGTGTGTGTGTGCAGCGAGCGGTATTGAACCAGTCCTGGATGCAGCATTCCACATAGCAGTAGCTGTATGGACACCTACTAGCCATCTCGAAAGTCATTCAAACAAAACGAGCAAGACCTGCCGGATACTGCTGAAGAAGTAAGGGCGAACTCATGAGTTAAGGTGCAAAGGTATGGCGACCTGATACAGTATGTAGCATAGAAGACCTACCGGGTGTGATGAACGATAGGGACGAGTAGCAGGAGAGGGTCAGGGAAATCCATACCAACGGCATGCCATTATATATATATATATATATATATATATATACTTACCAACCCCTCCACTCGGGCAGGATATAAGATAAGGTCGATTTTTAAGCGGAGTTTAACAGGTTTGAATTCAGAGTTTTTCTTCTCCTAGACTAGTTGCTTCACCAAGGCTGAAGAACCTAGTCTACCATAGTATTTGCCCATACCTGGAGGGAGAATATATATATATATATATATATATATATATATATATATATATGTATGTATGTATGTATGTATGTATGTATATATATAGGAATATGTATATATTAGTATATTATATATTGTGGTGTCTGGGACATTGGTTTTGATGTTTTACGTATTCATCAGAGTTCTAGAAACAATCGATATGATTATAAATAATATTTACCACAACCCAATGCTCCTCCCACCCACTCAAAATCAACTCTAATATTTTACATAAGATACACTTACTCTGTACAACAGAGGTACATTTTTTCGATTCCCTTACACATATATTCATCGAAAAGGATGGAATTGCGATGGATCAGTTTGGGGACCTATTTTCAGTAACTTTTACATGTCAAATCTTTAAAATAAGATTTTTAATACTATCAATATACCTAGTATTTATTTTAGATACGCTGACGACATGCTCCTTTTCACTGAAAGCTCTATGAAATCAATATAATAGAAGAGACTTTTCAAAATAACTCCGTTCTTAACTTTACACAAGAACTCAATATCAACAATAAAATCCCATTTCTTGGTGTTCTGATAGACACAAACAAAATTAAATTTAACATCTCAATATATAAAAAAAAAACTACCAACATGAATCTCTATACCCTCAATTTCCTTTGTGAATGCCCATTCCATTATAATTGAACAATCGTAAAACACTTAATGGACTTATAAATATAAAACAAACACTTATTAACGACATATTTCCGAATTACATTTAACATTTCATTAATAAAACTGAACAACATAACATAGACCATACCCTAAACTATAAACAACCAATAAACCTTTACTACGAAAAACAATTTCGCAGTGTTCGCCAATGGCCCGGGAGACTTGGGTTCAATCCCAGGTCGAGTCATACCAAAGACTCAAAAAATGGTACTTGATGCCTCCTTGCTTAACACTCAGCATTATAAGGTACGGATCAAGGGTAAAGTAGAGCAATCCAGGGAAGGAGTAGCGCCCTCCCCTACACATTGTTGTAGTAGCTATCGAAAAGGGAGCCTTCGGGTTACCCTCGACTATGGTCAAACTTTATATAAGATATATTTGAAAAAAACCTTATCCGAAAAAAGTTCTCTCTACTGATCCGACCAAAAAAAAAAAAAGATAAGACTTATCATTTACATAAACAAATTTAAAACTTCCAACCTAATTATTTCCAATACTTCTTGATGGGACAAACGTCCATATATGTTCCAATGTCCCTTGGGAGAAAGTGTCTCCAGCGAAGAAAATACAAACGTTGGACTTAACACTACGCACGAAACTTAAAAGGATTCTAATAAAATTATATAAACAAAATGTGTCTTTATTATCAAATCAAACATGCTTAGATGAAAGACTGTCACCTAACTACACACACACACACACACACACACACACATATATATATATATATATATATATATATATATATATATATATATATATATAGCATTTGAATCAACCGGGTTTCGATCCCAGCTACGGGAAGCTTCTGTCTAGCCACACTGATGAGTTCTGATAGAACGAAACAGATCTGTCTGTGGATGACTATAGAGATATATATACATATATATATATATATATATATGTGTGTGTGTGTGTGTGTGTGTGTGTGTGTGTGTGTGTGTGTGTGTGTATACGTATGCATGTATGTACAAGCAGGGTTTGGCTTTAAATAATCTACAAGGATTGACAAAAAAAAACAACCAACCAACCAACCAACATGCTCTCTTTCTCTCTCTTTTTATTTCATCTCTCTGAAAGTGTTTTAATTAGTCTATCTATAACAGAACTTTATGTATGCATACATAGAGGCACATAAACATGCACAGGAAAAATATGTCTTACTTTTTCTTCTGATTAAATCATTTATTTCTATTTCTATCACACAAATCCCACTCCTTTTCACTTACACAATCATTTCAAGTCTTTTTCTGATACTTCTGGCATCTCTCTCTCTCTCTCTCTCTCCTCTCTCTCTCTCTCCCCTCTTTCCTCTCTCTGTCTCTCACTCTCTCTCTCTCCTTCTCTCTGTTACATGCACATACACAATCAATTTACACAACTTTTTTCTAATCTCTACAAACGTTTCTTGCCTTCATCACTCTTTCTCTCCTTCTCTTTCCCTTTCTTCCTCTCTCTCTCTCTCTCACACATACTGTCTCTCTCTCTCTCTCCTTCTCTCTGTTACATGCACATACACAATCAATTTATACCACTTTTTTTCTAATCTCTACAAACATTTCTTGCCTTCATCACTCTTTCTCTCCCTCTCTTTCTCTTTCTTCCTCTCTCTCTCTCTCACACACACACGCACTCTCTCTCTCTCTCTCTCTCCTTCTCTCTGTTACATGCACATACACAATCAATTTACACCACTTTTTTTCTAATCTCTACAAACATTTTTTGCCTTCATCACACTTTCTCTCCCTCTCTTTCTCTTTCTTCCTCTCTCTCTCTCACACACACTGTCTCTCTCTCTCTCTCGTTCTCCCTGTTACATGCACATACACAATCAATTTACCCCACTTTTTTTCTAATCTCTACAAACATTTTTTACCTTCATCACTCTTTCTCTCCCTCTCTTTCTCTCTCCTCCTCCTCTCTCTCTCTCTCACTCTCTCTCTCTCTCTCCTTCTCTCTGTTACATGCACATACACAATCAATTTACACCACTTTTTTTCTAATCTCTACAAACATTTTTTACCTTCATCACACTTTCTCTCCTTCTCTTTCTCTCTCTCTCACTCTCTCTCTCTCTCTCTCTCCCACACCTATCATCACCCTCTTCCACTCATAGAATGTTTGACTTTTTATTTCCCTTCTCTCCAAATACTCCATTTCATTTCTTCTCCGTCTCTCCTCTACTCTCTCTGTCTCTGTCACTCAGTCTGTCTATCTGTCTGTCTGTCTCTGCCTCTCTGTCTCAGTAACTCTTTTTCTCTATCAAACAGACCTCTAATGCACAGCGTCTATTTCTTATTTTCTTTTTCTCTTCCAAATGGATTCTCTCTGATATTCGTAAGTTCGCTCTTCGATTCTTTTATCTTTCTCTCACTCCCTCTCTCTTTCACACACATACACACTCATAAACATACACACTCACATGCACCTAAGAAAACTCACAGAAACACACTCACAGACACATGTATTATCTCCCACGTATATACACAGAAAGTTAATTAGATTTTATTTTCCTTCGGAAAATATTTTTTCCTTTCTTTTTATCTCCTTCTCTCTCTTTATCTCTATCTCTCTCTCTCTTTTTCAAACCCACACACAATCAGTATATATATATATATATATATATATATATATATATATATATATATATATCACACATACCCGGACTGCGTCTGTTTCTCACTTGCTTTTTTTCCGGTTCTTCCCTGATTTTATCTGGTTTTCTTAAAATCTCTCTCTCTCTCTCTCTCTCTATCTATCTCATTCTTTCTTTCACACACATACTCTCTCTCTCTATATATATATATATATATACCTCTCTCTCTCTCCCTCCCTCTCTCTCTCTCTCTCTCTCTCTCTCTCTCACACACACACACACACACTTACAGACATATACCCAGTATTTGTTTCTCTTTTTCGTCACTATTTTCACGTCTCAGAGAAGTACATACATTGAGACATACACACACCAAGGAAAACCGACTTATTCATTTCCACACACACACACACACACACACACACACACACACACACACACACACTCTCTCTCTCTCTCTCTCTCTCTCTCTCTCTCTCTCTCTCTCACTCACTCGCTCATTCACATGCTGTTCGCCTGTCTTTCCCTCCTTTTCTTTTAGTCTCTCGCACACTTATTCACTGAGACATTTTCTCTCTTTTTCTCTCACTCTCTTTGCGTATATGTGTGCATGCAAGTGTGTGTGTGTGTGTGTGTGTGTGTGTGTGTGTGTGTGTGTGTGTGTGTGTGTGTGTGTGTGTTAGCGCGCACAGAGAAAACAAGAAATTGCTGTCAGTTGGTAAACGATCATGATGTGATATAGGGACCCTTAATTTCCACGGTCGCCCTCGTTAAACCTTGAGGCCAGGGCGGGGGAACGTAAAATCAATTTGATTATTAAGGGCCATTGTGAAATTGTCGGCAGGATCAAAGAGAACTTCCATCAGTTCTATGGCGGGAAATAGTGGAAGGTTTATCAGCAAAGTTAATGGGTACAGGCGATGGGAGTAGGCCAGAAAGCGAAGATCTGGGTCGACCGCGAGAAGAATGAGCGAAGGAAAAGTGGGGGGGGGTAAGATCGTAAATATTACGGAGAGTGTGACTGTGGGTGTGGATGCATGAGAGAGAGAGACAGACAGACAGACAGACAGAGAAATGAATAGGAGAGACAATACGGTTTCTCTGAGAAGATTATTTAGCGAGTGGAGGAGAGAAATGGTATTTAGGAATTTTGTTTACGATGAATAAAAAAAAATTGAAAAATATGCAAATTAGAGAAAAGATGAAAGAGAAGTCGATTTAAGAATCATTTGTCACGAAATTGGTTAAGGAAAACAGAAAGAAATCAAGTAAAAAACTAATCGATATTTTCTGCAAATATTGATCACTCATCTAGAACAAATGCATCGAGTATAGATACTAATCTTTGAGAAATGGCGAACTCATGAAAATTTTATTTCCAGTCAATTAGATTTCAATAAACGTAAATAACGAGATTGCTTGATGTCTCGACTAAATACAGAGTCGTTTTTTATCCGAAAGGATATTTGAATGTTTATAGGGAACTTTAGTGTTGTTATATCTATTTCGGAAAATATTTCGTCGGGTGTGGTGTCGTTGCAGGAGAGAATGATTTGCGGGGATGCAGATGGGTTTAACCTTGCGAGGGCTTTACTTAAGACTAACGCCCGTGACCGCTGACTTAGTCGATTGATGAAGTAACTGTGAGTGATTATCTAAAGATTCTGCGGTTCAGCGAGGACACAATCCATGTCCATTTCGGTGAAGGGCCAATCACTTATTCTGTCGTGACATGATCAATCTCTGCGGAAGACAGAAATAAAATATCGTTACAATTACGAAAAGTGTTTTTTTTCTTTTCTTTTTCTAATATTATTTTCTTTTTCCTCAAGTTTTTGTGGAGAGGACATCATTATAAACAGTGTCTTTTTTCTTCAACTTTACGAAAGATTAATTTCTCTCTCTGTATGTCTCTGTCAGTCAGTCTGTCTATCTGTCTGTCTCCCACTCTCTCTTTCTTCCTGTGTCTGTCAGCCTGTCGGTCTCTTCCTCTGCCTCTCTCTCTCTCTCTCTCTCTCTCAAATATTCCTCTCATACAGAGAGTCTATTTCTCCCTTTCTTTTCCATGGTAATTCTCTCTGATATTCTTAATATATATAAAAGTAAGTTAGCGACCGTATTCGTGGGTGACCCGAAGGCTCCCTTTTCGAAAGCTTCTACACCAAGGTGTAGGGGAGGGCGCTACTCCTTTCCCTGGATTGCTCCACTTTACCCTTGATCCTTACCTTATAATGCTGAGTGTTAAACAAGGTAGCATCAAGTACCATTTTTTGTGTCTTTGGTATGACTCGACCAAGGATTGAACCCAGGTCTCCCGGGCCATTGGCGAACACTCTAACCATTTGGCCCAAACGATGCAGGAATTAAGAATATTTTACTTTTCGTATATCCGAGGAGAAAGTAAAGGAAGGTCCTCATATATATATATATATATATATATATATATATATATATATATATATATATATATATTTCTTTCTTTCTTTCTTTCTTTCTCCACTCCCTCGGACCCTCCTAGCGCGAGCTGACAACAAACTAAACTACTATTTGGTATTCAACGGTTTTTAAATACGGTATCCTGTGTATGACATTAAAGTGAATCTGGTGGTTAGGCTCGTGTTGTGGACCTTTGGAGAGTGTGGAGTCGTTGCTATTACTCCCTGGTCCACTCTGAACCGAACTGAGAGGATTTTTTAGGATTCTATTTATGGGTCAAATAGATTTTTTTCAGATGATATTTAAAGCGATTATGGATTAATTAGCGAGCCTACAGTGGTTTAATAGCGGATAAGCTCAAGGAGCAGGGCAATATTAATAAGTTCGAGTCTGTAATGACTTTGTTCCTTTCTCTAGGGCATTAGCTTAGGGAATAAGCAAAAATCACAGGGAGCAATGTCTGGATGATAGGGAGGCCGAGGAACTGTCTTGATGCCCATCTTGCTCAAATAGTCTGTGACAAGGATGGAGTTGTGGACTGGCGTATTGAACTGCTGGTAATGCCACTGACCCAATTTGAAGAGTGCTGGCCTCTTCCGATAGAATCTCTGCCTGAACTCCCTTAAAAAATCAACATAGTAACCCTAACCCTAACCCTTTGGTCAATCAACTCGGGTGTATTGACTTCCTTACTCCTCCCACACGTCTCTTCATCCCTCACAGACTCCCTGCCTTCCTTGAATCTCTTATGCCACTCAAAATCTGATGCTCGATTCATGCAAGATGGTCGAAAAGCAGTCTGAAGCATTCCATACGTTTCTGTGGCATCTTTTTCCTAGTTTTAAACAGAATTTTATTGTATATCGTTCTTCCTCACGTCCAGATTGCATTTTTGAAATTCACCAGCTGTGAATATCAGGCTTTAGTAGGGTGTATTCAACTTCCTGCTGTAGCTGTTCATCTGAACCTGAAATCATGAAAATTGGTCAGACATCTCATAAGATGTATAGCAATAACATAGTGAATTTTCAAGAGTCTATGACAGTTTTAAATGCCTGTACAAAAACGTCTGGAAACTTACGTACAAAGAGGATTTGGCGTGAAATAACCTACCATAGTTGATATGGCATAAAACTAACCAAAGAAAATCATATATATTCAATATATATGTGTGGAGAAGATTTGGGTTTAGATAACCAACAATTTTTGATACGTTATAAAACCCAACCAAACCAAATCATGTATATATATATATATATAAATAAAGAAATTGGCATTAAATAATCTGCAATGCGTGAATGCCATAAAACCCAACCAACCCAAATTATGTATATTTATTATATATGTATAAAGAGGATATGGCATTACATCACCTACAATGTTTGATATGCTATAAAAACAAAACAAACCAACTAGTATTTGATAACAAGTATTCCAATCTAATGATGGAATGTTCCACACTCTCCAAAGCTCCAGAACTGGAGCCTCACCAACCGGATACAAGTTAGAGTCATACTCTAGACTCTACTTTTTTAAGAGTCTTTACTTCCAAACCGTCTGTGTAATCTACACCCTGTTGCCGGGACTTACAATACGCTGACTAGGGGTAAAAATCACTAAAAAAAAAAGAGGAAATTCTTATTTAATGCTTTGTTGGAATTAAGTGCATTATCAGGGTTTTGATCAATATTCCAGAGATTGTAAAGCCTTACAAAGAAAAATGTCATTATGCAGGGAAAGAGTATGATATGAAATCTGTAAAATCTCGTTTCTTGGCCTTTGGCATTGAGAGGGAATTTAATGTATGCCCACTGGGATCGCCAAAGCTTTTGGAATAGCATAACTCTACCCAGTGGCGTTATGGCTGGACTGCGCAATCTAAGTCAGCGATTTCGATCATCAGTCGCGCCATTTTGTTCCCTTTAGGACAAATACATTGAGAAAATCATGCCCCCTACAGTTAAATAGTATCACTGCTATTCTTCTAAAACGGTGGTTTCAGAATCATATAACTCTTGAAGGTTGCCATGCCATTAAACAAAAAAAAAATAATCGCATTTAAAGATGCTCATCATGGCTAAATTTTAAGGATTCAAATAAAGATATTACTTGTCCAGAAATATGTTGAACTAGCTGATGTACACGTCTGGATCGTGTAGGCACTTAACAGTCACATTGGTCACACGCAATTGTCGGTCTTTTTATTTTCGTTTTTTTGGAAATTCGAGTGATGTAATTTTTAGCAAGCTAAACTAGCAGACCATTGCCTCTGACCATTACTATTTAATTTGAATCGCTCTGATAGCTCAATATTTTTTAATTTTTGCTAAACCCTGCAAATATTAGTAAATGACAACCAATTTCATTTTTCTAAGCAATATTAATTTTACAATTTTTGTCGCCAATCAAAAAATGTTTACTGAACAATTTCAAAATTGAATTTTTAGTACAGAATATAAATTAACATAACACATTACATACATTTACCAATTTTATTTCCTACAAACTGGGAGAGAATCATTATTGGTAAACCAGACTGGGAGATAATCTTTATTGGTAAACCAGAATACAAAGTTATGATATTTCACCTAAACTCTCATCATCTGTCATCACACAGCTCAAAGATTGATTAGTTGATTGATTGATTTTAACGACATGTCAACCTGTCTAGGTTTATCTTATGTCTAGAGTTTAGGTAATTGCGTGCATTGTCTTTTTATCTACATTTTGTGTGTCGTCGTTTCTTAATATAATCATAACAATAAATTCACTGTTCCAATGCATCTTTTGGCTATTAGCATTTGTCAGCACACAGTTACAGGATATCAACTATTCTTATCAAATATTTATAATTTTGTCCACAGTTATATGGTTTCAAGCGTCACCATTTTTTATTAATAATTTTATCACAACTACATGTTTTCAAGCGTCTTTTTCTGTTCAATAGTTATCACTTATTTACAAACATTTATATGGGTTTATGTAAGCGCATCTAATAGTAATACTTTTTTAACAGATCTATGTGACCCATAGATAGGATGCTGGAGCAATGGTAGAACTCCATATTTGGAGCCTCGTTATCAGATGCAGTTACAGCAAAAAGTATGGCAACAATTTTTTTCTCTAGATTCTAATAGATTACCGCAACATATTCTTAGCATAATCATTAAATTTTCACAAGTCTTTTTCTATAGGGAGTTGGTTCACAAAGTATATATTTAGGAGGTCCCTGTGGTGTAATGGTTACCGTCATAGGAAATAGACCTGGGGGTGCAATTTCAAATCCTGGATGAGGCTGATTGTATTTCACAGAGCACTAGTACCCTTTGGAAATACATGAATCCAATTATTATCCCTCCAGTGATATGTAAATTGCAGGGCAGACTTTGTTTTCAGCCTTGGTTAGGCAACCAGTCTTGGAGAAAAAAGACCCTAGATTGGTAAATACATATATTTGCCCAATCCCTCCTCCACGGACAGGATGTGTTACAAGGTCAATTTTAATTAGAGCAAAGGTAGTTTGAATTCAGAATTGTCCTTAAAAACAAATTGCTGAACAAAAACTAAAAGCAATCGGCCTGACCCCTTACCCATTGCGGGAGTAAGGGGAGAGCATAGGGATTCATAATTTGTTACATAATGAATAGGTTATTTATTAATTTTGTAAGGTAAGTGTATAATTAAAATATATTAATTCAAAAGTTAACCGGTAATTCGTTAGAAGAAGGATACGGAAAATAACCAGTGATATGATAGACAAGACTTGACTCCAGGCTGACCTATTTAACAGTTCACTGATTAGTAGGTTCAGTCGTTGGACTGGGTCAGTTAGGTAGAGTAATTAGAATAGTCCAAGATACTGTAACGATCGAACGCCTAAAATGGCTATTTCTCCAACCGTACGGTTGGTTAAGGAAATTGAGTGAATAAAGAAGACGAAAATCCAACAAAGTCTTTTGAGTCAATTTATAAGAACAGAAGCGTACACGAAGACGAAGATAATCCTTAGACAACCCAAAGAAGTTCCCAGATAGGAGACCAGAGAATCTAACCAAACAATTAAGAATACAAAAAGAAAGATTAAGGTATAAATCTTCCTCGTCTATCCCGACTCTCTTCACGCAACTATTTCTCCAACCATTTCGTACCTTTCTGAATAAACAAGATGATTTGATATTTTTATATATAAGCGTTATTATTGTCTCCTCATTCCAGCAATTTTTTTCCCAAGGGCATTAACACAAAGTGAAACTCAAATAGGATTTGAACATGATTGTCCGATTTGATTTCCTATCACGATAACCGTTATTTTAAGCATGCATTAACTGATTTTCATTATAAGCATAAAGCTAAACTAAAACCTCACTTTGTGTCTGTTAGTATAGATAAACTAAACCTTCATCATTTTTAACCTTATCAAGTAGACATCTCGCTAAATATTTCCTTGGCAGAAACGAAAATTTCTATTTTTTTCCTCTTTTCAATCTACTTTCTTATTCTCATGTCATTTTTTTTATTCACCCGAAAATTCAGATATAAGAAAACATATTTATTCTACGAAAAATAGGAGTCCATGAATGACGACTTTTTGACGATGCTTGTTAAAGAATAAGTCCTTACCAAAAATAGTTTTATATTTTGCATGTTTTATGTTGCTGCAAAAACAGTGCGACTCGTGTTTACCAACCCCTCGCTCGGGCGGGATATGACACAAGGTCAATTTTTAAGCGGAGTTTAACAGGTTTGAATTCAGAGTTTTCCTTCTCCTAGACTAGTTGCCTCACCAAAGCTGAGGAGCCTTGTCTGCCCTACTATTTGCCCATAGCTGGAGGGAGGATAATTGGATTGATACCTTTCCCAAGGGTATTAATGCTATGAGAAATGCGATCAGTCTCGTCCAGGATTTGAACTCGTGTCGCCGTGTCCATTTACTACGACGATAACCATTACACCACGGGCACCTGAAAAAACAGTGTGACTGTTAAATTGATGTTTAGTTTACCAAACTTAAACCGCTCAATCAACGGGGCTAATAATACGCTGTATCCGCTGCAAAGGACTAAGACTCTACCTCCAAATGTAAATAATTAAGGATTTCACTTAATCATTTTAGTAAATTCTTTTTTTCTATTTAACCCTATCAAATTGCAAAATTTCCTTTTGGCATTTACTTATACGGTAGTACTTAGAAATGTAGACATACACTATTAAACGTTTGTTTAGGAATTCAGAATTTCAGGCAAATACTTGGAATAGAAAATATTCGAAAATAAACAATTATTTAGAATCAGCTGATATTTGTGACTTGACACGTACGTGTCTCCTAATTTTATGGATAGATATATAAGGACAGATTCGAAAAGACACGGGGGAAACACGACGGGAAAAGACCCGGAGAAGACACGGGAAGGGAAACAGACAAAGGCAGCGGTCACGGAAAAATAACGCATACGCAAACAGCTGATGAGCACAAAAATAGCAACAGTCACCAGTCTATCTCTTTCTTCTTTCTCCTCTTCATAATCTGTGTTATATAGCCATAATGTGTGATGAGTTGCCATAAGGAATGAAGAAACCGCTACACTTGGTTATAAAAATAAAACTCTCTTTATTCTTCTTGGAGTCAAAAAACGTCTATGGTGTAAGGGAGAGAGAGAGAGAGACGAAATAGAGGGAGACGAACGGTGACTGCCACATTGACCCATAACTTCTTCTTACCTTGACCATACCACGCTGTGTTAATTTCAACGACCCATTTAGCCTTTCTTTTCCTTCTCAGCAGAGGGGTTCTCAACCAGAGGCCCACTGTGAGCCGCTAACCCAGTTGGGCACCCAGCCACTCATTGGCACTCCTGTGACCACAAGCTGAGACTTACTCAAGACTGAGACTCCCGAATCTCACGTGGGCATCATATATATCATTTCATAACACTCACACATTTCCGTTAAACCATGTGACTGCTTCTGCTTATTTTTAAAGATGCATCCTGTGCAGAGAATCTCTGATTGACGGCTCGATCAGGGGTCAATATGCATATCTATCTCTCTTTAGCTCTTTAGCTCTGTTAAGCTGACTACTTGACGGATTCCGCCAACCAATATATTTCGTACTTACAAAACAAACTCTAATGGTGAGGCTCCAGTTCTGAAGACCAAAAGAGAGGGGAGTACTCCTTCATTACTAGTACTCCCAGGTCAACTTTAAGCCTCAGTGGTAGTACCTGTTCGTCCCTATTTATGGATCAAACCGATCTATATTAGATTTATTTGTATTAGATTGGAATACTTGATACCATGTCACTGTAAATTATTTGTATTAAGTTTGGTTTGGTTTCTTTGTTTAATGGCATACCAACCTTTGTAGGTTATTTTAATGCCAAAACCATTCTCCTAGAAGAACAGTAGTGGTGCTATTTAACCCATAGCTGGGAGGATAAGAGGGTTCACACCTTTCCCAAGGGTATTTGCCCGAAAGTGAACGTAATCGCGCGACTGGAGTACGAACTCGCTTACTACGATTCCGCAGCCCATTGCTTTAACTATTACACCACAAGGACACCCCCTATTTGTATTAAGAGTAGATATTTCAAGATCTAATTTTTTTAGTAAGGATTATCATCAATTACTTAAAACCGTGTTGTTGAGTGTAAATAAGTAACTATTAATAAATAGAAATAATTACTTGAAACCGTATAATTATTTGTATTTGATAGGAATACTTGAAACCATACAATGGTGTGCAAACTATTTTCATTTTTATTTGTTAAGAATACTTGATACTATAAAACTTGGCACAAAAATTCTCAAAAAAAAACCCAAACAAATATGTAAATCCAGATTAACAAAAAGCACTATTTTTCAACCTTTAGGCATAAAATAACCCTAAACGAGATGACACCTCGTTAAAAAAAATCAATCAACCTGAATTAGCAAACGGCCAGAGAGTGGGTTTCCATCTATTTTGTCTACTGTCACCATTTTTATAGCAATCTCTTTAGGAAAGGCTACTTACTGTTTAAAAAAACAACAACATCTTTCCTGATTATCGATTTCATTTTCTCATTTCTCTACTTTTGTTCACCCTTTGTTCTTTAAAAAAAAATGTGTGTCCATTTGTATTTTCTCAACTGTTTTCTATTTTTCAAGCACATTTAAATTGTTTCTTTCATTTTGTTTTTTGTACAAATTGTTATTTCCGTTCAATTTTAATCATATCAGATTTTTCATAAGATTTTTTACTCATTATTCCAAGTTTTTATCGGTGTTGTTTTAAAGCTGTCTTTCGGTCAATATATCTTTCGGCCTTCCTATTGTTTTCGGAAGTACTGAGATTAAGTGTCGTTTTACTCCTTACAAATGTGGGACTATTGTATTCATCATTGTTATTTTAAACTCAAAATTTGGGCTGATGTATTCTTCTGTCTTTTAGTATTGAATAAAATCTGATGATGAACTTTTTTCATTATTTCATATATTTTTAGACAACTATTTTCATCTTTTTTTAGTAACTTATTCACCAATACACACTTCATTCATTTTAGAGTTAATCGAAATTCTCAATTGAAATGTTTCCTTTCTTTCTAAATAGCACGGATACAAGGCGTTTCCTTGTGAAAAATGACGTTATGAATATCAATCAGAGAATTTTCGATAAAAGTGTTCATATTTTCGTATTTGTTTTCTCATATTTCGGTAACATATTAAAAAGTCCGTGTTTATCAGACTAACGAATTTCAACTTATGATATTTGCCAACCCCTCCGCTCGGGCAGGATATGACACAAGGTCAATTTTTTAAGCGGAGTTTAACAGTTTTGAATTCAGGGTTTTCCTTCTCCTAGACTAGTTGCCTCATCAAGGCTGAAGAACCCTGTCTCTCCTACTATTTACCCATTGCTGGAGGGAGAATAATTGGATTCATACCTTTCTCAAGGGTATTAGTGCTATGTTCAATGCGATCAGTCTCGTCCAGGATTTGAACTCGTGTCGCCGTGTCCATTTCTAGTGACGATAACCATTACATATTTTCTTCAATAATCCTTTGGTTACTGTACCAAAAGCACCAATTACGATTAGTATAATTGTCACCTTCATGTTCCAAAGTTTTTTCAATTCCCTTGCGAGGTCCAGGAACTTATCCTTCTTCTCACTTTCTTTCAATTTTATTCTGTGGTCAGCCGGGACAGCAAGTTCTCTTTTTCTTTTTCTTTTTTACGTTGATTATTATAAGTTCTGATCTTCTGGCCGAGATGAGGTGATCCGTTTGTATGTCAAAGTCCCATAGGAATTTATGTGCGTCATTTCCAGGGCAGATACTGGGGTTTGCATATAGCATTTATTCGTATGGTCAAATATAAATTTTTTACACATCTCCCAGGTGATCCCCTTAGCAAGCCAGTCGTGTAAAGTCTTATACTCTTTCTGTGGTAATTTGTTGCATTCGCTTATTATGTGATTGATGGTTTCGTCTCTATCACCACATAACTTATATTTGCTATTTTGTTGTGTCTTATATATACTCGTTTTCATTTGATTGCTTCTCATGGCGATGTTTTGTGCTGCTTTTAGGAGAGATTCTGCCTCTCTCTCTTAAGGTTTCCTATGATTATTTGTTCTATTTTGATGGTTTATCCATGGAGTTTGAGTGACAACAAGTCTCCTCAAGTTTCAAAGACTCTTCTCAGTATTCTGGCCGATCTAAATAATGCATTAATTTGTATAGTATCCACTCTTTCTGTTATTTCCACGTCCTCCAGTATTTGTACTAATCCTTTAGGGACTGTACCAAGAGCACCAATTACAACTGGTTTTATAGCCACCTTCATATTCCACATTTTTTTTCAATTCTTTAGCAAGGTCGAGGTACTTAACCCTCTTTTCACATTCTTTCGATTTCACTCCGTAGTCCACCAGGACAACAAAGTCCATAATTCTTTGTTGATTATTATAATATCTGTTTGTCTGGCTGTGATTAGGTGATCCGTTTGTGTCTCAAAATCCCAGAGGAGTTTGTGTGTCTCATTTTATATGACAGATTCTGGGTTATGAATATATCCTTTGTGCCTATTCTTATATTCTTTCTGGGCTAGTTTGCTCCATATGTTATCTCTTTCCCCACATAACCTACGTCTGCTGTTTTGTTGGGTCTAATCTATTCTCGCTTGATAAGGTTATTATTTATGGCGTTGTTTTGTGCTGCTATTAGAAGAGATTCAGTTTCTTTCATAAGGTTTCCTTTTCTTAGCCACGCCCACGTTTTCTTATATGATATGTCGCTTATTAGTCTCTTAAAACGTCCATGGAGTTGTTATTCTTCCCACTTTTGTTTTCTGGTTATTGTCGTCTCACTGGACCTCGTATCATTAATATTGTTTCTGACAGCTCTAATCGCTTTTCTCTATAGTTTTTGAGTCATTGTATCGATGTATCCACGCTGTCTACAATGCTGGCAAGTCCTCTTCTAAACACATATAACCTATCAAAGACATCTCTGAGATGAAATGCCTTATGCATGGTCATTAGTTTTCTCGTTCTCTGATCTATTGGTTTGAGATCTTCTCTGGTCCTCTTCGAGAATGGCCCCAAGTATCTTACTATAGGGACAGCCCAGTTATTTATCCCTTTGACAAGGTTCCTGCAATAGAGTCATGTCTTGAGTACTTTTCTGGCTCTTCTGAGATACTCTTTTTTAATTTTTTCCTTCATTTCCATTTGTTTGATGGTGTCACCTTCCAATATCTGCATGTATTTGTTGGTTTCCTTTTCTCCTACTATTCAGATAACTTGATTTAGTAGTTCAACTCCTTCTCTCATGTGTCGTTTGCCACTTTTCATTACAAGCAAGGTGAATGTCTCTATGTCAAATTCCATTCCTATACCTTGATTGTATATTTTCACCGTTTGTGTTAGGGTTTCCAATTCTTTTCCGTTTTTCGTTCGGCAAAACGTTTGATGTCATCTGTAAACATCAAGTGGTTGATATTTTCCTGCGATTTACTTAGTTTGTATCCGGCAGTGTAATTCTTCTGGATGTTGTTGAGTGGCATTATGGCTATCACAAATAGTAATGGTGATAGTGCATCCCCATGGTATTTGCCTCTTTAGATCTTTACCTCTGCAAAGCTTTATCCTCCTGCAGTCAATTCCACTTTCAAGGTTTGCATGGTCTTCTGGATAAATTATAAAACTTGGTCAGATTGTTATTTACTCCTTTAGAGTTTTTCACATCAGTGTTAGCTGATGGTTTTTCACTGGGGTTTGAGTGACAGCAAGTGTCCCCAAGTTTCCAGGACTCGTCTCAGGATTCTGACCGTTCTCAGCAATGCTGTCATTTGGATAGTCTCTACCCGTCTGCCAACTTCCACGTCCTCCAGGCCTTTTAATAATCCTTTAGTTATTGTGCCTAAGGCACCAATTACAATTGGCACAATAGTTATTTTCACGTTCCCCAGCTTTTTCAATTCTCTAGCAAGGTCGAGGTACTTATCCTTCTTTTCACTTTTCTTCAGATTTATTCTGTGGTCCGCCGGGACAGCAAAGTCGACAATTTAGCAGATTCTCTTTTTTTTTTTTTCTTTTTGTTTTTTGTTGTTGATCATTATCGAGTCTGGTCTTCTGGCCGGAATTAGGTGATCCGTTTGTATGTTAAAGTCTCATAGGAGTTTATGTGTGTCATTTTCTATATTACTATTTTAAGTTCACTATTGTCACTTATATTTTATAAACATTAACGAGAGGCTTAGGTTGTATCAAAAACATATAAAACTCTTTAAAAAATACATATTGAATATTGTACTCAGGCCTTGGCTCAAGAGTATTGACATGGAAATTGGAGAGAAATATTGTAATTGGTGGGCATACAAAGAAGAGTGATAAAAATAATAAAGTGAGTAAAAGATTACAGTTACAGGGAGTGATTGGAGAAATTAAGTTTAACTTCTTTACTAGAAAAAAAGGAGAGCTGATCTCAATAGAATTTTTAATTATGCAGGACATCTTTTTTTTTATATATCTATCCTCAAACTAGAAATTTACAGAAAATGCAGATTTCAAAATCTAAGTCTGTTAAGAAATTAGATTTTTCTTTCTTTTTTTTTTTTTTTTTTTTTGCTGACAGAGTAAGATATCTTCGGAACAAATGCTTTAATCCGATCAAAAACAATAATAGCGAAAAAAAAAAAGATTGATTGGATGATTTCAGAAATGATGGTAAGAAAAAGAATTTAAGTGAACATTTTGGGAACAATCGGGTGAATTTATAAACAGATTTGATTTGAATACGGATATGGTATTAATAATAAATATTAATAATAAATATTAATAATAAATATCTTTTATGAAAGACTCTATATTTCTTTTAATCTAAGATTGATGTGTGAAGGTAGGAAAAAGCAGAAATGTCCGAGTAGGCATAGAATAATAATAATAATAATAATAATAATAATAATAATAATAATAATAAAGAGAACTTGCAAAATAGTCGACTTTGCTGTCCCGGCTGACCACAGAATAAAACTGAAAGAATGTGAAAAGAAGGATAAGTACCTCAACCTGTCTAGGAAACTGAAAAAACTGTGGCACATGCTGGTGACAATTATACCAATTGTAATTGGTGCGTTTGGAACAGTAACTAAGGGATAAGTAAAGGGTCTAGAGGACTTAGAAGTTGGCGGACGAGTGGAGACCATCCAAACGACAGCATTATTGAGAACGGCCAGAATTCTAAGAAGGGTCCTGGAGACTTGAGGAGACTTGCTGTCACTCAGACTCCAGTGAAAAACCATCGGCTATCGCTGATGTGAAAAGCTCTAATGAGTAAATAATAATAATAATAATAATAATAATAATAATAATAATAATAATAATAAATGGACCAAAGAGTAAATATAGAAGAAAGCGAAAAGTGTGATAAGTATCTAGACCTTGACAGAACTAAAAACTATGAGACATGAAACCAGAGAAACCAATTGTAATTAGTGTGATCGAAACAATCCGCAAAGGCTTAGTAAAGGAAGTGGAAGACTTAGAAATCAAAGGACAAGTAGAGACCATCCAGACTACAGCATTATTAACATCAGAATCTTGAGAAGAGTCCTGGAGACTTAAGGAGACGTGCTATCACTCAAACTACCGTGAAAAGCTATCAGCAAACTCTCGTATGAAAAACACTCAAGGGAATAAAATAAACATTCAATTGCGTACAGTTATAACGTCTCAAGCATTCCCATCTAATACTAATAATTTTCCAACGGGTCTATTTAGCAAATACAGGGTGCCCCACCAAAAAAAAAAAAAAAGAACCCATATATTTTTGACTGAAATTCATAAATTTAATTCTACCCTTTTCTTTTTTTCAGGATATGAAGTAGATTCTTTGCATGAAAAACTGGGACCATAGTATTCACCAATATGTCCAGAAGTTCAGGTGTACAAAATTAGAATTATGTTGCTTTATTTTTGTAGAAGTAATTAAAAAGTTTATGGGTTCTCTTTTTTCTTTTTCTTTTTTTTTTTTTTGTCACCCTGTACATGAGCTTAACTTATACTAACATTCCGAGTCAGAATGAAATTGGGAGCAATGGTATAGCAAAAGTACTCAGTACTTTCAGATCTCCAAAACTGGAGCTTCACACCGGATGCAGTTTAGTGTTGTAATTAAGGTATACATATTTTGAGGAAGACAGTTGTCATAAGGCTAAGCCTCGTGAACGGATCTAATTTATCGTGCGATTAATATTGTTTTAATGTATCGTGTGAATAGGATAAATGTATCTTTTGATTAAAGTAAATTTTATTGCTCTAAACACTTTATCATTCTATCGTGTCCACTTTGTGAGGTGTAATGGTTAGAATGCAAGATTGTTAAAGAATTCAATTCTCACTGGGTGCCCCAGAGTTCGAGCCCTGTAGAAAGGTAAGCTTACTATATTTACGCTCGCACTATTATAGATAGTGCGAAAAATTGAAATGTTCTTATTTGATTGATTTGGGCAACAGACAAAAAATAAATATACAAATAACCGTGTTTGTTTTTTGTTGTTGTTCTTGTTTTTAATTATAGCATATAAGACAATGGTTTGTTTTGATTTCATTTTCTGTCTCCTTGGCATACAAAAGCTGAATCAATGAGCTTCCTTGAATGATTACGCTGGAAAAATCAAGATGGCGTCTGATAGCCTGTTTTGTTGGGAAAAAATAAATAAAATTTCTTCACTCGATTCTTTATTTAATCGATAAGCCCAGAAATATTTCATGCAAATGACAAAACTTGCGGCAAGCTTTGAAAGAAAAGAGTTGACAGACAAACAAATAGCTTCTTTGATTCGATTTGATAAATATTTCGTTGGTGCAAGATAAAAAAAATTCTGAATAATTGAAACAGAAATAAAGACCAGAAGCTTATCTGCATTTTGGTAAACTTTCTTTTATTATGGGGAAAATTCAATGAGTCATGTGATTTGCCAAAAAAAAATATCGTCGAAATAAAGGAGACAATTTCCTGTTAATATTTTTTTTCTTTCTTAGAAAGATCTAAGTGTTGAATGGCCGAGGTTCTTAGATAGTAATCACCATTATTATTTTATGAATTTTCGTACGAGTCAGATCTCGAAGGAGATCAAGGGACAATAATGATCTTCTGTACGCTAGTTCTCATTTCTGTATGCTTTTTTTTAAATTTTTCAATATGAATTTGAATTCATTCGTATTCGGTAGCATTCATTGGAGATCAAGTGACCAAAAACTGCTACTGTCAATTAAATACTCACACACACACACACACACACACACACACACAAATATATATATATATATATATATATAGAGAGAGAGAGAGAGAGAGAGACAAAAATTATTTCGTGAGTCAGGAACTAACCTAGTACAGTTTCGCCTTAGCGGCTCCGCAGGGTACCTAATCCCTAATTTTGCTCTACTTAGTGTTGAGCACTTTTTGCACTTGTAGCTTAGCAGCAATTACGGAAGTTTTTTCTTTTGACCAATCAATTGCGTATCGGTTGATTTTTTTCAATTAGTATCACAAGGTTGGCCTTTTCTTTTTTTCCAATATATATATATATATATATATATATATATATATATTTTCCCCCCTAGACAGTGATTCGTTGTACATTTTTATCTTCGAATTGCTTGCGGGTTTTTTCCCTTACCTTAAGTGCTATTATTCAATAAGTTATTATATATATTTATATATATAAGTTTAAAAAGGTAAAAGTTAGATATTGTCCATAGCTTCAAGTTTCATGCACAATAGATTGCCCGTTTGTCAGATGAGTATGAGTGAAAAAACGTAGTTTATCATTATAGATATAGATGACTCTGTGCTATAATACTTATGTCAACCGTAATATGACGCTAAAAGGAAAATAGAATTAATTTAGTATTCCTTACCGGACATTGGCATAATGGTTACAGTGTTCGCCAATGGCCCTAGGAGACCTGGGTTCAATATCAGGTCGAGTCATTCCAAAGATTCTAAAAATGGTACTTGATGCCGGCTTGCTTAACACTCAGCATTATAAGGTACGGATCAAGCGTAAAGTGGAGCAATCCAGGGAAAGCGGTACCACCCCCTACACCTCGATGTAATAGCAAACGAAAAGGGAGCCTTCGTGTCATCAATGACTACAGTCACCAGTTTTACTTACTTACGGATCGTATGGATTTTGTTTTCCAAAGGAATTTCATTGTTTCTATTTCTATTAGAAATAATTTTGGGGTAAATTTACCGTAAGAATTTAAGTTTCCCCTTGTTTTCCTTTTTTAATAGTATATCAACCTTCGTGGATTATTTAATGCCAAATTTATGCCTGTTGAAGAAAAGCATTGATACTATTTAATCTATAGCTGGGGGAGAAAAAAGGGGTTCATACTGTTCCCAAGGGTGTTAATCCGAAAGTGAACGTATTAGCACGACTGGAGTTCGAACTCACATAAGTACAGCGCCTT
This sequence comes from Sepioteuthis lessoniana, assembly GCA_963585895.1. Classification (NCBI taxonomy): domain Eukaryota; kingdom Metazoa; phylum Mollusca; class Cephalopoda; order Myopsida; family Loliginidae; genus Sepioteuthis; species Sepioteuthis lessoniana. The sequence goes on from OY757910.1 coordinate 102,991,395, forward strand.
AGATATTACGCCACTGAGACTTCCACCTTCCCCTGTGGATTAACTTCACTTTTTTTCGTTCCCTCGTTTGTGATTAAGACATATATTTTACCTTCAAGTATCTCCTTTTCGTGGTATCTCCTCTTCTGTTACGCGCAGAATGCAACACAAAGTCTATTTTTTTGCCGAGTTTAACAGACTTGGAATTCAGAGTAGTCCGGTTACAATCCTAATTTCAAAGAGACTAGTTTCCCCCTAATATTTACCAAGAGCAGGAAGGGAATAAATTTTCCAATGGTATTAGCCCAATGTGAAATCCAGACAGTTTCATTCAGGATTTGATCTCAGGTCACTGCGTCCATTTCTTATGATCATAATCATAACACTACGAGTGCCTCTAATGTACCACAACAGCATAATAAGTTATAAGTCAATCTTGAAGATCTTTGCTGCAGTGCAGTCATTTCGATTCTCACCTTGTTTACCTTTGAAAATATTAAAAAAAGTAAGAAATAATAATAATAATAATAATAATAATAATAATAAGAAGAAGAAGAAGAAGAAGAAGAAGAAGAAGGAGAAGAAGAAGAATCCCTATGTTTTCTTTTTCTTCTATTCATACCCAACCCCTACACCATGGGAAGCACTTCACCAATAACATCACCGATTGTATCAGGTAGTGTGACAAGAATGTAAAAAAGGGGTTAATAGAAAAAATGAAATGTGAAGAAAAATGAGCAGAATTAATGCCACCAAGTTTAGTCAAGAGACTTAGAATGACACTTTCGAGTTATTTTTTGATAACCCTGTTGCTGAGATCTTGATCAAGACTTTAAAAAGGAAATACATCTAATGCTTTAACTATAATAAAAAAAAGTAACAACATTTTTATAGTTAAACCATTACATTCATTTCCAGTCTTTTTTTAATACTTAAAATTTCACCTACTGAATACAAATTAACAGTTAGTGCAGAATATTATTTGGTTTAACAACTTCTAAGCATTGAATGGTGGGTAGTAGGAGGCTGGTGTAGTTACACGAGGCACTGATACCTCGAACTTTAAACACCACCATGATACGGTAATAGTTTTAGGGGTCTTCTTTATCCAGCATATTTACATGAACTTGAACCTGGAAGTAGAACAAAAGGAGTAATCATTGATAATGCATTCGGCACAAACCAGCCATAAATCTCGTTGTAGATATCAGTATGACAGAGTTACCAGCTTGAATAACTTACATAGATAACTGGGGACGTTGACACCCTTACCTTTTCCAGATGTATTGAATGGGAAGTGAAACGCAAGCAAACACGTCCATATGATATAAACTCGAGTTTTGAGAGTCCAAAAATTATTTTCCACTTAGATAGATTAACGTCTCAATATACAGCACCAAACAGAACGTTGTACATAACGGTACTAAATTGACATTCGTACCTCCTAGACCCTGTTGTGACCCCACCGTTCTAAGAGTTGCCAAACGAATGAAACTCTGTTTTAGTTAACAAGCCAAAGGTTTATTTACAATTACAATTACAAATATACTCTCTTTCTTTCTCCCAGTGACTACTTACAGTAGTAAGTAGTCACCGGGAGAGAGAAAGAGAGTAAGGAAGTTGAGTTGACCACGTTACCTGGGAAAAGACAAACAACATATCATGAGAAACAGAGGGCAGACACCGACCTTGAATTTTTTTTCTCGGTTTTCTGGGGTTGTTTTAATATGCTTGTCCACTGTGTGACGTCCAGTGTGTGAAGCCCCTTTTGGAGCCCACCCCCAAAATGGTGCTTGTAAACTTTTGTCTTCTTATATCTTCAGGACTAGTGTTCAGCTGAATGTCTTTACCTCATCGTCTCACTGCCAACCCCCTCAAATATAAGTCATCACCTCCCTTCTGCTTGGTGTCGATGGGAGGAACGACCGCTTCTGTTGTTTCCACACATACGTAGAAGATTTTGGGACCTACAGTTTTCTCCAGTCATCATCACCTAATGTAGTCATTCACTCGTGAACAGCTAATACACAAGTGCCTTAGCATAAGTCACACAGAGGTTAACTCTATGTCTGTCTTTTTTCTAATCATTTTTCTTCTCTCTCTCTCTCTCTCTCTCTCTCTCTCTCTTAAGAAATTAGCCTTTCGTTTTCTTTATAACTAACCATATTACGTTACTTTGCAGTCAATATGATGACCGACTGTAGTAAGAAGTCGTTACTACATTTTGTACCTTTATCTTTTTATTGTATCATTTTCACAGTGGTAAAATAAAAGAAACATACACAGAAAATTCAGAAATGACAGAAGTGACTTCATAATAGTTCTTCTCGGTCTTTATTTTCAAAATCAAGTAATTGTGGAATGACTAATCTTACATGTAATATCAATTACAAAAACAATTTTATAAATTTACTCTCTGTCTTTGTCTCTGTCTCTCTTTCTCTCTCTCTCTCTATATATATATATATATATCTTTCTCACACTCACAAACATATGTATGCATACACGCATGAACGCCACTCACTCACACACACACACACACACACACCTGAACGCACCCACACACAGAGACTCAAATTATCATATATATATATATATATATATATATATATATATATGCTAGATATCTTTGTTTAATTGCATATCAGCATTCGTGGGTTATGTAATTCTAAAGTGAACCTTGCAAAAGGATATTAGTAGTACTAAGTAACCCATATCAAAGAGGATGAGGGGAAATATATATAAGTGAACTATATATATATATATATATATATATATATATATATAGTGTATCACAAAAGTGAGTACATTTCTGCCGATATTTAAGTAAATCTCTTCATGGGACAACACAGACAAAATGACTTTGACACAATAAAAAATAGTTTGTGCAGCTTAATTAATAGAGTTAATTTATTTTCCCCTCAAAATAACTCAAAATATAACCATTAAAAGCTAAACCCCTGCCAACGAAAGTGAGTATACCCCTTAGGGAGAGTTGTCAATATTAACATACACCATGTCAATTGTCAATATTTTGTGTAGCCACCATCATTATCCAGAACTGCCTTTACTCTCCTGGGCATGGACTTTACCAGAGCTTCACAGGTAGCCACTGGAATGCTCTTCCACTCCTCCATGACGACGTCGGGGAGCTGGTAGATATTTGAGACTTAGCACAGCTTCACCTTCCGCTTGAGGATCCCCCAAAGATGTTCTATTGGGTTCAAGTCAGAAGACATGCTTGGCCAGCTTTACCCTCAGCCTCTTCAGTAAAGCAATGGTCGTCTTGGAGGTGTGTTTGGAGTCATTGTCATGCTGGAACACTGCCCTGCGACCCAGTTTCTAGAGGAAGGGGATCATGCTCTGCTGCAATATTTCACAGCACATGTTGGAGTTCACGTTTCCCTCAATGAAATATAACTCTCCAACACCAGCAGCATTCATGCAGCTTTAGACCATGACATTCCCACCACCATGCTTGACTGTAGGCATGACACACTTATCTTTGTATTCCTCACCTGGTCGCCGCCACACATGCTTGAAGCCATCAGAACCAAACAAATTAATCTTCATCTCATCAGACCATAGAACATGGTTCCAGTAATTCATGTGCTTTGTTGACATGTCTTCAGCAAACTGTTTGGAGGCTTTCTTGTGTATTGTCTTCAGAAGAGGCTTCCTCCTGGGGTGATACTTATTTGATGTAGAGTGTGGTGTATGGTCTGACCACTAACCGGCTGACCGCCACCTCTTCAATCTCTGCAATGCTGACATGACTCCTACGCCAATCTTTCAAAGAAAGCATTTGGATGTGACGCTCAACACGTGCGCTAAGTTTCTATGGACGACCTACTCGAGGCCTGTTCTTTTAAAACGCTGGATGATCTTAGCCACTGTGCTGCAGCTCAGTTTCAGGGTGTTGGCAATCTTCATGTAGCGCAACAATACGTCTTTTAAGATCCTCAGAGAGTTCTTTGTCATATGGTGCCATGTTGGAACTTTCAGTGACCACTATGAAAGAGTGTGAGAGCTGCACTACAAATTTGAACACACCTGCACCTTATCAGCAGGGGCCTGGTAACACTAATGAGTTACATGACATTTTGGAGGGAAAATGACAATCAGTACTCAATTTGGACATTTAGGGGTGTAGTTTCTTAGGGTTGTACTCACTTTTGTTGGCAGGGGTTTAGTTTTTAATGGTTATATTTTGAGTTATTTTGACGGGAAAATAAATTAACTGTTATATAAGCTGCATACAGACAATTTTTCATTTTGTCAAAGTGTCATTTTGTCGCTGTTGTCTCATGAAGAGATATACTTAAATATCTGCAGAAATGTGAGGGGTGTACTCACTTTTGTGATACACGGCATATACATATATATATATATATATATATACCTACTTGTGTGTGTGTGTGTGTGTGTGTGTGTGTGTTTGCATGTGTGCGTTTCACGAACAATTGTTAAATCGTCAGACTACTACTGTGCAACAAGATGTTAATGAAACTTTAAGTTATAGACCGTATTTAAAAATGTAACACATTGAATTTTTTTAACTTTTTAATCGACGTTTCTCATAAAACGCATATTGCACATTATAAAATGTTTTCATATATATCTGAAAAACATTTCGTCCAAAACCTTCACATTAGTATATATATATATATATATATATCCAGAGAGAGAGAAAGAGAGAGAGAGAGAGAGAAATTGATAACACGGTAATCAAAGTGGAAGGAGAGATTTATTAAGCAGTCGACACTATATATATATATATATATATATACGTGTGTGTGTGTGTGTGTGTGTGTGTGTGTGTGTGTGTGTTTCTGTGTGTGTGTGTTTTCGGCACGGAGTTGCTCGAATAAATCAAATGTGTACCAAAAGTTATATATATATATATATATATATAACAAGAAAAAGTTGGCCGCTTAATCAGTGAATCAACTTATACACATTTTTCCTTGGTTTATGTATTTTACATTTTTAACATCCATCGTTGACTTAACATCGCTTATATCACCCCTCATATACCTGGTGATGGTTCAGTAGAACCGAAATACTACTGTGTCGACTTCTCAATAAATCTCTCCTTCCTCTTGGATTACTTTGTTATCAATTTTTCTGTACATATTGTCGGATTATAATCTATTGTTTACTTCCATATATATATATATATATATATATATATATATATAACTTATTTAATAAAAGCACTAATGGTAAGGGAAAAACCCGCAAGTAATTCGATGATAAAAGATACAACAAATCACTGTCTAGGGGAAATATGAATATATATTGGGGAAAAAAAGAAAAGGCCAACCTTGTCATACCAATTGAAATAAATCAATAGATACGCAATTGATTGGTCAAAAGAAAAAAAACACCGTAATGGCTGCTAAGCTAAAGGTGCAAAAAAGTGCTCAATACTAAGTAGAGCAAAATAATGACAAAAATTATTTCGTAAGTCAGGAACTAATCTACTACAGTTTCACCTAAGCGGCTCATCAGGGTACCTGATATATATATATATATATATATATATATATATATATATATATATATATATATATATATATATATACAATTTTTGGTACACATTTGATTTATTCGAGCATCCCCGTGCCCCAAAACTCTCTTTCTCACACACACAGATATATATATATATATATATATATATATATATATATATATATATATATTAGACAACACGCTATTCAGCCTGTTTGACGCTTATTACATGGTTTACTATTGTGGCTTTGAGCCTGATAAGCCATAAAATACCAACATATAGAGTTATTTCATCGTTTGGCTTGGTTTTATTTATCTATTTGTTTAATTGCTAATCAACTTTTATGAGTTATTGAGTACCAAACCTACCTTGTAGAAGAACATCTATGATACTATCTAACCCATAACTGTGGGAGATTGGGGGGGTCTTACTTTTCCCAAGAACATTAGAACGAAAATGGACGTAATAACCCTAATAGAGGTCGAACTCCCTTATTTCGAGATAGTAGTCCAGTACTTTAGCCTTAATTTTAGAGTACCTCCCTATACCTCACTGAAAAATAATAAGCAGTAAACTAGCCATGCTAACTCATAATTTTGTTCGGTAAACCACCAGTACTTACTACAATCCATGATCTTGTGCCAGACAGTGATAAACACAATAAGGATGTATCTGTGTTCGAGATATAAAAGAGGATTCCTGGCAAATGTAAACATTTTCTTTGACACCAGAGAAGTGACAATACGACACCATAATGGAACCTATTTCTTAATCACAGAAGGATTTTAAGATCACAAGACCAATTACGCTGGTCACCATATCAAGTATGATCAAAGGCCGATGACTGACTACCCTGTTATCATTACGTCTGTTTTCAGCTTCGTCTCAGCAGCTGTGATCAACGGCTCTGTTATCACGACAAAAGCGAGAAGCAATGACTTATTAAGACTAATTAAATTCGAATTAATATGACCACAATCATCACGCGTCACATGGTCAAATCAGCGCCTTAAATGGGTTATGTAATTATTTACGTTATTACTCAATAAAGTGTAAAAATATCCAAGTATTTCTACGTGCAACAAATTTATCTGTTAAAATATCCATCTACTTTTGACTACAATCGTCAGTATATATATATATATATATATATATATATATATCTTTAAGAAAAAATCGAAGACCGGTTAATTTAGGATTATAAATTTATTTCCATCCTGTTTTTCAGTTTCTGGTGTATATATATATATATATATGATAGATAGATAAATATTTGTGTGTGTGTGCATTTACGCAACTCCTCTACTACGATCAGGATGCGACACAGCGTCAATATGTCAGCGGAATTCAGCAGAGATGAATTCAGAGTTTTCCTTCTCCTTGACTGGTTGTCAAACTAAAGCTTAAAAACTGAATCTGCCCAACTATTTAGGCGTAGCTTGAAAGAGAACAGATGGATTGGCGAGAAGTTATTCAAACAGCATCGTCTAGGTTTTGAACTCGGGTTGCTGATTTCATTTCCTGCGAGGAAAATTATTAGAGTAAGTGTACCATTATATATATATATATATATGGGGGGATGTGTATATGTGTATGTATGTGAGTGTGTATTTGTGTGAATATGTGTAAATATATATGTGTGTGAGAGTGTGTGTATATATTCGTGGTCTATTCCATAAGTTTCCAGCCTTTTTTGTACAGGCATTTAAAATGGTCGTAAACTCTTGAAAGTTCAGTATGTTATTGATATACATCTTATGAGATGACTGACTATTTTTTATGATTTCAAGTTTAAATGAACAGCTACAGCAGGAATTGGAATACACCCTACTAAAACCTGATTGTCACAGCTGGTGAATTTCAAAAATGCAATCTGTACTTTAGAAGAACGATATGCAATCAAATTCTGTTTTAAACTTGGAAAAAATGACATGTGATGAAAGTTGGATATACTGCTATGACACAGAGACCAAGAGACAGAGTTCCCAGTGGAAGCATACTGTCTCTCCAAGACCCAAAATGCCCAGACAGAGCAATTCCACCCACAAACCTTTGATGATCCCTTTTTTGACAGCTCTGGCATGATCTACATACACTGGGTTCCCACTGGACAGACAGTCAACAAGGAATACTATGTGGAGGCTTTAAGGGGGTTCAGGAAGAGATTCCGTCGGAAGAGGTTTGCACTCTTCAAATTGGCTTAGTGGCATTTCCACCTGGACAATGCACCAGTCCACAACCTCATCCTTGTCACAGACTATTTGACCAAGATGGGCATCAAGACAGTTGCTCACCCTCCCTATAGTCCAGACCTTGCTCCTTGAGACTTTTGCCTATTCCCTAAGCTCACAGGCTGTCGTTATAAGACAATAGAGGAGATGAAAGAGGCTGTGACGAAGGTCATTGACACGTTCACACAAGAGGACTCCCATGAGGCCTTCCAGAAGTTGTTGGAACGGTACAAGTGTATTGTAGCCGGAGGAGATTACTTCGAAGGGGACTAGAGTTTCATGTGTGTACTATCAATAAAAGTGCCCTTACTAAAAAAGTCTGGAAACCTATTTAATGATCCTCCTATGTGAGTGTGTGTATATATATATATATATGTGTGTGTGTGTGTGTGTTTATGTCAGTAAATGTATATGTAAGTAAATATAAATATATATATATATATATATGTGTGTATGTGTGTGTGTGTGTGTAAATATATATACATGTGTGTGTGTGTGTGAATATATACACATGTATGTGTATATATATATATATATATATACAGGATCTGGCAGAATTATCCCTGAAGTTTAGAACAGATTTTTTAAAAAAGGGAAATATAGCTACTATTGAAAAAAATGTTTTACTATAAGTAAGAACAATATTTGTCATTTTATTTCCAAATTGTCACCACTTTTTTTCGAAGATTATATTATCTGAAGACCAGCCACTTGTGAGCAATACACTCCTGATTCCTCAGTGTGGTGTTCTGCAGCGCTCCCCAAGTCATTTCCTCTTGTTTTGCTGCAATTCACATGAATAAATTCTTTCAGTTCTAAGGTTGTCTGCAACCTACGTTTAAGAACTTGATTCTTCGGGTATCGCCAGAGGAGACAATAACAATTAGACAGATTAGTGGGGGGACAGCCGTGAGATTTCTTCACGTAAAGAGATGAGGTACAAAGGAAAAATTGATCTGAAACGCACGATATTCACCATTTTCCGTCATGCTAGCAACTGAAATAACATGACTGCTGCTTCATAACTCTACCCGCTCATCCCTAATAACACTAGCGGGACGGCAATTTTCAATACATGAGATAATTCTACAAGATCAGATAGATAGATCGATAGATATATAGATGAAGGAAAAAGGAAGGAGGGAAAAAGAAAAAGGCTTATCTTTCGTCAAACGTAAGAAATAATTGATACCTTAAAGAAACTGCCAAGTCAGGTAGGGCTATAGATGTGTAATACATCCATTACCCCCACCGGGACCACGGTCAGATGTGGGTGGTGACCCGTAATACTCGAAAACGGGATCCTTGCGGATGAGCAGTCCGTAACCCGACATCAAAAGTGGTCAGGTGACCTCAGAGTACTTGCTAACACCCCACCCCCTCGTTTAGGGTCTCCAACTTAACTTTTTTACTTTATAAATAGAATTAATAATATTGAAAAACAGTACTTAAAATTAATTAACGGTGTACAAAGAAATGATCTCTGGCTTATTAAAAATAATACTTCCTACAAAGTAATCGCTTACAAATTTATACATACATACATACATACAGTTTTTAAAGAATTAATGTTAAACACAATTTAATCAAGATCCATGCATGCCCTCTCAGAATTTCTTTATTCATTTATTCATGTGTGTGTGTGTGAGTGTGTGTGAGTGTGTGCGCACGCGCGCCAGCACGTGTGTATGGGTTAAATAATTGATTGATAGAATCAATAGTTTAGCATGTAGGGTAGAACCGTTTAATACGCGGAAAAAACACAGTATGTCAATCAGTATGATTGAAATCTATTGAATCCGTGGACAATCTGAGACGACGGATCTCATAGGATACTTTCAATTAGATAACCAAAACAGTTCTGGAAATTAGGAATAAGTTCGTCAGTTAATGATAAACGCGTGACAAGGTCGGTTGAATTTTAAATCTATGATAGCTGGTTCCCTTTCGTGCGCTAAAGGTGATGAAAAGAAAATGTCATCAAAGTAATAAATGAATTATGTGCGCATAAAAATGAGGTCACGTTGTCGTTCATCATGGCAGCTGTGAACAGGAGGTAACGTTAGACGACAACAAGCAATAAAGAAGATGGTGCTATAAAAGATAAAGGAGACAACTGACAAGAAGACCGAAGAACCCAGAGAAGTAAGCAGATGGGCGCTTGGTGATCGTAGATTAAGGGTTAGATATCACATAAGTAAGTATATAATAGCAATTAACAAACATGGTGTCGTCAAAAAAGAATCACTCAGTTGGTTATCGGGAGAACGAAATGCAACGACCTAAATTTTGTGGCCAGCGAAACCACCCCTCCCACCAATATTAAGTCTATAAAAAAGTGTGTTGGATTCTTCTGTGACCACAGGTCTGACCTTTTCCATTCTAATCTCATTGTTATCTCTTCATCATGCTTTTGGCCCTTTCTCTCTGCCAACTTCAAAACATCGCAACGACTTTCAAAGTCAATTTTTCAATCGTTCTTGTTAATTAAAAATTTACCCACGGTAAATGTTATTATAAAAGATCAATCAACGTAAGAGAGGGGGTGTCATCGTGGTGTAATGCTTAAAGCGATGGACTGCGGAATCATAGTACGCGAGTTCGTACTCCAGTCACGCTATTATGTTCACTTTCGGGCAAATACCCTTGGGAAAGGTACGAACCTCCTTATCCTCCCAGCTATGGGTTAAATAATACCACTACTGTTCTTCTAGGATAATGGCTTTGGCATTGTTGTTGGCGCCTGTAGTCGAGGGAGGCTCCCTTTTCGATAACTACTACACCAGGGTGTAGTCGAGCGCACAACTCCTTTCCCTGGGTTGCTCCACTACCTTTGATCCTTACCTTATAATGCTGAGTGTTAAGCAAGGAGTTTACTATTTTTTGAGTCTTTGGTATGATTCGACCTGCGACTGAATCTGGGTCTACCGGGCCATTGGCGAACACTCTAACCATCATGCCATTGTCCGTCATTAAATAACCTAAGAAAGGTTGAAATGCCATTAAAAGAAGAAAGAAACGTAAGAGAACAGAGATCTATTAATAATATTGCGATGTCATCACGTACAGATTTGTTAATAATATGCTTATATCATCTCTCCGAGATCTAGTAGTTATATTCTCACATCATTGCTTGGTATTTATGTTGCTATATGGAATTTTAAGAAGAAATATTTTAATCCTAAGATTTATCAGTTAAAACCCAGTAGTTTCGTTCTTTTGTATGAAGTTGTTATCTTTATTTCAAGTGGATAGAGTGTTCACCAATGACCCGGGAGAAAGGGGTTCAATCCCAGGTCAAGTCATACCAAAGACTAAAAAATGGTACTTGATGCCTCTTTGCTTAACACTCAGCATTATTAAGTACATATCAAGGATAAAGTGGAGTAATCCAGATAAAAGAGTGGCGCCTACTCTTACACCTCGGTGTAATAAAAAAGGGAGCCTTCGGGTCGCCCTCGACTATGGTTGCAAACTTTACTTTTTTTTACTTTTCTACCTGGAAGTATGCTTTAATCTAATATCTTTGGGCTTTATGACATATCAACCTTCGTGTTTTTTATCAAATGTAAAATCATCCTTGTAAAAAAAACAAAAACAATAGCGGTGCTATTTAATTCGTATCAGCAGAGATGCAGTGGTTCATGCCTTTCTTTGGAGTAATTTTCGGAAAGTGAACGTAATAACGAAACTGAAATTCGAACTCACTTATTACGATGTTGCAGCTTAGCACGTTAGCCACTACACCACGGAGACTTCTGTGCCTAACTGAAAGTACGCAATAACCTAATTGTTGATGTTTAGTTAGATTGGAAGAATAATAACCGATTACCACGTTTCTGTCAAAAGCTGCGTTGTTTCCGCTTGTGATGATTTTTATGAGAATCTGCATGAAGGTTCTTATTTATTGCTGGGAAAAATGCATTGTAGATATTGAAGACGTGAAAAATATAATAAAATTTTAGGAACTAACTGTTCCTAAAATTTTATTATATATATATATATATATTGTCTCTTTTTCTGTTTTAGTCCTTTGAAATAAAGGAGAGAGTACTTTCGGAATGTTATTCATATATACACGTATTTCGCTTTCCACATTAGTGAATATCTGATTTGAGCAAACGTCTTCTAAATTAAGAACTGTTCAGATTAGTAGACCTCTCCTCCCCACACACACACGTCGCCATCTTTACTTGCCAAGCAGCGTCTGCCAGTTAACATAATTGTGAATACGGGCTAACTGGTCACTTGGGGAAGGAAATGAGAATATTTGTAATAAAAGAAATATGTTGCCTTTTAAGTCTGGTCGAGCAAAGAAAGTGATCAATAGATATACTAAGTCGTAAGATAACAGGCTAATATCTACCCGATGATAATACATCAAACGGGATGCTGTCTGGATGATGAAGAACAACGCCGGCACTGTAATAGAGGGCCATTTTATCGAGTCGGAATCTAATATCTGCTTCTTTGAATAGATGCTGCCAATGATGGCTGGAGAAGTTAGTCCATTGGATTTATTCTGATTTCAAACACGACAACCGATGGGGATATTAGAAGCATTTGTTCTACTTTTCTCTATAATGTATCATAAAACAAATGCATATAAACTAATTCATATCTCTTATTAAAGATATATATATATATATATATGTTAAGAAAGACATCATTTTATATATATATATATATATATGTTAAGAAAGACATCATTTTATATATATATATATATATATGTTAAGAAAGACATCATTTTATATATATATATATATATATATATATATATGTTAAGAAAGACATCATTTTATATATATATATATATATATATATATATATATATATATATATATATATATATGTTAAGAAAGACATCATTTTATATATATATATATATATATATATATATGTTAAGAAAGACATCATTTTATATATATATATATATATATATATATGTTAAGAAAGACATCATTTTATATATATATATATATATATATATATATGTTAAGAAAGACATCATTTTATATATATATATATATATATATGTTAAGAAAGACATCATTTTATATATATATATATATATATATATATGTTAAGAAAGACATCATTTTATATATATATATATATATATATATATGTTAAGAAAGACATCATTTTATATATATATATATATATATATATATATATGTTAAGAAAGACATCATTTTATATATCTATATATATATATATATGTTAAGAAAGACATCATTTTATATATATATATATATATATATATATGTTAAGAAAGACATCATTTTATATATATATATATATATATATATGTTAAGAAAGACATCATTTTATATATATATATATATATATATATATATGTTAAGAAAGACATCATTTTATATATATATATATATATATATATATATGTTAAGAAAGACATCATTTTATATATATATATATATATATATATATATATATATATGTTAAGAAAGACATCATTTTATATATATATATATATATATATATATATGTTAAGAAAGACATCATTTTATATATATATATATATATATATATATATATGTTAAGAAAGACATCATTTTATATATATATATATATATATATATATATATATGTTAAGAAAGACATCATTTTATATATATATATATATATATATATATATATATATTTATTTGTTTATTTATGAGGTATTTTGCAACCGTTTCAGCTTATTCATCATTAGTGCAGTAAAATTTTGGTTTAATTTTTGATGTGAAAAAAATGACATCAAACGAAAAAATGAGAAGAAAGACGAAAAAAAATGGTTGTTGCACTCTTCCTCTATTTCCGTTCAATTTGAAACTAGACTGACTTCTGCTTTGGGTGTTTGAAATTATTTCTTAGTTTTAATAACGTCAGCGTTTTTTTTTTAGAGGTGATAACAAAAGTATTGAATGAAAATATAATCTACTTATAATTAATAAGTCTTTTGTACTTATTATTTCCATATAGCAGTATCGACACAACCGCTGCCTGGAAGAAACTGCGTTTCATTTTATCAGTTAGGTCCGACTTCCATATGATCGAGAGCCTATCGATAGCTGTCCATGCCTTCGTCAGTCGTGTGTCGATGTCTTTCTCGGTTGATGAGACGCTGCTTCCTAGGTAGGTGAATTTGTCGACTAGTTTCAGAGAGGCTCCGTCTAGTGTGGCAATGTTGCCCGTTTGGTTGTAACACATATATTCGGTTTTGTTTGCATTGACATGGAGGCCAATGCCAGCTGCGGCTCGTTCCAGACTATGCAGTAGTGTCTCTGCTTGATTAGGCGTATTGGCTAGTAACGCCAAGTCATCAGCATAGTCGGCGTCCGTGATTGTTTTTGCGGGGTACCTTTTGCTTCTTCTCTTAGTCAGCTGGAAGCCATTTTCTCTGATTTTGTCGATCGAAGTCCTAAGCACGTAGTCTAGACAGATGATAAAGAGGTACGGGGCTAGTGTGTCTCCTTGTAGTACTCCTGCAACTATGTCGAAGTATTCCGTGTCTCCACCGCTTACGAAGCGGCTGGAGAGGAGGCTGGACGGAAATTATACAAGAATGTTGAGAGCAGTATTAAACAAGTCCTGGCGACAACACCCCACGAGACTCCAACTATACGGACACTTGCCCCCCATCACAAAAACTATACAAGTTCGACGAACCAGACACGCAGGACACTGCTGGAGAAGCAAGGACGAGCTCATAAGCGATGTACTCCTGTGGACCCCCACACATGGATGTGCAAGAGTGGGACGACCAGCACGAACTTACATACAGCAGCTATGTGAGGACACGGGATGTAACCCTGAAGACCTGCCGGAGGCGATGAATGATAGGGAGAAATGGCGAGAGACGGTCAGGGATATCCGCGCAGGCGGCGCGACATGATGATGATGACTTATTATTTAGTAGTTTAACTAAAAAAGGAATTAAGTTTTAAAAAATGATCTTTGTGTAAAAGTATCATTTTTAGAAATAATGCTAGATTCAACGGGTCTTCTCTGTTGATTATTGTGTATTTGAACAAAGTGTTCTATATCGACCCTCAACCGAGCCGTCAATCAAGAGATTCACCTGTGTAAATAAGCGGAAGAACAGCGGAAGCAGGTGAACGTGAGAAAATAATATAACCAGCTGCCCGGGCGGTTTGAGTAAGTTGGAGAAAGGATGCCGAAGTGAGAACCAGCTGCAGACAGAGGGCTTTGGGTCCTTAGTGACCCCCGGTTGAGCAATCAAGCCAAGATGCAAAAGAAATGCTGCTATGGTCGAGGAAGAACTTGGGTCAATATAGCAGTCCGTCCTTGTCTCCACTCATTTCTCAAACACAACAAACATCACCTTTTCGAAAATAAAGTGTGAGCGATTTATATATTTATAAAGAAGTGTATTTGGTCGTAATTGAAGTTGTCATTATCACTTGATTATGTTCCCGTGTATATATGTATATGCGCAGTTTTATGTGGCTATACAACATTGTATTAAAAATTTGGTGCCGAAGGCCAGTTCGCGCCGATATGGCGTGGTATCGAACCTGAATTGAACTAGACGATCAAAGCAACGGCCGATAAGGATTTTGAAACTCGGAGAAAGAAGAGAAACCAAGAGAGAATCGGAAACAGAATGCAACACTTCAAGGGCTAACGAGGCATAAGAAATGGAGAGGCAGAAAATAATGTGGTAGGCCCCAGATGAAAAAAAAAAAAAGACCAAAGAAATCGAGAAGAAAGCACGAAAAGAAAAAAAAAAAGAAGGTAAATTGCCCATTCAATATAATTTGTTCTCTCTGACGTCATATTAGGGTTTTGTGCTGAAAGAATTTGTAATGATTATAAAAATGGAAATAATTTTAGAAGAAAAAAAATGATTGAGCCCTACATGTGAAGCATTGAATACAATTACTACTGAGTGTAATGTAGTAACAAAGTAAGGGAGAAGGAAACGGAAGAAGAAAGATGGCCTGTGGACATACTGTTCCTGTGTTAAAATGATTGACAGGTCGTAATGTAAACTTCCACTTGGATTTTGAGTTTTAATTTTTTATAATGAATTTGATAGTAAACAAATTTTTTATGGATGAAAATTTGTATTAACTTGTGAATACTGTCCTAACGCATAGTAATTCGAAATTAGGATTTTAATCCGAGATCTGGGAGGATTTCGGGGTATCAATGATGTTGTCTGGAGAATGCTCATATACCTCTGGATCCGTAGTTAAGGCTGTGGGACGAGTTTGATGTTCGGAAAAGTTGTGGAAATTGGAAGTATTCTTTGAAGTCTCCCTAGAATGGGATCGATATCTTGGGTACTGGTAGAAGCATACCAGATTTTATGAAGGTTTTCCCCTGGAGAGGGGTTGAGGGGTTTGAGATTTTATTGAAGTACTGACTGGTTGTGAAGGTCCCCTTGGATTGGGGTTTGAGGTTTTATTGAAGTATATGTGTGGAATCTTGACAATCTTGTAGACGTGCCGGAAAATTTGTGGACTCGGTTTTGGATTGTTCTCGAGGGGGAAATGTAGTTGGCCGAATGGATGAATAAATAAAGTACTCCGTTAACTATTGAAGAAGACAGTAAAAGTTTTGAGTTGCTTAGGAAAGACCCCGCTCCGGGGATATTTTGACTCATCTTTGGAAGTATTCAAGAAATTAGTATAGTGTTGTCATGTTCAGAACTAGTAAAAATGAAGAAATGATGACTGGATACGAGCCATGCTTTTGTAGAAATACTTGCTGAATGAAGAAAGAATATAGCTGAAAAAGTTTGATTAACGAACAATGCTTGTTTTATGGAAATACTTGTTAGAAATTGAATAAATGGGGAAGCATGAACTCATTGTTATTATATTAAGGTAAAGACTGAGAGAAGCAGATATAAGGTTTTTAAAAAATAGTGAAAGAGCAATTTATTAATAATAAAAAAAGGACAACAGGACAATGGAAAAAGACAGAAAGAAAAAAAAAGAAAAGAAGAAAAGAAACTTCAATACTGTACAACAAATCATAAAAAAAGAAAGAAAAACAAACATTTTTTTGGAAAAATAGACAGTGAATAGATTGAACAAAAGAAAAACCGAACATTTGTTTAAACTTTGTGATCTTTAATTGTGGACATATTAATATTGTTTTGACTTGTTCAGATTGCTTGAAAAATTAGTAAAAAAAAAAAAGTGTTTGTTTCAGTTTTAAGGTGACATTAGAAAATTTTTTTTCAGTTTAATATTATGAAATTTGACGAAAACCATTAACAGGGGATTTGATATTAAGTTTATGAAGATTGTAAAATGATGCTGATACTAAATTTTTTTGGAATATTGGGTTTTCGTTGAATAGGAAATACTTTTTTGGGGTTTCTGTTTTTGAGCGAATCGTGGGCTGACTTGAGATTAGCACAGAGATTCATCCAAGTTGCCTTACAGATTGTTTTGGGCATACGGTAAGAAGTAACTCTATAGAGGAATTCACCATTCCATGGATTTATTGAAGGCTTGTGGTGGCCAGTATTTTCAGATTGGAGTTCCAAGTTGATGGAATAAAGGAAAGAAAGGCGTGTCATGCTACAATATTTTGTGGATGATGTCTGAATCTTTCATTCCTGATGATGTTTTGGATTCGTGCATGGTTTGGCGAAGTGAAATGAATCTAGAAAAGGCGAGGTGCCTATATCTTAGTAGCCACAAGGGTGTAATCAGGTAAAACATGGACCCCACACATGGCCGTGCAAAAGTAGGACGATCAGCACGAACATACATACAGCAACTATGTGAGGATACAGGATGTTGTCCTGAAGACCTGCCTAGGGCGATGAACGATAGGGAGAAGTGGCGAGAGAGGGTCAGGGATATCTGTGCTACCAGCCCGACATGATGATGATGATGATTTTAGGTGGTTTACTGCATGCACGTCAGATTGTGATACATTTCGATGTATTGTTATCTTATGGAACTGCGATGCATTGTTTTGGGCCATGATTTTTATGAATTTATGAGGAAATTTTTGGGCCTCGAAGATATTGTTTTTTAATTAGTGGAATTCTCCAGTTACTCCAGGTAGGAACCTGTTGAGCGAAGGACTAGAGCGTGTTCATAAGGAATCCAGGGGAAATGTTTTGCTAGAATGAGCAGGGTCAGAAGGTTTGTGAACAGGATCTGGGACCAGAGTATGGTCCTTTTATGGTTTTGAAATTCTTCAAGGAATTGCAGAGGGCCCTATTGTGTTTGGGAAGATGAAAGATGCATCTGTATTGTACTTTGATGCGCGCATGTCAGGATAGCCAACCGCGCAAAAAATAGTATGAAATAAATTTAGATAATAATTAGCCTGGGCAAGTGTTACATAGTAAGAAGGTCGCTTTCAAATTAAATTTTTGTATTTTGCTGTTGTTCAAGTAATTTCTTTTTGTATTTTTGCTGTTGTTGTCCTTTGGCATTATTTGTAAGATGTGTATATGAGGGGGACAGAAGAAAATGTATATGAGGGGGACGTGAAGAAAATGTCCACATGTGGAATTTTGAAAAATAAGAATGGGAGGATTGTTATATATTGATCCTTGACCGAGCTGTCAATCAAGAGATTCACCTGTGTAAATAAGCGGAAGAACAGCGGAAGCAGGTGAATGTTAGAAAAAAATATAACCAGCTGCCCAGGCGGTTCGAGTAAGTTGGAGACAGGATGCCGAAGTGAGAACCAACTGCAGACAGAGGGCTTTGGGCCCTTAGTGACCCCTGGTTGAGCAACCCAAGCTAAGATGCGAAAGAAATGCTGCTATGGTCGAGGAAGAACTTGGGTCAATATAGCAGTCCGTCCTTTCTTCACTTATTTCTCACACACAACAAACAACACCTTTTCGAAAATAAAGTGTGAGATATATATATATTTATAAAGAAGTGTATTCGTTCGTTATTGAAGTTGTCATTACCGGTTGATGTTTCCGCGTATAAGTGTATATTTGTATATGTACACGTGCAGTTGTATTGTGGCTATACAACACAAAGACTTTGGAATATTTAAAATTAAAATTACGTTTGGTTTCGAAATAATCTTTAACTAAAGCATTACGAAAATCTTCAAATTTAGAATATCGATTGAATTCATAAATATGTTTTTTTATCGTCCTGTCAGTTTCAATGTAAATCCGATTCCAAACGTTACAAGAGATAGCATATACGTAAGCATTTGATGTTATTTTATTATCATTATAATTATACTCCCTGTGAGTTTTTTTTCCACCAGTGTTAACTGATGATTTTTCTCTAGAGTCCAAGATACAGCAAGTGTCCTAATATCCCCAGGACTCTTCTCAGTATTCTGGCCGATCTCAACAGAGCTGGGGTAAGGATAGTCTCGATTCGTCATCTGATTTACAGCTCTTCCAGTCCGCTTTCCAAACGTTCGGGGAGCGTTCCAAGCGCTCCTGTTACAATTAGTATCCGCGTCACCCTCATCTTCAACTGCTTTATTATTTATTTAGCAAGGTCTAATTACTTGTCTCTCTTTTCGCTTTCATTGATTTTCACTCTCTGTGGTCCGCTGGGACGGCCTAATCCATACATGGCAAGTTCTCTCTTCTTTTTTTAAAAATTATCACTATGGCTGGAATTCTGGCTGGAAATAGGTGGTCTGTTTGTATCTGAAAATCCCTGAGGAATTTCATTCATCGCATTTTCAAGGACAGATTCTTGTTTGTGCATGTAACATTTACTGTTGATTATTATAATTTTCGCTCTAGTTTACTTTTTTACTCTAGTTGTAAGTGATATTTTTCCACTGAAGTTTGAGTGACAACGAGTCCCCCAGCTCTCAAAGATTCTTCTGAATATTCTTGCTCATTTTAACGTTGTCGTGATCTGGATAGTATAGATGCTTCCACTGATCTCTCTTTTCCAGTTATTTGGGCATCATTCCAAGTGCATCCGTTACTATTAGTATTACCGTTAATTTCATGGTCCACAGCTTTTTCAGTTTTCTAGCAAGATCTAAATGATTATTATCCTTTTCCCCTTCGAGAGTTTTTCACACTAGCGTTAGCTAATGGTTTCTCATTGGAGTTTGAGTGACAGCAAATCTCCTCAGGTCTACAGGACTCTTCCTAGTATTCTTTCTGATCTTAATAATACTGTAGTCTGAGGAGTGTCTACTTGTCCTCTTATTGTCAAGTCTTCCAGTTTCTTTACCACTCCTTTGGGGGTTGTTCCAAGTGCACCAACCACAGTTGGTATCACCGTCACCTTCATGTTCCATGTTTTTTTAGGTTTTTTTTTAGATTTCTGGCTAGGTCTAGGTACTTATCTTTCTTTTTACTTTCTTTTATTTTCATTCTTTAATCTTCCAGGGCGGCATAATCCACTATTCGGCACGATAATTTTTTTTTTTTTTTTGATAATCACTAGGTCTGGTCGTCTAAGCGATCCATTTGTATCTCAAAGTCGAAGAGATGTTTATTCGTCTCAATTCCCAGAACTGATATGGGTTCATCAGATACCATTTATTCATATGGTCAGATTTAAACTTCTTGCACAGTTCCCGGTGGATTATTTTCCTCACCCAGTAGTGTCTAGTTTTATACTCTTCTAGCGCTGATTTATTACATTCGCTTATTATATTAGTGATTGCTTCTATTATTATTTTTTTTATTATTATTATCATTACCAACCCCTCTGCTCGGGCAGGATATGACACAAGGTCTATTTTTAAGCGGAGTTTAACAGGTTTGAATTCAGAGTTATCCTTCTTTTAGACTAGTCGCCTCACCAAAGCTGAAGAACCTAGTCTGCCCTACTATTTACCCATAGCTGGAGGGAGAATAATTGGATTGATACCTTTCCCAAGGGTATTAGTCCTATGTGAAATGCAATTAGTCTCGTCCAGGATTTGAATTCGTGTCGCCGTGTCCATTTCTAACGGCAGTAACCATTACACCACGGGCACCTCCTTTACCAACCCCCTGCTCGGGCAGAACAGGACACAAGGACAATAATAATGATGATAATAATAATAATGATTATTATTATTATTATTATTCCTTGCGAGTTCTTTCACACTTGCATTAGCAGGTACTATTTACCAACCCCTCCGCTCGGGCAGGACATGACACAAGGTCAATTTTTAAGCGGAGTTTAACAGGTTTGAATTCAAGGCTGAAGTACCTAGTCCGTCCTACTATTTATCCATAGCTGGAGGGAGAATAAGGGGGTTCATACCTTTCCCAAGGGTATTTGCCCGAAAGTGAACGTAATAGCGCGACTGGAGTACGAACTCGCGTACTACGATTCCGCAGTTCATCGCTTTAACCATTACACCACGAGGACACCCCCTTTTTTTACCAACCCCTCCGCTCGGGCAGGATATGACACAAGGTCAGTTTTTAAGCGGAGTTTAACAGGTTTGAATTCAGAGTTTTCCTTCTCCTAGACTAGTTGCCTCACCAAGGCTGAAGAACCTAGTCCGTCCTACTATTTACCCATAGCTGGAGGGAGAATAAGGGGGTTCATACCTTTCGCAAGGGTATTTGCCCGAAAGTGGACGTAATAGCGCGACTGGAGTACGAACTCGCGTACTACGATTCCGCAGTTCATCGCTTTAACCATTACACCACGAGGACACCCCATTAGCAGGTAGTGTTTCAGTGGAGTCTGAGAAACTGCAAGTCTCCTCAAGTTTTCAGGACTCTTCTAAGTATTCTGGCCGACCTCAACACAGCTGTAATTTGAATCTACTTGTCCTCTGATTTTTTCGTTTTGTAATCCTTTTATGAATCCTTTGAGGATTGTTCCAAGTGGACCAATTACAGTTGGTATCACCGTCACTTTCATGTTCCATAGTTTTTTATTTATTTATTTATTTTTATTCAATAACAAGGTCTTAATAATCATCTCTCTTTTCATTTATTTTAAATTTTATTCCGTGGGCGGCCAAGATAGCAAAGTCCACTATTCTGCAATTTCTATTATTATTATTATTATTATCATTATTATTTACTCGTTAGAGTTTTTCACATCAGCGTTAGCTGATGGCCTTTTACTGGAGTTTGAGTGACAGCAAGTCTTCTCAAATCTCCAGAACTGTTCTCGGTATTCTGGCCGTTCTCAATAATGCTGGAGTTTGGATGGTCTCCACTCGTGCGCCAATTTCCTAGTCCTCCAGTCTCTTTAATAATAGTTTAGTACGAAAAGCACCAATCATAATTGGTATAATTGTCATCTTCATGCTCCATAGTTTTTTCAATTCCCGAGCAAGGTCCTGGTACTTGTCCTTCTTTTCATATTCTTTCAGTTTTATTCTGTGGTCAGCCGGGACAGCGAAGTCCACAATTTTGCAAGTTCTCTTTTTTTTTTTTGTTGATTATTATTAGGTCCGGTCTTCTAGCCAAGATTAGGTGATCTGTCTGTATATCAAGCCCCATAGGAGTTTATTTGTGTCATTTTCTTGGACAGCTTCTGGGTTTTGCATATTCCATTTGTTGGTATGGTCATATTTAAATTTCTTGCACATCTCCCATTGGATCACCTTGCTGATCCAATCGTATCTAGTCTTATACTCCTTCTGTGCTAATTTGCTGCATTCGCTTATTATGTGATTGATGGTTTCATCTCGGTCGCAACATAGCCTACATTTGCAATTTTGTTGCGTCTTTATTATTATTATTATTATTTGCAGGTTTTTCACACCAGTCTTAGCAGGTGGTCTTTCACTGGAGTCTGAGTGACAGCAAGTCTCTTCAGGTCTCCAGTACTCTTACGAGTATTCTAACTAATCTTGACAATATGGATGAACTTGATTCTTCTGATTTCCATTTCCTGTAGTCTTTCCCCGCAACCTCTGATAACCATTCCAAGTGCACCAATGACAATTGGTCCAACCGTCACTCTCATATTCCACAGTTTTTTTTTAGTTCTTTTGCAAGATCCAAGTATTTCTCTATCGTTTTTGCTTTCATTAGGTATCAATCTGATTATTATTATTATTATTGTTATTATTTACTCCTTTAGAGTTTTTCACATCAGTGTTAGCTGATCGTTTTTCACCGGAGTTTGAGTGACAGCAAGTCTCCTCAAGTCTCCAGGACTCGTCTCAGGATTCTGGCTGTTCTCAGCAATGCTGTCGTTTGGATAGTCTCTACCCGTCCGCCAACTTCCAAGTCCTTCAGGCCTTTTAATAATCCTTTAGTTATTGTGCCGAACGCTCCAATCACAATTGGCACAATCGTTACTTTCATGTTCCACAGCTTTTTAAATTCTCTAGCAAGGTCGAGGTACTTATCCTTCTTTACACTTTCCTTCAGATTATTTTGTGGTCTGCCGGTACAGCAAAGTCGACAATTTTGCAGATTCTCTTTTTTTGTTGATATTTTGAGGTCTGGTCGTCTGGCCGGGATTAGGTGATCCGTTTGTATGTAGTTCCATAGGAGTTTATGCGAGTCATTTTCTAGGACAGGTGCTGGGTTGTGCATATACCATTTCTTTGTACGGTCGAATTGAAATTCCCTGCACATTTCCCAGTGAATCACCTTGCCGACCCAGTCGTGTTTCGCCTTATACTCCTTTTGTGCTAATTTGGCTGCATTCGCTTATAATGTGATTGATCGTTTCGTCTCTGTCACCGCATAGCCTACATTTACTGTTTTGTTGCGTCTTATCATTTCTCGCTTTGATATGATTGGTTCTTATGGCGTTGTCCTGTGCTGCTATTAGGAGGGATTCCGTTTCTCTCCTAAGGTTTCCTTTCTTAGCTAAGTCCAGGTTTTCTTGTGTGAGATGTTGTTTATTAGACGTTTAAAGCGGCCATAGAGTTGTTTTCCCTACCATTTTTGTTTCCTAGTTGTTGTCGTTCTTTCGTCTATCGTGTTGTCCGTATCGTTTTTGATGGTTGTAATTTGTCCTCGTTCGTATTTTTCTATGTAGTCTTCGAGCCGTTGTATCGATGCATCAACAGTGTCTTAGATGCTGGCAAGCCCTCTTCCTCCCGCTTTTCTAGAAACATATAGTCTCTCAACGTCGTCTCTGGGTGTAATGCCTTATGCATGGTCATTAGTTTTCTTGTTCTTTGGTCCATTTGTTTAAGTTCGTCTCTGGTCCACTTGAGAAAGGATCCCGAATATCTTACTAGGGGCACAGTCCAAGTATTTATTCCTTTGATGAGGTTTCTGCTGGAGAGTTTTGTCTCGACTAGTTTTCTCGTTCTCCTGAGATATTCTTTTGGGGTCGTGTCTTTCATTTGCACTTGTTTGATGGTGTCGGCCTCCAAGATACCCAAGTATTTGTAGGTTTCATTTTCTTCGAGCGTTCTAATTTTGTCGAGATTTGATAGGTCTATTCCGTCAGTCGTATGTCGTGTGTCATTTTTCATGGCGAGCCTGGCACATTTTTCTATGCCAAATTCCATTCCTATGTCCTGACTGTATATTCTAACGGTGTGTATGAGAGTTTCAAGTTATTTTTCATTTTTTGCAAATAATTTAATGTCATTCATGTACGGTAGGTGGTTGATCTTCTCTTGCGACCGGCTAAATTTGTATTCGGCTGGGCATTTTCTGGGTATGTGGTTCAGTGGTATCATGGCTATTATGAATAGTAAGGGTGTATTCTTGATAGTTTTAGAAAAGTTTTTGACCGTTTGAATACCGAAGGTTTTTTAATTTTTTCGATAAAGTGTTTGGTTTGGTTTATTTTTTTAATGGCATATCAACTTTTGTAGGTTATTTAATGCCAAAGCCATTCTCCTAGAAGAACAGTCGTGGTGCTATTTAACTCATAGTTTGGAGGATATGGGGGTTCATACCTTTCCCAAGGGTATTTGCCCGAAAGTGAACGTAATAGCGCGACTGGAGTACGAACTCGCTTACTACGATTCCGCAGTCCATCGCTTTAACCATTATACCACGAGGACACCCCCGGTAAAGTGCTTGGTAGAACGTTACATTTATGTAATGGATTTTTATTTGATTTTTTTTTTCGTTTGTGACTTTATTGCTATTCTTTTTAGTCTTAGTCATTTTCTCGAAAAAAAAAAGTGTTTTCAAATAATTATTTCGCACTAATTTACATACTACGTTAACCATAAATAAATATACCCGTCGTTGTCATCAAAGATATATTACCGCTTTTAAATTCTTAACGCCCAGAAATCTTAATCGAATGTCTCTGTAGACAGCTAATGTAATGACGAACATAATGTCGATAACGTTGCATCTGTTACAGATTTGTTTGTATTGGGTGCGGAAGTAAAATATGGAATGATTTTCAATACTTTTTTTTAGTCTGATTAGTCCAATTTTTGAAAAAAATTTGATAAATCGAAATTTTCATGATTAGCTCTATAATTCTATCACTTCTTAAAATTGAAATTCGACCCCATGTGAGGGAGCAAGCAAAGAAACAACAAAGAAACTATGATTTGCTTAGCGCCGAAATCAAGTCAAAGTTTCTTGTGTACCGTATAAAAGACAAAGAAAAAAATTACAGAAAAAAGAGCTTTTTAAGGAAAAGGGGGAATAGAGATTTGAACAAAAAACGAAAAAAAAGGCTTTTTAATGGCTCTCCCCACAACGTCAATAAGGAAGCATACAAATGAATTGAGAGTCCCCGAGAAAACTGTGAGGACAAGCCAAGACTTTAACCCTCTTGATGACGCTAAATGGGTCGTTTTAGAAAACAAAACGAATTTAACTTCTCAGTGAAATATTGGTTCGCTTAAGACTGCTATGGAAGAGGAATGAAAGAAAATGTCTGAAAAATTTATTTTGAAGGTATGCAAATCGTTTCGAAGGCGTATTTCTACAATAATTGAAAAAAAATGGTGGCCATATTGAGTAAATGTACTGTTTTGTGTCTATCTTCTTATTTTGTTTACCTTTTAAGATTAAAATTAATCTTGTTTTATAATAGAGTCGTTAATCATTATACTCGAATATTCCTAATTTTGCTTCCGAACCCTGAACATTAAAATGGCATTTGGAACCTGCCATTAATGTATAATAAAAAATCAAATGAGACAACATTTTAACCAAATTTTTTATATGTTATTTCAGTTCTGTTTTGGAGTATTGGACTCTCATCAGTTTGATGGTAGTATTGCGATGGTCTGTTAAGATGTTCTTGTTCATTGAGGATTTCATGACGATTAGAAGCCCATCATTTTCGTTGGTCGAATGTTAATGTCAAGTTTAGATGCAATGGCTGAATTTCATGAAATGCACAATATGAGAGTGCTTGACTATGTTTGATCCTACAAGATGGTTCATTCACCTTTTTGACAGGTTTTATATCTCACCCTGCTGTATGTCTAACCACCCTCTTCACCAAATATGCCAACTTAAGAAAAAGGGTTTTGTCGCTGATCATCCAGTCATGCAGCTGGTAATCCTAAGTCACTCACACATACACACTCTTATATATATATATATATATATATATATATATATATATATAATGAACTTCGTGGAACTGTCTTTTTCACCAAAGACATATTTACGCTTTAAACTTCCTAACGGATTGCCCAGTTGGCTGGGGCTATAGAATACACCGACTGCATCTCAGCAGAGGAGTACGACTTCCCCCATTAGTGTCCTGAATATGACACTAAACAATCTGATGATGAGGCTCCAGTAATGCTGGTGCTCTGGGGAATGCGGAGTAATCCTTCAATGCAATCGATCCCTGATCAATCCTGTCCCAGCGAGGTAGCACCTGATTGGGTACTATCTATAAGTTAAATAGTACTAAACTGAATTGCTCAAAATAGATTTGCTTTGATATTTAAACTGCGTTTTCATGCTAAACTTAATTGTTTGGAATATAACTTTTTATGTATAAATTGGATTTGGTATTAAATAGCCAATAATCGTTCATATGCCATAACATAAAACCGAACGGCAAGAACTCTGGATCAAATGACTTTGCAAACAATTAATTTATTGATGAATATAGTGTCCTCAATCTTACATCTGTTTACAATTACGCTTATTCATCAGGCCACACTAGCAACCTTTCTCCCTTATAAGTCTGCCCTGCCGGCCGGGCTTACAATACGCTGGCAGTATCCCTTGAAGAGGAGTGTCATGGATATGACACTAAAATGCATCTGATGCTGATGTCTCAGTTCTGGGGATGTGGTAAGTTTGTAGTACTCTTTCATTGCAATTACCCCAAGGTCCTCTCAGACTCGGAGTTTTGGAACCTGATAGGATACCAACTACGGGTTAAATAGATGATTTTAAAATCATCCGTATTCCATAGGAACGTGTACAAAACAAAACTATTTTGAAACAACACCATAAAAAATGTATGTACGAATGTATAATGAGCGTGACTCTCTCACCTCATAGCATAACCTCAACCTCAAAGCATAAAATAATCCTCAACGGGTTGATATGCTAGTAATATTAACCACGTTAAATGGATAACAAGCACGTTGTAAAAATCGTCTCATGATCTCATTTTTCAACACAATTTTTCTTTTAGATATGGCTTTCTTGTGTTATTACATTTTGATATTAACTTCGGATTTTCATCCATTGCTAAAAAAAAATCACAGGAATGATGGTCAGATGTTTGTTTGTTTGTTTGGTTGGTTGGTTGGTTGGTTGATGCTGGGTGGCATATCAACGCTAATTGGTTATTTACAGTCAAATCCTATTATATAATATAATAGTTGCTAAATTAATTTTTGAACGTGTAAGAATTCTTTGGCTTGCATACTGTTAAATGTATTCAAGGGTCTAAAAGAAAGGATTTTATTTCATAATAAACATTTGCTTGCGCACTGATAAATGATTTCAAGTATTGCTATTTAATACTAATCATTTTTTCCATATCAATCATTTGTTTAAACACAATTAAATGTTTTCAAGTTCTTCTATCTAACATTAATAATTCAATTTAATACAAAACATTTGTTTGCACATGATTAAATGATTTTAAGTTCTGCTGTGTAATACAAATAATATTATTTCATATTTATAATTTGTCCGCGCAAAATTAAATGGTTTCAAGTACTGCAATCCAACACTGATAATTTTATCTAATAGTAATCATTTGTTAGCACACAATCAAATGTTTACAAGTATTACCATTGGACACTAATAATTTTATCAAATATTAACCGTTTGTTTGCGCACAGTTAAATGGTTTCATCTAGCACTTATAATTCTATTTATTCCTCTCTTATACGGACAATGTGGTCACAGGTTTATGGTTTCAAATTAATAATGATAATAATGAATAAAAGAACAGTTCTATTAGACCCATATGTTGCGTTCTGGTGAGTGAACGCTTGTAATACTAAATAAAGGACAAACCAATATATGAGAGGAAATAGAGATATATTCTCAGGAAAAAGTATATAGAATAGAGAGACTATTATTGGACAAGAACATAGGATTAGTGAATACAGAATAAAGATATAGTCCAACGATAGTATTGGCTTCCGTTATTACGGTAGTAAGTTAGTTGATCTAGAGCGATCTCCAATCTCCAACGCTCTAATACTATTCCTATAAGAAGCTGCTCTTCACCCTCTAGTCTGCCCTGGAATTAGTAGCTACTGCTATACATGGCAGATGGACTAGTTCATTGTGTGGAACAAGGTGGGTGATAACCAACACCATAGTACCCTATCAGTTACACAATCAGGTACTACTATTCCTCGTAGTATGGATCAGGCAAATCTTTGCCGTAAAAACACGTTTAACTAAATGAATGGATTCATTGTTTTTCAAGGTATAATAATTACATCGATAACGAACAAAAGATAAACGCCATCTCGGTAGCTGAAATGCTGTTGTCAGATAAAGATTCAACTGCAATGAAAAATAATTTTATACATTTTTATTTAAAAAATTAAATTTTTCCTTCTTTAATAATAAATTTATCGATTTATTTTTTATTAGAAACGTTTCTATTTTCTAATTGAAAACAATCATTTTTTTGGTTTGATATAACTCAATTATTTTTTAAAAGTATTGTCAGAAAAGAAAAACAGCAAAAAAAATGTATAGTGATATAGGTAAATCAAAAATTTGGAATTTATGATGAGAAAGGTGGTACTGAGTCGTTTGACATTAGTGGCGGGTGGGGTTCAAATAGGATTGATAGAGCAGGACTTGGGAGTCTGATAACAAACAGAAGATGGGAGAAGTCGAAATTAAACTTCCATAATGAAAGAAAAATATTTCTGCCGTTCAGCGTGGCGGCGACGCAGGAACTATTTGATGTGTTAAGAATTTAATTTTTAATTAGTGAAGAGAAATAGAAAACACCTGCATTGTCGGTGTTGATGAAAGGGAAACGACGAACATATCAATCAAAGAGGAAAGATTCAACGTCGAGTGTACGGAAAGCGGGACTGATCGGAGTGGAGACGGGGTGGAAGTTAAAAGTGTTTTCTGGGTTGTAAGTTTGGGTAAAAAAATACAATAAATGGGGAAGAGAATGTGTGTGTGTGAGAGAGAGAGAGAGACAGACAGACAGACAGAGCGAGAAAAAAAGAGAGAAAATTCGTGCGCGTATGAGAAAGAGAGAGAGAGTGTGTGTGTGTGTGTGTGTGTGTGTGTGTGTGTGTGTGTGTGTGTGTGTGTGTGTGTGTGTGTGAAAGAAAGAGTCTCGGAGAGTTAGAGAGTGTGAGTATGATGGAAACGGAAAGAGAAAGAGAGTATGTGTGTTAATGTGTGTGTGTTGATGTGTGAGCATACATATGAGATAGAGAAAGAGAGATAGAGTATGTGTGTATATGTGAAAGAGAGAGAGAGAGAGTCTGAGAGAGAGAGGGTATGCGTGATAGAAAAAGAAAGCGGAAAATAGAGAGAGAAAAGTATGTGTGTGTGTGTGTAAGAGAGAGAGAGAAAGAGAGAGAGAGAGAGAGTCTGAAAGGGTTAGTGTGCGTGTAAAGGAAAGAAAGAGACAGAGAAAGAGAGTGTGAGTTTGTGTCTGTAAGAGAGAGAGAGACAGAGACAGAGACAGAGAGAAAGAGAAAGAAAGAGTCTAAAAGAGTTAGTGAGCGTGTAAACGAGAGAGAGACAGACAGACAGACAGAGAAAGAGACTGAGACAGAGAGAAAGTGACAGAGTGTGTGCATGTGAGTGTGCGAGAGAGAGAGAGTGAGAGAGAGAAAAAGAAAGAGGAAGTGACAGTCAGTTTGTGAGAGAGAGAGAGGAAAAGAGAATGAGAGACTGTATGTGTGAGTGAAAAAAGAGAGAGAGAGAGAGAGTGTGTGGGGGGTGCGGGCGTATGCGTGTATGAAAGAGAGAGAGTGAGATAGAGAGAGAGAGAAAGAGAGAGTGAAAGAGAGTTTCTGAGAGAGTGAGGAAGAGAGAGAGAGTGAATGAGAGAGGGAGAGAGCCAGAGAGAGTATATGTAAATTTGGGAGAGAAATAGTGTGTGTGTGTCCGTTTGAAAGAGAGAAAAGAAAGAGAGAGTATACGAGAGAGATAGAGAGAGAGAAGGAGAGAGATAGAGTGAAAGTGTGAGTGTGAGTAAGAGAAAAGTGAAGATGTCTTCAAGATTTGCCAAAAATAAATTAATTACGCAAGATAAATAGAGCGATGGAAAAAGAAGGGCAAAAACTATGAGAAAGAAAAAATGAAATTTTAAAGAGAAAGAAAGAAAGAAAGAAAGAAAGAAAGAAAGAAAGAACGAAAGAAAGAAAGAAAAATCAAAATAGAATTAGTGAAAAAAGTGAATACAAGAAAGTAACAATGAAAGTTCATAAAGAGAAAAAAGAAGAAATTGTTTAATGATGAAACAAAGAAGAAAAAGAAACGAAAGTTAAGTTTGAAGAAAAAAGAAAAAGAAGCCAGAAAATAAAAGGACCATAAGAAAAAAAGAAAGAAAGAAAGAAAGACAGAAAGAAAGAAAGAAAGAATCAATAATAAGACAAAGAAGATAAAGAAAAAAGGAAGAAAAATAGAAAGTTGTAAGAATAAAATAAAGAAGAGTAAAAAATAAAAGACAGAAAAAAAGAAAGGACAAAAATATAACAAGGAAGAATTCTCTAACGTGGAGAAAAAGAAAAAGAATACAGAAGATAATAAAGAAATATTTAGTTCGGAAGAAATAAGAAAATAAATTGATAGAAAAAAGAAGATAACGAAAATAAAGCGAGAAACAACCAAACAAACAAAGCGTCAATAACAAGAGAAAGAAGAAGAAAAAAGAACAGGAAGGAAATATAGAATGATGAAGCGAATAAGAAAAAAAGACAGAAAAAAGAAAAAGATAAGATATTCTAAGTAAAAAGAAACAAACAAACAAAGAAGTTACCAACATGAGAAAAAGTAAAAAACTAAGGAAGCGTCAATAACAAGAGAAAGAAGAAAAAGAAAAAAGGAAGGAAATATAGAATGCTGGAGCGATTAAGAAAAAAAGACAAAAAAAAGAAAGAGATAAAATATTCCAAGTAGAAAGAAAGAAAGAAAGAAAGAAAGAAAGAAAGAAAGAAAGAAAGAAGTTACCAACATGAGAAAAAATAAAAAATTAAGGAAGTAAAAAGAAATAACAATATAGTTTGGAAGAAATAAGAAAAAAGATTGATAGAAAAAAGAAAATGGCGAAAACAAAACAAGAAAGAAAGAAAGAAAGAAAGAAAGAAAGAAAGAAAGAAATGGGACACTTAGAGAAAAATGTTTTGATTTTCTTTTTCTCTTTTTATTTATTTATTTACTTTTTTTATACGGTAAGGTGGCAAGTCTAAGATTGGTCGCAAATTCAGACTGGCATCACTTTGAAGAAAAAGCCGCGAAATTCTTTCGGTGCGTTTTATTTTTATGACTAATTGACTTTGATGTTGCCGGCGCCTTACGCAACATTTCTGAGCGAACACAAATCAGGAAGGAAGGAAAAGGGAAAAAGAACGAACAAAAGAAAAATAAAGAGAAAAAAACGGGAAGGGAATGCAGTTAGAAAGCCGATAAAATGATGAAAAAGTGGGTAAAATCTGATATTAGAAATAAAAACGATGCAGAAAAAAAAGAAAACGACGCGGGAAAAAATTAAAAAATAAATAAAAGAAACTGAGAAGGAAAAAATGAAGATTAAAACAAAGCAAAATTGTGAAAAAGATGAATAAATGAAAGGGAATTATGAATAAGCATTAGAATAATTTATTTAAAACAGGATTTAGAAGCCATATGTAAAAAAAAAACAAAAAACAAACAAAAACTTTATATCAGTAAAGCGTCTTGAAAGAAAAAATGTAAATGACATTACAAGGATCATCGATGAAACTGAAGTATATCACTTCAGGATTTTCATTAATTTATTAATTCATATAAAAGTTATTAATTCATATAACGTAGGATATTGCATCTTAAGATATTATTTTAATATGCTATTTTTTAAACGACCCTGCTTAGCATATGCACAAAATAATCAGTAATATAATTCTTGTAATATAATTCTTGTTTTTATTGAAGATTATATAATGATACTGGCTTATTGTTTAA
>OY757910.1:103028567-103061067 GCA_963585895.1 Sepioteuthis lessoniana
AATTAATACTATTGGATAACAAAAACACTTGAAACCATAGATCTGTTTGCAAATAATTTGTTTTAGATTGGAATAATTGATATTATATACCCTAAATTGTAAGTTTTATTCATTTATATTTATTTGGAACAGAATGATCCAACCCCATCTATTGAAAGAAAAAAAAAAGACTCTCCAAAGGAATATACAAGGAAACTCACAACTACAAATAACCTAACATAACCCCTTAGGATGACCAGCGAAAAGGCGAAAGCGCTTGGGCTAGTTTTTCTTCACCATCTTACCCAAGACATAAGGAAAATGAGAAGACCTAAACGTCTTCACTGGAAGATTTTGGAAAGGATACAATCCGTGATCTTTAACCGAACATGTTTACATATATACGTATATATCTGTGTATGTATATAGATATTATAACATTATGTGTAAAAACATCCTCACACACACACACACACACACACACACACACACACACACACACACACACACACACATATATATATATATATATATATATGGCTATTACTATCAGCTACGCAGTTTCTTCCAGGCAGCGGTCGCATCGATACTGCTATATGGATGCACTACATGGACTCTAACGAAACGGCTGGAGAAGAAGCTAGACGGCAATTACACAAGAATGCTGCGAGCAATCTTAAACAAGTCCTGGCGGCAATACCCCCCAAGACACCAACTGTACGGCCACGTGCCTCCTATCACGAAAACTATTCAAGTTAGACGAACCAGACGTGCAGGACACTGCTGGAGAAGCAGGGACGAACTCATAAGTGATATACTCCTATGGACTCCCACACATGGCCGTGCAAAAGCAGAACGACCAACACGAACATACATTCAGCAACTATGTGAGGATACAGGATGTTGTCCAGAATACCTGCCTGAGGCGATGAACGATAGGGAAAAGTGGCGAGAGAGGGTCAGGGATATCCGTGCTACCAGCACGACATGATGATGATGATGATATATATATAAAGATATGGTTTTTAGTGTCAGCTATATATAGTCATTACTGTCATATATATATATATATATATATATATATATATATATATATATATATATATATATATATAAATATATATATATATATATTACTATGGTTATAACTGTCACACACACACACAAACACAAACATTCAAACACGCACACACACACACACACACACATATATATATATATATATATATATATATATATATATATATATATATACAACAAAATATTTTAATTCTTCTGTCCTTAATTACAGCAGAGAATATCCGTCGATGCAGCTTTAAGATCGCTGTTATTGAACATTTGTTCAACATGGCTCACTTTGACTTTTCTTCTTAACCATTATTAATAAGACTTTCAATAATATTATACAAATCCCGGATTCCCCAATTATAGATGCACAAAATCATATTAAAAAGATATTGATGCAAATGAGTAGAATAAATAAATAAATGAAATTTAAAAACAATTGATAATAACATAAATAATAATGCAAACCAAATAGGAAAACGTCATTTCATTCTAAAGATATTCAGAAGAATTGTAAACAAGATTGAACAGCTTTTTCCCCAAGTGAAAAATTTGTTTTTATATAAAGCGGCGTATTCCGTCAAGGGAAAATGTTGTAAATTCTTTCTTTTAATGTTTTAGCCATCTACAATGAATGGAAAAATAGAAGTTAAAAATTTTTTAAAAAAAACAACTAAATACTGAAGTGTAAAAGGTATGAGAATCAGGCAAAAGAGATACCGTAATGGGTATGGTTTCTAATAAGTACTATGGATTAAACAATATATGGCGTGAATCTGTTATAGAGTAATAGTTGATAAGTATTTGGCAGAACTTATTATCCAACATATAAGATCTCAGTGTTGTCTGGTAAAAGATGATTAATTGGGTAATAGGTATAAGGTAACTGACACAAACCGAATGAAAAAGTCTCGGTAAATCAAACTTTTCTAACTGAGCGCAGAATATTGAAAATGTAGAACTAAACTTATCTTTGTCTGAATCTAAAACTAATACCGAGCATGCCTTTCTGCATTTTGGTTGTTTGGTTGGTGTTTATGGCATATCAAATCTTGAGGGTCAATTAAAGTCAAAGGCTCTTCACACACACACACACACACACACACACAGACACACACACACACACACACACACATATATATATATATATATATATATATATATATATATATATTAGATTTCATAAGCTCTTACTAATGCAGCGAGTCTTTCAGAAAAGAGGCTACGTGTGTGAGCGTAGTCAGTTTGTTGAAATGAAAAGCCACATACGCAGTGAATTCACATACACTCACATACACATACAAACATACATACATACATATATCTATATCTATCTATCTATATATATATATATAGAGAGAGAGAGAGAGAAAGAGATAGATAGATAGATAGATAGATGAAAGAAGCACATTCACTTTCATATATATATATATATATATATATATATATATATGTGTGTGTGTGTGTGTGTGTGTGTGTGTGTGTGTGTGTGTGTGTGTGTGTGTGTGTGTGTCGTCTAGAATTTTAAGTCGGTCCACAGATTCCATTTTCTAAAACGATAATCCTGTCTTTGATTATATAAATAAATAAGTATATTACTTTCTAATTATTTTTAATTGAAAAGCTTACCTACCTTGATATCTATTCTAAACACAGCAATTGAGGCCAAATATTTTTACGTATCAGAATCATTATCTGAATTTTTGTTGTAAGAATTTTAGCTTTTAAATTGTTAATCAAAACTGATAGATGCACAAACATCTCATTTTAAACAATAATGTTTTTTAAGTATTTTTGTTACTGTGGAGATCTTCGGTTAGAAATGATATCAAGAGAATATTTGCTCCAAATAATATTAGGTTTGTTTCAGTTTAAAATTAAGAAATATTTCTTTCGAATTTTTGCGTTAGTAGGTGTGTGAAAAAATACACATTATCTGTTCAAAACGAGTGAGTAAAATATCAGCCTCCTCTCAGTTGTCACCTGTCATTCTTAAGTTAAATTAAAGTTTTTTGTTTTTTTTTTATCTAGGTTAGTAGCAGATATCGATAATATATATGATTATCTGTTTAATCTGTCTCTTCTGAAGTGACTTTTCTTTTCGATGTCACTTGGGTGGGATAAAGTCGTTAAGGCATTACAATTACTTTTCAAAATTAAGGATAGATCATAAACAAATAGGAATCACATTACGGAAAGTCAATTTATTTTCGAAATTAAATTGGGTGGGGAAAAACAGTCCACAGACGAAAAGAAAACTGATTAAAAAACATTGAAGTAAATACTGAGAGAAAATCGTTACAAATAAGACCCTATTAGGGTTCATTTAGTATGAAGGGAATTTCAGCCAGAGAGAGGATATTCAAGTATTGACGAGGACAAACAGAAAGTTTTGTTCTTCAAAATCGAAGAATCTTGTTTATATCAGAAGTGAACCAAGAAAAAGATGTGTCAACACACACACACACACACACACACACACACACACACACACACACACACACACACACACACACACACACACACACACACACACTATTACTCAATATCTTTCTCTCTTTCTCTCTCTCTCACTAACACACACACACACACACACACACACACACACACACACACACACACACACACACACAATTCAAAAGTCAATTATATTTTGAGCGGCTACCGACATACTGACAGTAAAAGATAGCAGAAAACGGAAATTCCTTGCGTTTGTGTCAGTCAGATTAACGTGACAAGCAAAATAACTCTAATTCAGAATGAAGTCGAGAACCTATTTGCTTTTCAAATATAGAGAATAAAATGAACGAGGATTCTAACACCCTTTTTCAGAAAGGACAAGTGAAGTGCCGAACTGAACTTTGTGTTTCACACACGCTGCTTCCCGAACAACCTTCATTCCACATAGCAATCCGAAGCGAATATCCATCACCTACTTCTCGAAATACATGGCTACTGAATCACAAAAGTATTAAGGTGACCACACAAAAATTCATCGTATAAATATAAATGTCGGCTTGGTAACTCGTTACACAGAGAACGGTAAATTTTCTTTTTTCTTTTTTTTTTTTTTTCACATTTTCAGATCATTTAATGCTTGTTTCACTAAAAGGATGTGTAAGCTTAAAAGTTTATTGGGGAAAAATTATGAATTTTTCATTTCTCAAATTGTTTTAGCGAAGTGTACTTCATCGCAATTACAAGTGGGCTGTCAAAAACAAACAAGAAAGTGATAAAATGGGGAAAGTGTTATTTTATTTTATTTAAACAAAAAAATTCTCTCATTTTTTCTTTAATTTTTTTTCGATCGCATTCAAATTATTTTGTTTGCAAAATTATTAACAGATCAAATAGAATTAGGGTTTCTTTGTTTAACACCCTATCGACCTTCGTGGGTAATTTAATACCAAAGACATCCTTGCAGAAGGAGTGCAGTGATACTACTTGACCCACACTTTAAGGGGTAAAGAAGTTCATGCTTTTCCTTAGGCTATTAGTCCGAAATTGAAAGTCGTGGTGCGACTTGAAATCGAATTCATTTATTTCGAGGCTTCTGTGAAGGATGCTTGCCATTACGCCACTTAGACTGCTGTGAGCTCAAATAGAAAACGTTCGTTAAAGCTGCTAGCGAAGAGTAAATAAACCTTAGGAAAGTGACCCAAAAGTCCGCTTTAACAACAATAAAGTATAAATATGGACAAATTTTATCATAACGGAGATGATGTGTCTGACTGTAACCGAAACAACGTTATATAATCAATGATTATTAAATAATCAATAATTAATCTTTATAAGCATCTTATTTATTAACAATATATCTTTTAGAGTCTAGCTGGCTTAGATTTGCCTTAAAACAGCCCAGATTATTTAAGGATTTAACCGACTTTTCACCAAGATATATTTGACATGAAGTCATAGCTGAGAGCCTCGCACGAATCGACACCCATGAGTGGACGTCATGAAAAATGATTGATCTTGTTGGCATTCCCCATTTCGGGGTGCCTCAGGCGCCAGACAATAAACTTAGTTCTGCCCACGCTGTTATTGCTTGGAGAGAAGGATTCCTTGGACCAGGTTATTAGCTTAATAACACCAGAAAACCAGGAGAGGCAAGCCAGTGGGATTAAGGTATTCAAGATATCCAGACCGTCAGTTGTAATTTGGGGTCATACCCAGGACTGCAGCACTAACGGTGACTGTAGATAATTGTTAACATCAGTGACCAAAGAGAAAAATGTCCATGTGATGAATTTAGAATGTAAAATTAATAAGGACATGTCCTGAAGGGTAGGTGATTTTGTGACAACAGTTGAAATGCTGGTAACAAAAGACTGAATAGTGTTCACTTTAAGAAACTTAAATTCCGTGAGTTGAGTGATTGACTGGTGTCATTGAAATGAACAATAAGAAATTAGATAACGGCACCATTTTTTTTTAATGACTGATATCGAGATTAAAATCCGGCATAGAACTAGTGTTGCATATTGACCCGGTCAAGCTGTCAAAATAGGAAATGGACCTGTGTAAATAACAGGTAAATCCAGTTGAGGAATATGAGGATATAACCTTGACTGTCGAGGGGTTGAATTGAGTGTGAAATTGTGACGGTCGCAGGAAGAAGAGGGACCTCAAATTATTATATAACCCCGGCGACAGGAAGTTCAGTCAGTTGGAGATCGAGAGAGTTGGGGAGAAGATGCTTGAATGAGGACCATGTCCCAGAGAGGCTGGGCCCCCAGGCCCTAGGTTGAGCAGTTCAGGAGAACGGGAAAGAAACGCTGTTATGGCCATAAGAGTGGGGGTCAATATGTTGCAGTTCTGTTCAGCCTCAAACTCACCTTTCACATAGTATAATCTTTAGTAACCCTTTCGAACACTTTCAAATAAAGTTAGAGGTATGTTTTTCTAAAGAACTGAGTCGCTCGTCTTTATTGTGTCGTTGTTATGATTCTGCATGCATCTGCATATGTGTATGTATACTTGTGCATGGCTATACAACACTAGGAGGACATTCAAAGCTATGTGAAGAAAGTTCCAACCTCTGATTTGTCTAGGCCACGTTCAATTGCCAAAATAACGGGTAGCGTTGACAAGAGAACTCAATGTTTCTAAAGGCCACGCATAATTGCCAAAGTTGACTAGACGACTCAACGTCCAGAATTCAATGACAGAAATTAGAGAATTGTCTTTTAAAGTTCCAGGATAATATCCTCATGATTTCTGTGACGAATGATAATAAGTGAAATCATTTTTTTAAAAAAACGCCAATAAGAGAAATATGATGCGTCGGCACAACGAAATAATTTTAAGTTCCGTACAGATTTTACTGTTCATTTCTCGTATAGACATTCATCTCCATCCCAAAACAGTTTATTCTTGGTCCATACTTCCTTGGAAGTTGTAACTTGTCAAATTGTAATACGTAGAATAAACGGAAAATAAGTTAGTTCTAATTAACTCACGAATAATTGGTATCATGTCCTGAGTTAATAAAGATTAAATGATCCAATTTGTACTTAAAAACGGTAAAGTTCTAAATATAACATCGACAAGATGTTATTTCCTTGGAGAAAACGCTGCATTAAATGGCTTAAATGAGTTACATTTTTATAATAAATGAAAGATCCATCTCTCCTCTAATGCATTATTTCTTTCAGACAGGAAATTGCTTATGGCTTATACCAAATAATCCAACACATGATCTCTACGTAATAACGATGTTATGTCCTGATGATAATGATGTCTACGTGAATGATAGTTACGTTGATGACTCATAGAGCGAAGAAACTCTTTTAAGAAGATGTGTACTTATATTTCTATAACCATACTATACTGAATTTAACTGTATAATGATAAATCATGATTATATATCAATCATCATTATAAGTTTACGAGGATCATTAAATAGGTTTCCAGACTTTTTCGTATGGGCACTTTTATTGATAGTAAACACATGAAACTCTGGTCCCCTTCGAAGTAATCTCCTCCAGCTGCAATGCACTTGTTGTACCGTTCCAACAACTTCTCGAAGGCCCCACAGAAGTAGTCTTGTGTGAGCGTGTCAATGACCTTCGTAACAGCCTCTTTCATCTGCTCAATTGTCTCATAACGACTGCTTCTGAGCTTAGGGAATAACCAAAAGTCACAGGGAGCAAGGTGTGAACTAGAGGGAGGCTGAGGAACTGTCTTGATGCCCATCTTAGTCAAACATTCTATGACAAGGATGGAGTTGTGGACTGGTGTATTGTCCTGGTGGAAATGCCACTGACCCGATTTGAAGAGTGATGGCCTTTTCCGTCGGAATCTCTTCCTGAACTCCCTTAAAACCTTAACATAGTAACCCTAATCCTAAGCCTTTGGCCAATTAACTCTGTTCCATTGATTTCCTTACTCCTCCCACACCTCTCATCATCCCTCACAGACTCCCTGCTTCCTTGAATCTCTTATGCCACTCAAAAGCTGATGATCTATTCATGCAAGATGGTCGAAAAGCAGTCTGAAGCATTCAATACGTTTCTGTGGCACTTTTTCCAAGTTTAAAACAGAATCTTATTGCATATCGTTCTTCTAAAGTGTCCTCACGTCCAGATTGCATTTTTGAAAATTCACCAGCAGTGACAATCAGGCTTTAGTAGGGTATATTCCAATTGCTGCTGTTGCTGTTGATTTGAACCTGAAATCATAAGAATTGGTCAATCATCTCATAAGATATATAGCAATAACATAGTGAATTTTCAAGAGTGTACGACAATTTTAAATGTCTGTACAAAAAAGTCTGGAAACTTATTGAATGCACCACGTATATTTAAGTATATAATAATTTCAATTGATTCCAGTTATTTTCTTATTTCCATAGGTATCAATCCTTTATTTTCTACACGACATTGAAACACCCTGACTAATTTTTATTGAAAAGTTATTTTTACCAGGATTTTATCATTTCAAGAAGTACAATTAAAACATTTATTATTATTCATTATTTATTATCAGCGTCTACAGTACTGAAATTCTCTGAGCAAAAATAAAATTGCAACACCACTCTAGCCAAAAATAAAGTTTCATAAATATTCAGTTTGTTTAAAATCATTTCGAAATCTAATAACGTGACCATTTCTCATTTAAATGAATTCGAATTTTAAGAGCATATGCATATATATATATATATATATATATATATATATATATATATATATATATATATATTGGTCAAGTCGTTAGATGGGCTGGAAGACTGGGATCCAATCCCAGATCCAGTCATTCCAAGGACTCAAAAATGGTACTTGAAGCAGATTGCCTAACATTCAGCATCATATGGTACGTATCAAGGGTAAATTGGAGCAATCCAGGGAAAGGAGTTGCGCCCTTTCCCTACACTGTCGGTGTATTAACAATTGAAAAGAGATCCTTCGGGTCGCCCTCGACTTCGGTCGTCAACTTTACTTATATATATTTAAACAGGATTTTACATTTGGAGGTGCCCGTGGTGTAATGGTTATCGTCGTAGGAAATGGACACGGCGACACGAGTTCAAATCATTTTTGTTGAATGGCGTATCAACTTTCGTGGGTTATTTACTGCCAAAGCCGTCCTTGAAGGAGAACAGTAGTGGTACAACTATATATAACTCATATCTCTGGGGATGAGAGGGTTTTTACCTTTCCCAAGGATATTAATTTGCAAGTGAACGTAAAAGCGCGACTAAAGTTCGAACATACTACTATGTCGCAGTTCCGCACGTTACCTATTACGCCATCAGGAATGTATGTGTTCCGTCAACCACAGAATTCTTTTCAAAGTCTAAACGCCTTTTCTTTTTCAGTGAAGGAAATTTCTCTGCCTAAATGGAAAATAACATCACACATTACTAGTAATAGAAATTGTTCTTTACACATATGCGGTAAAAAATTTAGAATTATATGAACGAGAATAAGTCAAGTTCTTCGATTGCTAAATTATATCCTTTTTTAACACCCTGTAGAATACGCCAAACTGCATCTTTTCAGTGGGGTAAGACACTCTTCCATCGAGTATCCTAGATATTACTCTAAACGATAGTGAGGCTCCAGTCCTGGAGCTTTGTTAAATGTAAAGTACCCATTCATTGCAATACCCTTGGGGAAGGTATGAATCCAATTATTCTCCCTCCAGCTATGGGTAAATAGTAGGACAGACTAGGTTCTTCAGCCTTGGTTAGGCAACTAGTCTAGGAGAAGGAAAACTCTGAATTTGAACCTGTTAAACTTCGCTTAAAAATTGACCTTGTGTCATATCTTGCCCGAGCGGAGGGGTTGGTAAATAGTACCCATTCATTGCAATCGTTACCTGGCCCAGCGGGCTTCGGTTGCGGATCTCTACAGAGGGGTAAAACTACACTCCAACGAGTGTCCTAGTTATGACACTAAAAAATCTGTTGGTGAGGCTTCAGTAATGTTGTAGCTTTGGGGAATACAGAGTACCCCTTCATTGCCACCGCCCCCAGTTCAACTCTGGTCCGGAATAGTAGCACCTGACAGGGTCCTATATATGGGTCAAAAAGAACTACTTGACATGAAAACTGTATACTTATACTAAACTGAATTGCTTGAAATAGAAGTGTTTTTACATTTAACGATGTGTAAACTGTTGTACTCCCTACATAGTGGACTCACCCTCCTCCATAAATACACGTCAGCGAGAGCGTCAGACAGAGCTCACCAATCAGCGTGACACAGCATTTGCGTAGTGGACGGATAGTCACTACCCTACTGGACTCTCAGCTTCCTATCGACTAACTACTGTTTAACCAGGTTCACTTGTATTATGCTACTGTTACTTGAATATATATGTTTTTCTATCAACCCTTTCTGTGTTCCCCGTGTCTTTCTTTTGTCAGCATTACAACGTACACGAAAACTGTATTTATGCTAAACTGAACTGTTTGATTATTTAACTCTGTTTAAACCAATGGTTGATGTTTGATTGAATTATTAGGGATACCAAGTAATACATAGAACTATTTAACTTTATTGACATGCTAAACTGAAATGTCTGAAATAGAACTGTTTGATCATTTAAGTATGTGTGAATAAATAACTAATGTTTAATTGAATTGTTGAGTGCAAACAAATGGTTAATTGTAAATAGAATTGTTCGTATTTGATAGAAATAAGTTAAACCATTTAACTGTACGAAAATAAAATATGCCCGGCCTCGTTTAAAGATCTTATCAACTAAATGTATTTAGAAATCTTATATTTAATACATATGTTTAAAAAGGATTTGGCATTAGATAACCAACAATGTTTCATATGTCATAAAACTAAACCAAACCACACAAAACTATTACTCCCAGATCCACTCTTTACCTAGAGTAATAGAGCAATTTAATCATTCACGACTTGAAATGCCCAGTCGGCTGGGGCGGTAGAATACAGTGACTGCACCTCAGCATAGCGGGAAGAACCCCCACCAACGAGTGTCTTAGTTATGACACTTAACAATCTTATATGAGGTTCCAGTGATGCTGGATCTTTGTGGAATCCCGAGTACCTCTTCATTGCCACCGCCCCCAGTTCAATTCTGGTCCGGAGTAGTAACACCTGATAGGGCTCTATATATGGGTCAAATAGAAGTAAACTACGTACTTATGCTAAACAGATTTGTTTGAAAAAAGAACTGCTTTGACATTTAACTGTGTGTGGACAAAAACTGCATATGTACTACACTGAATTGTTTGAAATAGAACTGTTTGACTAAACTGAACAGCTTGAAATAGAAATGCTTTTGACAATTAAACTGTGTAATTACATTAAAACTGCGTACTTAGGCTAAAAAGAATTGTTTAAAATTGAACTGTTTCTGTATGCTAAACGGAGTTGTTTAAAATGGAACTGTTTTTGACATTGAAACCGGACTTACGGGAAACTGATTTGTTCAAAATAGAACTGTTTTGACATTAAATGTGTGTAAACAAAATCCATACTTATACTAAACACAATTGTTTTAATTAGAACTGTTTGACAAAACTAAATAGGTTGAAATAAAAATGTTATGACAAACTGTGTACTCATGCTAAACTGAATAATTTGAATTAGAACTGATTATTTGTATAAAATTGACTAAAAGTTTTGGTATGCCATGAAACCCAAACAACCGACCAACTAACTAACAAGACTTGAAACCATCTATGTTGAATTGAATTAAAACTATTTTACTCTGTTTAAGCAAATGAGTTCAGATTCATTTTAAAATTAAATTACTTTAAATGTTTATATATATATATATATATATATATATATATATATATATATATATATATATATTTCTTTAAGAAAAAACAAAAACCGGTCACATTAGGATTATAAATTTATTTCCATCCAGTTATGGGTTTTGAAATAAATCAAACACACACACACACACACACACACACACACACACACACACACACACACACACACACACACACACACACACACACACACAAAACTAACAAGTCTTCTTCAGATCATATGGATGAAATAATTCAGAATACTGTGTCTATTATGAATTATTTTAACCATAAGATCTGAAGAAGTCCAGTTAGTTTATTTTTTGTGGTGTTTTTGATTTATATCAAAACCCATAACAGGATGAAAATAAATTTATAATCCTAATGTGACCGATTTTGTTTTTTCTTAAAGAAATGATTGCTCTGTAATGTCAGTTACATTGAGCTCTCTACCAGGAAAAATTTAATGTTCATATATATATATATATATATATAACAGGATTTAGCAGCGAACAATCAACAGTGGTTGATATGTGGCAAAACTTAATAAACCAACCAGCATATAATGAGTGCACCTCCTTTTCAGTTGCTACTTTTATATATTTCAGATAACAGATTCAATGTGGTAATGTTTGGCAACCCAACCTAAATCTAAGACGGCAAGGAAAAAAACAGAAAACTTTAAATCTTTTAAAATGTTCGGGATTAACTTGGACTATCAAAATTAGCGCACAGTATGTTGCGAGCAATATTGAATAAGTCCTGGCGGCAACACCCAACAAAGCACAAACTATACGCCCACCTGCTTCCCATTACGAAAATTATCCAAATTAGACGAACCAGACACGCAGGACACTGCTGGAGAAGCAGAGACGAGCTCAAAAGTGATTTACTCCTATGGACCCCCACATATGGCCGAGCAAAAGCAGGACGCCCAGCTATAAAATGCATACAGCAGCTACGTGAGGATACGGGATGTTGCCCTGAAGACCTGCCAGAGGAGATGAACGATAGCGAAAAGTGGCGAGAGAGGGTCACGGATATCCATGCTAGCGGCACGACATGATGATGATGATGATGATGATGATGATGATGATTAAACTTTGCCGTCACTCAAAGACTCCAGCTGTCTACTTGCCAGAACTTTTACAGTGATAGGAACTCATTTTTGTGTGCTAATTCTTCCAACGGATATCATTTTTTACTTATCCTTACTTATTTGTACTAGCAACCTCTCAGAATCAATGAATAATTCTCCCTTACAATAACCTGTAATATATATATATATATATATATATATATATATATATAAATTCAAAAAATAGAAATCTCTTAG
Source organism: Sepioteuthis lessoniana (assembly GCA_963585895.1). NCBI lineage: Eukaryota > Metazoa > Mollusca > Cephalopoda > Myopsida > Loliginidae > Sepioteuthis > Sepioteuthis lessoniana. Next base: position 103,041,194 of record OY757910.1, read on the forward strand.
TGGACATTCCTATTTTAAAATATATCCTTATTCTTTCTTTGAACCAACAACAACTATCTTTATATATATATATATATATATATATATATATATATATATATATGGCGACTGTAGTCGAGGGTGACCAGAAGGCTCCCTTTTCAATAGCTACTACACCAAGGTGTAGTGGAGGGCGCTACTCCTTTCCCTGGATTGCTCTACTTTACCCTTGATACATACCTTATATCGCTGAGTGTTAAACAAGGCAGTATCAAATACCATTTTTAAAGTCTTTGGTATGACGCGACCTGGGATTGAACTCAGGTCTTCCGGACCATTGGCGAACACTCTACCCACTAGGCCAATGAGCAGGCTTTATATATATAATCATTAGAATTAAAATTAAGAATAAAATATCAATAGATACGAATATACATATATCCAAGTCCTACTCAAGCTTTATGAGTGAATAATCGTTAAATAATACTGATTAAATGAAAGGGATCAAAATTGTGGTAAAGTTAATATATTGTTTGATTGGTTCAAATTTAAATTACACCCATTAGAAGATCCGTTGTTATGACGACATATATCGGCTATAATTATGCGTATCAGAAAAATGTTGAGTCAATGATTGTTAAGATCAAATATTGACATACTTTTTAAGAATTTCAGAAGATCCTGGAAAAATAACAAATTGATTTCCTTTCGTCTTGCAGCATTATTGCAATATCAAAAATAAATATTGAATTAAATATTTAGAATTTGATTTACAATCAATAAAAAATGAATAATAAAGCAACTCAAAATAAAATGAATAAATCATATACTTACTTACTTAAATTATATAAGGTAAATTATATTCTAAATGTAAAGATAAATTTCATTAGATTTTAGAATCAACAACAAAACTAGCTTGCTCAAATGCAATCTGAAACTAAATGGCACGCTCCTGGCGAAGCCCCGGGGCCTGTTCTGGACTTCGGTCCGGAGCGTGGCTCTGCAAAAGGAACAATGGCAGACTCGGGGCCTTTAATTAGGCGCCTAGTTTCGACTAGGTTACCTTCGGGTGGGCGAGCTGCATTTTTGTCTCCTTTGTCCCCCTTGTACGGCACTAGACCATGCGTCTAGTTTAAGCCGCAAACTGGCATACGTGCCCGGACCCACATTTGGGTTCGTGAAACTGCTTGCCTCATCAGGCTCACATTGCACTAAGTGAGCCGATGAGCTGCACAGACAAGCAGGGTTCGAGTCTCGGCTCGTTCCCGCTATCCCCTCCCCTTTATCCCCACTTTAATTGGCCTTCGGGCATTTGACCTTGTGTCAAGTCGTGTCTGGTGGGAGGCAGCGACAAATACCGGCACGCTCCAGAAATCGGCTTCCAGTTCTGGCCCTTCTTTTCATTATGGCTTAGCCTCTAATATGAAAGAAAGTTGCAGACCGTAGACTTTAGAAATGGCACTTGATTCCTCCTTACTTAACACTCAGCTATATAAGGTATGTATCGAGGATAAAGTGGAGCAATCCAGGGAAAGGAGTAGCGCCCTTTCATACACTTTGGTGCTGTAGCTATTGAAAAGGGAGCCTTCCGGGCTCCCTCAACTACGGTCGCCAATAGCTTTACTTACAATTTCCTAACAAATCATGAATGTAATGAAAAATTATAAACAGCTTTTGGCATTAAAAACTATTCAGATTTGATCGGCCATTAAATCAAATAGTTTAAATTTTCAATGACCACGATTATTTGCTTGAAACGGTGTGAGATGACTGTTAGTATCTCATCTATGGGATCATCAGAACAAAAGCTTGTTAAATGATCGCATAGACAGGGAAGTAACAGTCATCAAACGCCATTAATTCTGTGTCTACGTTATCCTAAGTTATATATTTTATAAGTAAAGTAAAGTTAGCGACCATAGTCGAGGGTAACCCGAAGGCTCCCTTTTCGATAGCTACTACACCAATGTGTAGGGGAGGGCGCTAGTGAAGTAATTTTACTGTTTGTATTTATCGAATATAATGACACGAATAGAATGAAATGTACTGTCTATTTTTTAAGCATGTTACGGTGTGTTTTTATTCTCTTTGACTATTTGCCTTACCAAAGTTAAAGAATTCTAAATATTTCGTGGCTGAAGCTTTTTTTTTTTTGTCCTTGTGAAAGTTTTTTTTTAATTCTTCTACCCTATTTTCGTGTTTTTGTGTTCGTATTTTCCTTGCAGACCGATTGTTGACACTTGTGTCTCGTAATATAAGTAAAATCACATAGAATTGTATTTCTCTGTTTATTTGTCGCTGCCTCCCACCAGACACGACTTGACACATGGTCAAAAGCCCGAAGGCCGATTAAAGTTGCATTTATTAAGGACGAGTCAGGTCAGTTATGCTCTACATCTGTGACTCCTTGCCCATAAATCTTGTTGACCGACAGAGTCTTGAAGTCTTCGACAATATTTGCCTCAATAGCATCCCGATAGTTCGCTCACGCGATTACATCAGCAACGGTAAGCAGAATTGGTGTTGCAAACTCAAGCAATACTTTACTGAAGGCTCCTCTCGTTCGAACACTTCTTTCGGCGCCACGGATCAGAAATGATCAAGAAAGCAATTTCGCTAACCACACTGTAGGGAGAAAACGCCAAGGCTAGCCACTGTGAAATCGAACTCGGAGTTCAAGCCCGTTCCACGTCTATACGGTGTCCGTTGATGGAACTGTGAATGACTGGACATCACAAGTGCTGGTGGTGTCAATTGTCAAAAATGGAACGCAGCGATTCGAAATGTCAATCGTTTAGATGAGTGGAGCTAGCTTCACACACATTGGATGAATTCAAATTTTCTCTGTCTCTGTCTCTGTCTCTCTCTCTGTCTCTCTCTCTCTTTATCTCTCATATACACTTACACCCATGGTGTTAGGGTTATCATCGTGGAAAATGGACAAGGAAACCAGAGTTCAAACCCTGGACGAGGCTAATTGCATTTCAAATAGCACAAGTATCGTTAGGAAAATTATTTTCCCACCAGTTATGGGTAAATAGTAGGCAGGCTGGTTCTTTATCCTTGTTTAAGCAACTGATCTAGGAAAAGGAAAACTCTGGTTTTGAATCTCTTAAACTCTGCTTAAAAATTGACCTGGTGGTACATCAAGCTCGTGCGGAGGGGTTGTTAAGTACACACATACATAATCTCACAAAGAAGAGCATTAGCACAAAATGAAATACAGTCTCGTCGGGGATTTGAACATGTGTTACCGATGCAATGTGTTACACAGTATTATTCTATGATATACAAGATAATTTTACTGTTATAGAATATTGTTGAACATGACCGAGAAGTTGTGACGGAGTTCCACCCTGGTATCGGGTAGGGAGTGGTTGTATGCCAGTATGCGAATGGTGAGAGAGGAGTGTTAAAATCAAATAACGATTTTGAAAATCTGACCGCCAGGGTGCAAAATTGACCTCAGAGTAACAACAATTAAATCTTAATATCATAATTTTAAAACTCCCATAAAACCATCAAACGTTTGTTATTTCTGGGGTTTTTTTTAATTTATTATTAATTTTTTTTTCATCTTATTTTACTAAAATTATTGTTTTCGATTGATATCATTTGCAGACATTAATAAAAATTCAATAAAATGGCAGATCTATCAGACTCTAAACGAGGTCAAATTGTTTGTGCTCGTATTGGTGGCACTAGTTTAACAAAAACCGTTGAATTATTTGGTGTAGCAAGGAGTACTGTCTCAAAAGTAATGACAGCATTTGAGAAAGAATGAAAAACCTCCTCACTGAATCAAAACTCTGGAAGAAAGCAAAAACTGTCTGGTAGAGACCGTAGGACTCTTGTACGGATTATTTGGAAGGATCACAAAATATATCTTCGAAAATTACCGCAGAGCTTACTGACCATCTCGAGAAAACAGTTTCTTCAAAAACTGTTGAAGGGAGCTGCACAAAGCCGGATTTCTCGGAAAGGCTGCAATCAGAAAACTATATTAAACAAATTTGTTTAAAATGTCTAGGTGTTTTCATTATTTTGTCCAATCCTTGTATGTCTGGAGTTTAAAGAATGATCGGCACCGAATTGCCTTATTCAAAAGTTATGTTCAGATTTAAAGAGAGTCAAGCCTCAGATAAAAAAGATACAAGAAATAATGTTTACTTCATGGGTGGCCAAAGTTGGTGGAGCTTCTTTGCCAAGCAGAAATCCGCCTTTTGATTGGTCCAGGTGGGAGTGGCTACTGCTGAGTGAAGGCGGGTATTGTCAGAGAACATAGTTTGTTTGATATTTCATTCAGTCTGAATAAGAAAGTTGTTCAGTGTAGAATAAGAAAAAGACGCTCTGCATCTACGACTGCCGAAGAAGAACTTTGAAAATAGGTTCTTTTCTTTTCTTTTCTTTTCTTTATATATATCAAGCATCGACAATGAACATTTGTTGTTGTAACTCAGCGGATTTGATCGTTGTTTTGTTGTTTCAGTTCTGATCCAACCGTGTAAAGGTCACTTGAGATACGTGTTACTACGCCGCGAAAGGAACTTGATATACTTATGTGGACCCAAAATTTTTTTCTCGGGTTTAATCACTAGACCTTCACATTTTTAGTTAATCTTACCAGTCCTGTAGGTTGGTTGGTTGATTGTTTTGTTTTACAGCGTATCATCCCTTTTCGGGTCATTTAACGCTGAATTAAATTTCAAACAATTCAGCTTAGTGCAAGTATAGTTTTTTTTGTTTACAAACAGTTAAATGTCAAAAGAGTTCGGGGGTGTCCTCCTGGTGTAATGGTTAAAGCGATGGGCTGCGGAATCGTAGTACGCGAGTTCGTACTCCAGTCCCGCTATTACGTTCACTTTCGGGCAAAAACCTTTGGGTAAGGTATGAACCCCCTTATCCTCCCAGCTATGGGTTAAATAGTACCACTACTGTTCTTTTGGAGAATAACTTCGGCATTAAATAACCTAAAATGAGTTGATATGCCATTAAAACAAGGAAACCAAACCAATCAAAAGAGTTCGATTTCAAACAATTCTACTTAGCATAAGTACACAGTTTCAATCTCAAAAACAGTTCTATTTCAAAGAATTCAGTCTAGCATAAGTACACTAGTTCTATTTGACCCATGGATAGTACACAATCAGGTGCTACCACTCCGAGACAGAGTGGACTAGGGAAAAATGGCAATGAAGGTGTACCCAGCATTACAGAAACCTCATCATCAAATTCAGAGTCATTACCAGGACACTCGTTGGGAGTGAGTTTACCGTTCTGCAGAGAAGCAGACAGTGTATTCTACAGCCCCGACTGGGCAACCAATCCGCGAGAGAAAGATTTGATTCTCAAATGAAGGCTACTGGCTTAAAGTAACAAAGCAATGCTTCACTAATATTTTGTTTAACTTCTCAAGTTTTATCACCATTGAATGTATTAGTGGTTCATGAAATAACTAGAATTCTACACGATTATATCAATATATCAATTTTTTTAGATTTCAATTTATTCATTAATTTATTGATCAGTCGGTGTACTTTTAGATTTTTCTGTTCTTTATTAAAAACAAGACACGTACCTGTTTATCATCAACATTGCATGAAGATGTTAGACTATTTCGTGTTGCTCTTTATCTTTTAGAACATAAGTGTTTTGAATTTCACGTCATAAGATGTCATCTCAAAGATCAAAGAAAACTATAGATAATAATTGTTTTTATATCAGTGTTTCACCTGAGGAACGTCGTGATTCTGAAAGATCAAGTGGGACGGTTGCTTAACACCCACCCAACACACACACACACACACAAATACCCCCACACACACACACACACTCTAAAAAGGGCGTCTCGGGTATAACATTAAATTGCTTACGGCGGTGAGGCTCTAGCACAGAAATGTGAATTCACACTTTCATAGCTATTACTCCCATACTACTCTGACACGAAGTATTAGTACGTGTTACGACCCCAAATATATATATATATATATATATATATATATATATATATGTAAAATAGAGCCGGTTGAAAATAATTAGAATTTAGTAGAAATACTTGAAACCATATATTCAAGAAAGAACTGTTTTAAAATGATCATCGTTGGTCACAAGAAACTGATTGGGAAAAATCACTTTGGAAATAAATAATCCAGCACGGATTGATATGCTGTCAATTCAACCCCCCCTATATATATATATATATATATATATATATATATATATATATATATATATATATGAAACGCAGTTTCTTCCAGACTGCGGTCGTGTCGATACAGATATATGGATGCACTACTTGGACGCTAAGTAAACGGTTAGAGAAGAAGCTAGACGGCAATTATACAAGAATGTTAAGAGCAATATTGAACAAGTCCTGGCAGCAACACTCCACAAGGCGCCAACTATACGGTCACCTACCACCTGTCACGAAAACTATACAAGGTAGACGAACCAGACATGCCGGACACAGCTGGAGAAGCAAGGATGAGCTCATAAGTGATGTACTTCTGTGGACCCCTGCATATGGCCAATCAAAAGCAGGACGACCAGCTCGAACATACATACAGCAGCTATGTGATGATACGGGATGTAACCCTGAAGATCTGCTAGAGGAGATAAATGATAGGGACGTGGAGAGATAGGGTCAGGGATATCCGTGCTAGCCGCACGACATGATGATGATGATGATGATGATGTATACATCCGTGCGTGAGTGTGTGTGTTCCGATATATACGATATCATTTATATTATATATATACACAAATATATACATAATTTCATATTCAAAAGGACATTGTATATATATATATATATATATATAAGGCGGAGGGGGAAGTGAAACGGTAACGTTGTTGTAAAGAAAGAAAGAAAGAAAGAAAGAAAGAAAGAAAGAAAGAAAGAAAGAGGGAAATAAAGAGAGTGAAGCGAGACAAAGAATGAAAGAAAGAAGGAAGAAATATCAGAAATAATGAAATAAGTGGGAGAAAGAAAGAAAGAAAGAAAGAAAGAAGGAAGAAATATCACAAAGAAAGAAATTTGATTGCTTGAAAAAGAAAATTCCATTCAGAATTGAATTATCCAATTGGTTTGATATGCCATAAAATCTACTCTCATATATATATATGTGCGTGGATATATATATATATATATATATATATATATATCAGCATCAGCATCATGTCGTGCCGCCAGCACAGATATCCCTGACCCTATCGTTCATCGCTTCTGGTAGGTTTTCATAGCTATATCCCGTATCCTTACAGAGCTGCTGTATGTAGGTTCGAGCTGGTCGTCCTGCTTTTGCTTGGCCATATTGGGGGGGGGTCATTGGAGAACATCACTTATGACCTCGTCCCTGTCCTAAATGTATGGTTCGTCTAACTTTGATAGTTTTCGTGATGGGTGGTAGGTGGCCATAGAGTTGGTGCTTTGTGAGGTGTTACCTCCAGGACTTATTCTAAATTGCTCGCAGCATTCTTGTGTAGTTGCCGTCGAGCTTTTTTTCCATACGTTTAGTTAGCGTCCATGTAGAGCATCCATATAGCAGTATCGACACGGCCGCCGCTTGACAGAAACTGCTTTTCATTTTATCTGTCAGGTCTTACTTCCATATGACCGATAGCTTATCGATAGCTGTCCATGCGTTTGTTAGCCGCGTGTCGATGTCTTTTTCGGTTGATGAAATACTGCTTCCTAGGTAGATGAACTTGTCTACTAGTTTCAGAGAGGTTCCGTCTAGTGTGAAAATGTCGCCTGCTTGATTAAAGCACATGACACACAAATAAAAACTAAAAAAGGACGTTAAAAGCATTTATATTCTCTGTACACATGCTAAATTGATTTTCACAAGAAAACATATTTCAAATCATTCATTATTACAAATTGTATTAATACATAAAAAAACCTCCCGTATCACGGTGGTGTAAAATAATTAAAGATGATAATTATTTGTAATGGTATATCAACCTTCTCGGCGGGTCGTTACAGACTATGCTGTAGGGTTTCAGCTTGGGTGGGTGCATTTGCCAGAATCGGTATGTCATCAGCGTAGTCGGCGTCGGTAATTCTGCTTCTTTTTTTTTTGTCAGCTCGAAGCCGTTTTCTTTGATTTTATCAATCGATGTTCAAAGCACGTAGTCTAGATAGATGATTAAGAGCTATAGGGCAAGTGTGTCCCTTACGGTACTCCTGCTGCAATGTCGAAGTAGTCTGTATCTCCATCCGGAGAACGTACTTTCACTTAGGTGTTTCTATAGAGAATCGTTATTGTGGTAACGGTCTCTTTTGGTATGCCGTATGCTAGTAGGATTTGTTCCATCTTCCCTCTGCGAATGGAATATATATATATATATATATATATATATATATATATATATATATATATATATATATATATATATATCGTGGGTAAAAAAGAATTTCACACATTTTCCATCTTGCAGCTTTGTCAGATCATTTATAACCTGTGCAGATCCACAATTCACAGACAGCACATAGACGTATATATATATATATATATATGTATATATCATCATGTCGTGCCGCCTGCATGGATATCCCTGACCCTCTCTCGCCACTTCTCCCTATTATTTATCGCCTCTGGTAGGTCTTCAGGGTTACATCCTGTGTCCTCACATAGCTGCTGTATGTATGTATGTTCGAGCTGGTCGTCCTGCTTTTGCTTGGCCATATGGGGGGGAGTCCATAGGAGTACATCACTTATGAGCTCGTTCTTGCTTCTCCAGCAGTGTCCTGCGTGTCTGGTTCGTCTAACTTGTATAGTTTTCGTGATGGGAGGCAAGTGGCCGTATAGTTGGTGTCTTGTGGGGTGTTGTCGCCAGGACTTGTTCTGGTGTAATTGCCGTCTAGTTTCTTCTCCAGCCGTTTAGTTAGCGTCCAAGTAGTGCATCCATATACCAGTATCGATACAACCGCTGCCTGGAAGAAACTGCGTTTCATTTTATCGGTCAGGTCTGATTTCTATATGATCGAGAGCCTATCGATAGCTGTCCATGCTTTCGTTAGTCGTGTGTCGATGTCTTTTTCGGTTGATGAGACGCTACTTATACAAAGATTGTCAACCACTTCGTAAGAGTGGCTTGATCCACAAGATGTTTCAAATAGAGATCGAAACCCAGCTGACTTTACGTCAGTCAGATATCTTAACCCGGAGACATTGTCATTCTCTACGTAATTAAAAAAAATTCTATGAATAACTTTTTACATATACGTTATCGACTACCTGTAGCGATATAGACATATTCGTCCAGGATTGGAAATCGGGCTGTCAATAGCAGTTCCATTGACGATAGCCGTTTTGCGATGTGTGTGTGTATGCTTGTGTGTATGTGTGTGTGTGTCTGTGAGAGAGAGAGAGAGAGAGAGAGAGAGAGAGAGAGAGAGAGAGAGAGAGAGAGTGTGTGTGTGTGTGTGTGTGTGTGTGTGTGTGTGTGTGTGTGTGTGTGTGTGTGTTGATATGGTTTAAAACTTCGTAAGATACCTGCAATGGGCCAATGTATCCATTAGCCCTTAGATACACTAAAGACATTTTTTTCCAGCCGGAAAAATATCTAATTCAGCGTACTTCTAAGAAAATGAATTCCAAGAAGAAAGAAACACACACTACTTGTGATACATTTATTATATATATATATATATATATATATATATATATATATATATATATATATATATATATATATATCATACTTATAAGAACATTATATATATATATAATGTCCTTGTGGATACGAACTTTTTTTATAACTCCACTTTAAAAAGAAGAAAAATGAGATATCGCTGAACATTAGTTTACTCAAAATATCTCATTTTGTAAAAAAAAACAACATAAATTCGTGATGAATTTGCAAATAAAATCAGGCTTAAAAGTAAATTACTTTCTATTTCCATCCTCATCATCCTACTCACCATCATCATCCTCACCATCATCTCTCTCTCTCCCCCTCTCTCTCTCTCTCTTTTAATCTATCTATCTATCTATCAATCTATCTCTCCTTCTCAGTCTGTTTATCTGTCTTTATTAGTCTGCCTATCTGCCTGTCTTATTTTTGTCTCTTTTACAGTCTCTGTCTGTCTGTCTCTTTCTCTCAACACGTACACGTGCGTGTACATTTGATCTCTCTGAAGATGGCAGTTAGTGGAGTCTTTAACGTCGAAAAATAAAACCAGTGGGATTTTTATTTATTTATTTTCAAAGTGAGCATGCGTGTATGTGAGTTATTGTATCAAAATACATCCGTTTAAAATGTATCCAAATTGCAACGGCAGAAAAAAAGATAAAAAATTAAAAAAAAAAACCTTGTGAAAATTGAGAGCTATTGTGTGAAACACCCGCCTCACCGTCCCGGCAAGCGCTTTATTATTATTATTATTTATTTATTTATTTATTTTTGTTCCTTTTCTCATACTTTCTTCAGTATCGTTTAGTATATATTCTGTTAGTGGGAGGCAGTTAAATAACAGTCTTGGCTGAAGTAGGCCGGTTGAAAGAAGGTCCTTTGATAAAAGACTGAAATTGTGTTGCGCGTTGTTGGCTCAGGCGTATAGCGGAGTGGAGGGGTTGGCAAAGGGGACGGTGGCGGTTGAGACTGAATCGGCTGAGGGGTGGTCCGATGGTGAAAAACGTTCCTACCAAGCTTCAAAGATGTAGAAGGGGTGTCGGGTGGAATGTTATGAGACGGAGGAGGGAGGGTAAGACGGGTTTGGTAGTTAGATGAGATCGAGTGATTATGTTGTGGCCAGGACAGCTGCGAGTTAAATAATCAAAGATAAGACGGGAAATGAGACGGGTACGTTGGAAAGAAAGAAAGAAAGAAAGAAAGAAAGAAAGAAAGGGAGAAAAGGATTAAAAGAAAAAAAACGAATTAATAAAAGAAAGAAACAAACAAAGAAAAACTCCGAGAGAGAGAGAGAGAGAGAAAAGAAAGAAAGAAGAACAGAGACAGAATGAAAGAAAGAACAGAGGCAGAAAGAAAGAAAGAACAGAGGCAGAAAGAAAGAAAGAAAGAAAGAAAGAAAGAAAGAAAATAAATGAAGAAAAAACAAAGAAACATACAAAGAAAAAAGAAAGAAAGAAAGAAAATAAATGAACAAAAAACAAAGAAACATACAAAGAAAGAAAGAAAGAAAGAAAGAAAGATGATAAATGAAGAAAAAACAAAGAAACATACAAAAGAAAAAAGAAAGAAAGAAAGTAAGAAAGAAAATAAACGAAGAAAAAGTAAAGAAACATACAAACAAAAAAGAAAGAAAGAAAGAAAGAAAGAAAGAAAGAGAGAAAAAAGATGAAAAAAGGAAAAAGAAAGAAAGAGAGAAAGAAGTAAAAAGGAAAGAAAGAATAAGTTACAAGTAAGTAAGGGTGAAATGATAAATACCATAATGCAGTTTACTAAGACAGAACGGGCAAGGAGGGAAAGAAAACAGGTTGATAATTGTTTATGTCGAAACGAGATGAATGCAACATATATGTATGACTGCTGTCACGGTTGTCAATTACAGTAATAATGTTTATTGTTATCAAAATTGCATTTCACAGACTCACTGATTAAAACAGTAATATTATTTTAATCAACAAATATGACTTGTTAATTCACTTAATTTAGCGGTGAATTGCAATCGCATGTAGCGAATAGTATACACTGCTTATTTCTGATAAAAATTCAGCAAAATTATATATATATATATATATATATAAAGAGAGAGAGAGAGAGAAAATCTCACAGCTTACCCGCGAAGGAAATTACCGTTTCATTATCTATTTGAGGGCTGAAGATTGGAATTCTGTGTTTTGAAATGCAAGTATTTGGATATTCACGTTTCAAGGCCCGCGGATACATATACGAGGATCATTAAATAAGTTTCCAGACTTTTTTCGTATAGGCACTTTTATTGATTGTACACACATGAAACTCTGGTCCCCTTCGAAGTAATCTCCTCCGGTTGCAATGCACTTTTTGTACCATTCCAACAACTTCTCGAAGGCCCCATGGTAGTACTCTTGTGTGAGCGTGTCGATGACCTTCGTCACAACCTCTTTCATCTCCTCAATTGTCTCATAACGACTGCCTGTGAGCTTAGGGAATAACAAAAAGTCACAGGGAGCAAGGTCTGGACTATACGGAGGCTGAGGAACTGTCTTGACGCCCATCTTGGTCAAATAGTCTGTGACAAGGATGGCGTTGTGGACTGGAGCATTGTCCCGGTGGAAATGCCACTGACCTGATTTGAAGAGTGCTGACCTCTTCCGACAGAATCTCTTCCCTTAAAACCTCAACATAGTAACCCTAACCCTATGCCTTTGGCCAATCAAGTCAGGTGTATTGACTTCCTTACTCCTCCCACACCTCTTATCATCCCTCACAGATTCCCTGCCTTCCTTGAATCTCTTATGCCACTCAAAAACTAATACTCTATTCATGCAAGATGGTCGAAAAGCAGTCTGAAGCATTCAATACGTTTCTGTGGCATTTTTTCCCAGTTTAAAAGAGAATTTTAGTGCATACTGTGACGCGGTATAAAATATTTATCCCAAGACGGGAGTTTATTTTTCGCACGTGTGAAGTCGGAGCAGTCTGGCACTTGATCCCTCGCAGAATAAGTCCTAGTTAAGAGTCCTTTCTCGGACATATGGGAACTGGCAGATAATATGGGGGTTAATTTGGGCTAGACTGACCGCCACTGGCAAGAGGTTTCCATATTTCACGTTACACACACACCCACCAGGCCAGTACCTCTTTCTACGCCTAGGATAATGGAAGATATGGGCCTCTTGGTTTAGATATAATATTATTACTTATCGTAGTCGACAATTCCAGTTTCCTGTGTAATATTTTTAAAGGCGAATAGGACATTTAGCGAGAATAAATTGAGGCGAATGAAGCTGAAAAGGAGCATGCAAAAGAGAACTTGATAGGCAGACAACACAATGAATAAATTTCGACACAAGGAGAGATATAAAATATAACAAGGTTTTTAATACATGCGGACACATATTTAACGTGTCGGCTATATCATCAGCGGATAATATCAAAATACAAATGTCTTTCTCCCTTATTCTTTTCTTTTTTCCTTCTTTAAATTGAGAGAGAGAGAGAGTTTGTAATTGCAATACTTAGGGAGGGTGGAGGCTGAAAACAGTCTTAAGGTTTACTTAGCTTTTCGACGTGTTCCTTCTGAGAGTATTTTCTCTTTTACGTGCTAGCAGGATTTTATACAACTTGGCTTGAAGGCATCTGTTATCTCCTTTTCCAAGATTCTTTCCACTTTTTCCCCGGAATTCAGGCGACAGTTTCAATATATCCGGTCACTCCAAATGCTGTCCTGAAACCCGGTTCTGCTTCTTCGCCCCGAGTTTGGCATGATATTCGCCCGTCCGTTCACGGCGACCTCCGTCCTGAAAACTAAATTCTTTTTTTTCCTGTTTCCGCTGACGAAAAGGGTGCTACTTCCGTTTTTAGGGTGCTAGCCAATCATTCGGTCTCTTTCTTCTTCCTTCACCCTGTCAGGCGATTCATTCGGACTACTATCTCCATCCAGTATATCCCCTCCTTTAACCATCCGGTCACAGAATGCAAACATCTGTTGGCTTTCATTCCGACCCGGATTTGTTACTTCAGCCGCGAGGAATTGACCTACATTCCTTATTCCTCTTTTAACGGTCACTGTTTGGCGGCCTGTTAATTCAAACACGGAGGCGTAGGGGAAATTTCTTATTTCTCTCCTCTCAGTGGTAGACCACGTGACAATACCCTTCTTCTAACGTCTCCTCAAGTCCAGATTGTATTTATGAAATTCACCAGCAGTGATAATCAGGCTTTAGTAGGGTGTATTCCTCTTCCTGCTTTAGCTGTTCATTTGAACTTGAAATTATAAAAATTATTCAGTCATCTCATAAGATGTGTAGCAATAACATACTGAATTTTCAAGAGTCTACGACAATTCTAAATGCCTGTACAAAAAAGTCTGGAAACTTATTGAAGGCCCCACGTATATATATATATATAGAGAGAGAGAGAGAGAGAGTCAAGCAAAGAGACAGAGATATACAGGGATAGAGACAGAGATGAAAGTTCTTCCGTACTGACATACATTTTCTCAAACTTTTTTCGAAAATCAGGGATATCGTAAGAGAGTATATAGAATATTATTATATATATATATATATATATATGATATAAAATAGAGTTGTATATGATTGTTAAATGCTGATTTAATTACATTTAATTTAATTTACACTAAATCAAAACAATTATAGAAATCCAGTTTAATTAATTTGATTATGACAATCAAAATTCCAAGTCGATATTAATCTTTCAATGATAATCTTTAAATGGATTTTTAATTTAGTTAAATATTGATTATATTGAAATAAGGATTTATTGATGTTTACAGAATCTACAGACAAATGTCTCTTACAAATTCTAAAGCCGATTAACTCGGAAGTATTTTAAAACAGTCAAGTGTACATGTTTTTCCATGTGACTTAGAATATGTACACACAGCAGTGTACGTTTTGTTTAAATATTTCCACATCGATACTTATAATTCCATGTTAAAAACCCAGGGAGGGTAAACGAAACTATGATATGTTTAACAAAACTGTAGGGCACCCAGCGAGACTCGAACTCACTAGTTATGGTTTCAAAGTCTAACTTGACAAATTTTACACCCCTTGAGGCGCAAAGCATGATATAATCACGTTCAAATACTAGTTGAAGTTGTTTAGCAACATTTTGAATCAATATTATTCAAGAGCGACCATACACTGATCCCGGTCGCTGGATCAAAAAAGGGGGTCATTGGCACATTAACCCCTTTCCCACACAACCATTTCTAATAGAAATATTGATCTTAACCAGCCATTTGTTACTTAAGCACTATGTCTGGAGAAACACAGATAAATCTTGCATTATTTACATTTTTCGGAAAATTGTCCTCATCTTTGTCGCCATGTTTACCATAACGTTTCGGTCGTTGTACGCTCCGGTCTTCTTCATGTGGTTGGCATATCAAACTTAACCCTTTATTTCGCTTACCGGGGTAGTCTGTTCTAGTTCCACGAGCCATGTTTAATGGATGTCAGTTATCTTCCCTTTATCCTATTTAGCAACCCTTCCGCTCGGGCAGGATGTAACACAAGGTCAATTTTTAAAGCGGAGTTTAACAGGTTTGAATTCAGAGTTTTCCTTCTCCTAGACTAGTTGCCTC
Source organism: Sepioteuthis lessoniana (assembly GCA_963585895.1). Taxonomy (NCBI): domain Eukaryota; kingdom Metazoa; phylum Mollusca; class Cephalopoda; order Myopsida; family Loliginidae; genus Sepioteuthis; species Sepioteuthis lessoniana. The sequence goes on from OY757910.1 coordinate 103,056,399, forward strand.
ACCAGGGCTGAAGAACCCAGTCTGTCCCATTATTTACCCATAGCTGGAGGGAGAATAATTGGATTCATACCTTTCCCAAGGGTATTAGTGCTATGTGAAATGATATTAGTCTCGTCCAGGATTTAAACTCGTGTTGCCGTGTTCATTTCCTACGACGATAACCATTACACCACAGCACCTCAATTTCCCCCTGAAAGTTCTCCACTGCATTCACCGGGTGTTGAACTAACACTCTTTAGGTATGTCACTGGATCTAACCAACGCCTTTATTCTTGAGGACACATGGCACAGAAATATAGACAGATACAGATAATTCTACGTAATTATTTGTTGTGCTATCGAGTCACGTTAAGAATTCATCTAGAAGAGTATAGTAACAGAACAGCTGAGGTTCGTAGTTTTTAAACATTTTTTATATAACATTGATTCATTTGAGACGTTCAGTTACTGGCGGTCGCTAATTCTGCACCTGATGACTTTAGGGGGCCCATAAATCGATGTATTCAGACTCGTTATCAAATAATTACTCATTTTCTTGTCATTTTTGTATAATAATAAACTCATTAATATGACAATACCCGTAGAGGAATATTTCCATTGGATTTTCTTCACCGAATTTCATTTTCCTCACACACACACACACACACACACACACACACACACACACACCCATAAACTCACACGTATATATATATCATCATCATCATCATGTCGTGCCGCCAGCACGGATATCCCTGACCCTCTCTCGCCACTTCTCCCTATCATTCATCGCCTCCATCCTGTGTCCTCACATAGTTGCTGTATGTAAGTTCGAGTTGGTCGTCCTGCTTTTGCACGGACATATGTCGGGGTCCATAGGAGCCATCCAGTATTCCATCAATTTTCCATTATATATATATATATATATAATGAAAAAAATGGAACAGTGGATATACTAAAAACACAAGCAACTGATTCAGTTCAGAATATTTCGTCGTTCTTATTCATTGCAAGAACTTTTTCAACTGAGGAAAATAAGGTTTTTTCTAAGATTTAGCCAAAAATAAGAAATAGATAGGAGTTTATAAATGGGAATATGAAAGGGGGTAGAATCTAAAGACAAAAGACGGAAAAGGGAAAAATGGAAATAGATCTAGCATTGAGTGGTGGCGGTAGGGGTTACATTCGTATCTATTTTTTCTTTTTGCTAAACTTTAGAAAAAATGTGCCGGTTGAAAAAGTTCTTTCAATAAATAAGAACGAAATGTTTTGAATTGAATCCGTTGTTTGTGCTTTTAGTATATCCACTGTTCCATTTATTTTTCATCTTCTCAGATCTACCATAAATATCAACCTTTACTCTCTCTCTCTCTCTCTCTCTCTCTCTCTCTCTCTCTGTATATATATATTTATATAACAAGACACGTGTTGTAATGGTTATTGTCGTTAGAAATGGACGCGATGACCAGAGTTCAAATCCTAGAGCAAGCCGTTTGCATTTCACATTGAGCTAATAAGTGAAATAAAGTCGGCGACCGAAGCCGAAAGCAACCATAAGGCTCCCTTTTCAATAGCTACTACACCAAGGTGTAGGGGAGGGCATAACCTTTTCCCTGGATTGCTCTACTTTATCCTTGATACGTACCTTATATTGCTGAGAGTTAAGCAAGGAGGTATCAAGTACCATTTTAAAAGTCTTTGGTATGACGCAACCTGGAATTGAACCCACGTTTTCCGGACCATTAGCGAACTGTAATATAATGGCCGAGGGATTTCGTTTTATGCCTTTGGGTTTAGTTATGCTGAGAACCTTTCGGCTCGTCACATGGGTTAGTTAGGTGCAAACTTGAGTGCAGGTGTTAACGCACGCACGGGGAGGATGTCATGTTCATAGATGCCAAAATAAAAATCCGATAGAAAGGTTGACCAGTGGATGTGAATGACGTCATGCACCGGAAGCGTGCGCGGAGGATTTTGGGGATTTTGAAAAGGTCAGTTAGTTGAGTTGAGTCATGCCTCGGAAGAAGACGGTTGACTTTCGCTTGCTCGCGGAGGCCTTGGGCAGGTGTCGCACGAGATGTGGTGGGGGAGATGAAAACGCCAGAATAGAAAGAATGTATATTTCTCTCCTTATGTCGAAGAACATTTAAACTCGAAGCTAATAAAAAGTTTCGTACCTGAACTAAGAAGTCGTAAGTGTTTTCCGTGTTTCGAGATTCCTATGTTCTATGTATATATATATGAACATTATATGTCCATTTCACATATCCGTATCATGGGTATGGTACAGAACTCTATACCCACTGAGCTGGTTACATAGAGCTAATACTCCAGTGAAAAATATGCATCCAACTATTCCCCCTCCATATATGGTTGGATAGGGCGGACTAAGCTCTTTAGGCTTAGTATGGCAACCAATCCAGGAGAAGGGAAAATTCCACTAAAAAGATGACCAAGTGTCAAATTCTTCTCATCGAGAGAGGTTGATACTAACGTGCGTACATAAGAATATACACACACAGACACACAAACATATATGTATATATAGGATGAATTATTTTCAAAAAGTCTACCTTTATAATATGATTTCAAACAGTTTTCAAATGCTCACCATCGCTGTCAGCACATTGTTAAACGTATCTTTATGAGAAAAGCAGAACTAATATTATGGAGACCACCTGGAGAAGATTTCAATAATGTGTTGACAGATGTGGGGCACAAAAAGGTTTGGTGGTTATTTTATTCGTGGTTAGTGGGTCTTTGGAACTCGCTAATTTCGGTGTTGGTTTATTGATGGGTCCTGTGGGATGACATTTTAGTTTATATCTGCCTTCTTTGTTTTTTTTCTTACCCCATTTAACTTGTCGGATTCTTTGTCTTGGGAAGGCTGCAAGAGAATTTAAGAAAGGAAGGAAGAAAAGAGACGTAGATACCTTTCAAATTCCAACTTTATTTTAATGGGTTTTAATGACTATTCTATGAAAGTTTTTTTCTGGCCAGTAGAAATATATACCGTTTTCCAGACAAGGCGTTAAAATATATTTGTCATTTTTCAGTGGTAAAAGTTTGAAGGTTATTCTTATGTTCGGTAGGTGGTTTTAGTGAGATATGTTAGCAAAAAAGGCTGCGAACAGGAAATTCATTTCGGTGGGTTGTGAGTTTAAAGGTCGGTCCTGAGTCTAGTAGATACGTTCAGCAAAGGCTGCTACTGGTGTTTTCAGTTAGGTGTATTCGGCAATGGAGGTTTGCTAGCTGCAGACATGGCTAAGTATCATGCCACAGGACCCACTCAGCACATGCGTCCGCTGTTAACAGCCTTGAGAACAAGGGTCTTTCAGTACATGAAGGCTGAAGTGCAAATAGATTTCTCTTTGGGGCCAGTAAGTCTGTTTTTAAGGCATGAGCGGATTTTGCTGCCTGTCATAAGCTTCTGGGAAATGCTACATTTTTTGACGTATCTTATTTCATTTTTAAAATTTTATTATTTTTTTTCTAACCTCAAAACATAGGTGCTAAAATGTTGGATATTTTAAAATCATGATATCCTGAAGGAACTCCCATAGAAATGATAAAATTTTAAAGACACCCTGAGTATGATGGCCCTCCCCATGATTTCTGATTGATCATTGGGGTAATCATTGGATAAACCAATAACAGACGAATGGTGCTGAAATGTGCCACATATTCTTCCGAAAAACAATCCTCAGAGTTTTAGCTTTTCCTAGACTCTGCAGTATATATATATATATATATATATATATATACAAGGACCAAGGATAGGAAAGCCATGCTGCTCAACAATTTTTCCTCTGCGTGGATTAAAAATATATAGATTCAGTTCTTTCGAAAATGTAGAGGGAAATTCAAAGAGCCTCGTCCAGGATTTGAAATCTTCTTGAATCCATTTCCCTACGACCATAACTATTACAACTCAAACGCATATTTTCCTATCCGATCCATTAGTTACACACACACACACACACACACACACACACACACACACACACACACACACATATATATATATATATAGTTGTGTCTACCATTTAATATATTATATATATATATATATATATATGTCATATTACATATAGAAATATATATATATATATATAATATATATATATATATATTATATTACATGGTAGTGTCAACCCTGTAATATATATATATATATATATATATATATATATATATCACAGCTGTGCTGATAGCGTGAAGTACCTTGATTGTCTACTGTCATCCATCCCTATCGTCAATAGTCTACGATAGGTCCGCTTAATAGAATTTAGTTTCCGTACAGAACTGAGGTGCCTTTTCTGATAAGTCAACACTGGCATGTCCATCTGTTAAGATCAACGGAAGATCATCGCTTCAAAGTGGTCAGCATGTCCTGTTCTTATTTTGATGGTTTTTCTATCACGTCTTGCATAAGGCCCGAACAAAGCACAATCTGATTATTTTAGAGTCTGTCATAGGCAACGTAGTGAGTCTGGTTTTGCGGAGGCAGAGAGAACTCACCCATTAGCTTAGATTATTCAGGAAGTTATCGTTTTATTTAGAGGATTTTTTCGCTTCCTCTTTCATGATTACATCCTCTTCACTCGTTGAATTACTATATGACCAATGTGTACGGTCGAAAAACATTCTATTTTTATTTTAGGATGTATTTTAGTCAATTTCTTATTAA
>OY757910.1:103063567-103128567 GCA_963585895.1 Sepioteuthis lessoniana
ACACGCACACACTATTCTATCAAAAATAATGGAATTAGCTCCCTTAGAGGATGAAAACATGTGATGCATTTTTTATTAAGCAGTATTTTTTATCTAACATTTTTTCTATCATCATCATCATCATGTTGTGTCGCTAGCATGGATATCCCTGACCCTCTCTCGTCGCTTCTCCCAATCGTACATCGCCTCTGGCAGGTCTTCAGGGCTACATCCCGTATCCTCACATAGCTGCTGTATGTATGTTCGAGCTGGTCGTCCTGCTTTTCATCGGCCTTTTACGGGTTCCATAGGAGTACATCACTTATGAGCTCCTCCCTGCTTTTCCGGCAGTGTCCTGCATGTCTAGTTCGTCTAACTTGGATAGTTTTCGTGATGGGAGGCAGGTGGCCGTATAGTTGGTGCCTTGTGGGATTTTGCTGCCAGGACTTTTCAATATTGCTCGCAACATTCTTGTGTAATTGCCGTCAAGCTTCTTCTCCAGCCGTTTTGTTAGCGTCCAAGTGGTACAACCATATAGCAGTATCGATACAACCGCTGCCTGGAAGAAACTGCGTTTCATTTTATCAGTCAGGTCTGATTTCCATATGATCGAAAGCCTGTCGATAGCTGTCCTTGCCTTCGTTAGCCGTGTGTCGATTTCTTTTTCTTTTTCTTTTTTTTTCTTTTTTAGCTAAATATTACGAGTCCATAAACAAGATTAAATGGTTGAGATTAATGAAACTTTTTACTAGACTTACTGGAGAAAATATAATAGAATAACTGAACATTAAGGGAAAAAAACTAAGGAATTCTCTCTCCTTGGGTTTTTATGATATCCATAATAGCATTTATATTGAATATGCATAATAAATTTTCTATCGTATTTACATCTGGACTGTTCAAGAGTTATGTCATTAATGTGATATACCTTTCCTGAAGGAAAGATTTAAAATCTTTTCTCTGTGATAAAATGCATTATCGCACGGACACATTAGATCCATACCTGTTCAAAATCTGCCTAGACTACGTACTTCAGACATCAATGGATTTAATTTAAGAAAATGGCCTTAAACTGGAAAATGCAAAAAATAGACGATAACCCGCACTAACAATTACGAATGCGGACAACGCTGATGACATACCAAATACACCTTCCCGGCCCGAAAAACCTGCAACATAGTTTAGAGCGGGTAACTGGCGGCATAGGGTCAATGTAAACGCAAACGAAACGGAGTACATGTGCTTTAATAATAATAGCGATATCTCCACACTAAATGGTGATTCTCTGAAACTAGTGGACAAGTTCATCTATCTCAGAAGCACTGTTTCATCTACCGAAAATGACATCAGTGTGCGACTACCGAAGGCATGGACAGCTGTCGATAGACTATCAGTCATTAGGTAGTCAGGACTATCTGATAAAATAAAATGCAATTTTTTTCCAGCAACTGTCGTCTAATGTATGGATGCGCCACTTGGACGCCGACTAAGTGTATGGAGAAAAAGCTTGACGGCAATTACACAAGGATGCTACGAGTTATATCAAGAAAATCATGGAATCAACATCCAAGATAACAACAGCTATACGGCTACCTACCACCTATCTCGAAAATCATCCAAAGCAAGGACGAAATCATAAGCGACCTTTTCCTATGCATCCTTTCACACGGACGCACAAGTGTAGGACGACCTTCTAGAACTTATCTACAACAGCTCTGTACGGACACAGGATAACTCTTGGAAGACCAGCTAGAAGCGATGGATGAAAGAGACGGGTGGCGTGAGGGAATAAGAAAAATCTATGCGAGCAGCAGGATATGATGATATATATATACATATTTTATGATATATATATATATATATATATATATTATATATACATATTTTATATATATATATACATATTATATATATATATATATATATATATATATATATATATATATATATATATATAGTAAGAACGTATTAAAGAATTAACTGTTTTTTTGATATTATCATTATTTCAAATATTTTTTAATATATCTCCTATTTAGATTCATAACAGCTGGTTCTGGACTGTATTTTCTCCAATATTTCTCTCTCATTGTCATATTAACCGATCACTAAGAAAATTCATTATATATAATCATTATCTTCTTATCAACTGCTTTTTTTTCAGTAACTGCAGGTCTTCTGTAATGTCTGCAAAACATGGTGATTCATACTCCTTACAATGACTAACCAATGCATAGCATGGGTTTTAAATGCAGTTGATGCATATCTGTTTATATATATATATATATATATATATATATATATATATATATATATATATATAAGTATGTATGATTCGAGGAAAATGTCAAGGGTTTTGACAGTTAAGTGGTAATCTAAGGTGAATTGGAACCTCTAGTTAAGTGCTCAATGTTAACGACTATCGAATATATAATTAATTTCAGAGTAAAAATATATCGAAACTTACACCTTTTTAGATACATTTAACGGAAAATTTTCAATTTAGTGGTTCCATTATAGATTTATTTCAGGTCTAACGACTTTCGGCTGATGGAGATTAATAAATCGGTGCTTAGAATATGATGTAGACATCCCTAACCTGTTTTCGGCTAAAAGAGAAAAAAAAAAAGAAGTTTTTTTTCAATTGAAAATATCTTTATATGTTCATTTTACGTATTCTTCTTTTTTATTTTCTTTTAAAGAATTCCTTACCTATTATTTAAATCGCTATTTGTTGTTTTTAAAACCGGTGAAAACCGGAGTGTCCATCTGACGAGGGTCATTAAACCTGAAATAAATTTATAATGGAACCACTGAATTGAATTTTTTCTGTTAGATATATCTACATATATATATATAGAGAGAGAGGGAGAGAGAGGGAGAGAGAGAGCTTTTATTCGTAAGAATAAAATTTTAAGAAGCAAAATATGGATTGCTTGCCCACTAAAAATTAATTCACACTAAATTAAGATATATCATTTTTTTAGTGCTTTTGTAACGGTCTTAAAGTAAGGATGTTTCATCATATCCAACAGACACTGCTTTACAATATTAACCTACATTTTATTACTGAAACTCATAACGCTAATTTGCTACATACTCTATCCTCTTAACAAGCCTTTAAATAGCAAATCTTTCTTATTGTAATTGGTTTGAAACCTAATAAAAACAGTCAAAATGTTTTGTGATGGTAAGGTTTGTTTAATCTGCGTTATAATCAAACAAAAAGTTACTGAATGAGAAATAATCAAGACGGAGTTTGGAAATTAAATGGAAGTCTTTATAGCATGAACAAAATACAATAATTGCCAGCGGCGTGAACTACTTATTAAGCATATAACAATATTTTCCGTATGCTCCACCAATCAACCGAGTACGGCACGAGGCCTTTTTATGGTGGGTTTGGACGCTGGGCCGTTTCCCAGATAAGCCCGGCGACTCCAAAAATACCTTGGGCCCAGTGAGCATTCATTTTAAAGGGGGCTGCTCAGGCGCCTGGTGATAATCTTAGTCCTTCCAAGAAGAGCTAGAACCTGGGGTATCGAGGAGGGTCTACCATGTTACATGAATGCTGGGCCTCCCAGGCATCCACGTCAGGCAACACCGACCAAGTAACCGCCGCCGCTCGAGACAGTCAGCATATTATGCTATTTGTTACGCGCCCCACCAAACGAGTGAGTATGGTTTCAAGGCTTTTTTAAGGTTGGTCCAGGTGCAGGGCCGTTGCCCAGACACACCCAGCAGCTACAAAAATGCCTCGGGCCCCGTCGGCATTCCCCTAATGAGGGGCGCGTCAGACGCCAGGCGATAAACCTAACCCTTCCGAGGAGGGTTAGAGCCTGGGGATGGGCCTTCTGAGGTTCGAGGAGGGTCGGCCGAGTGACGTGAATGCTGGGCTCCCACATCAGTCAGCCTCAACCGAGTAACCGCCGCCGCTCGGGACAGTCAGCATATTACTCCTTTTTAAAATAGTGTACAACGAGTTTATCAGGATTAGGACATACCTATTAATGTTCATTGGTTCCAGTATATAAGTTTGTGAAGGTCTCTAAGTCAGGGTGTACCATCATATGAAAAAATAGAATTAAACTTTGCTAGAAAAAGACTCAGGAGAGACATTATTTTCTTGAATAACTTTTTTCTGTTTGCTGCGCAAATCTATTAGTTCTGGGATCAGCTATTTTCAACCCATACAGAAAATGTACAGTATTTAAAGAAAACAAACCAATTATATTTTACTGCTACTCAAACTGCTGAACGAATATATCCCTTACGAATTTCACAAACAATCATCATCATCATCATCATCATCATGCCGTGCCGCTAGCATGGATATCCCTGACCCTATCTCGCCACTCCTTCCAATCGTTCATCAGTTCTAGCAGGTCTTCAGGGCTACATCCCGTACCCTCACATAGCCGCTGTATATATGTTCTAGCCGGCAGTCCTGGTTTTGCTCGACCATATGTGGGGGTCCATAGGAGTACATCAATTATGAGCTCGTCCCTGCTTCTCCAGCAGTGTCCTGCGTGTCTGGTTCGTCTAACTTGGATAGTTTTCGTGATGGGAGGCGGGTGGTCGTATAGTTGGTGCCTTGTGGGGTGTTGCCGCCAGGACTCGTTCAATATTGGTCGTAGCATTCTTGTGTAATTGCCGTCTAGCTTCTTCTCCAGCCGTTTAGTTATCGTCCAACTAGTGCATCCATACAGCAGTATCGACACGACTGCTGTCTGGAAGAAACTGCGTTTCTTTTTATCGGTCAGGTTTGATTTCCATATGATCAATAGCTGTCCATGCCTTCGTTAACCGCGTGTTGATGTCTTTTTCGGTTGATGAGACACTGTTTCCTAGGTAGATGAATTTGTCTACCAGTTTCAGAGAGGTTTCATCTAGTGTGGAAATGTCGCCTGTTTGATTAAAGCACATGACACAGAAATAAAGCCTAAAAAAGGGACATTAAAAGCATCTATATTCTCTGTTCACATGCTAAATCAATACTCACAAGAAAATATATTTCAAATCATTCATAATTACAATTGTATTAATACATAAAAACCTCCTGTATCACTCTGGTGTAATATAATTAAGGATGATAATTATTTGTTTGTAATGGTATATCAACCTTCTCGGGTTATCTAATGCCGAATCATTCCTTTTAGAAGAACAGTTGTGGTACTATTCAACCAATAGACGGGAGGATAAGGGGGTTCATATCTTTCTCAAAGGTATTAGTCAGAAAGTGAACGCAGTAGTTCGACTGGAGTTTGAACTCGCATACTACGATTCCGTAGGCTAGTGCTTTAACCATTACCCCATGAGGACACCCCGATGAAGATTAGTTATATCAGGTAATTATTTTATTTGCAATGATAAATTGTAAGTTAGCTAAAAATATTGAATGGAAGAGCAAGTCGTATGCGAAGGTCATGTGGTGCACTTATCACACGTGTGTGGCAAGATAACACGTTTATAGGTTGCTATGGAAACCACCAAAGACTACATATTGGAGATTTTTTTAAATCGTGGTTATGGACAGGAGGTTAAAAATAAACAGATTGGAAGTATATCGGCTAACTTAGTAAGGTTTCAGTGATGATGGCACCCTGGAAAGTTGATAATACGTGTTCTAATATCATTAGAGGTAATTAACATATTATATAAGGTGGACATTTTTCGAACCTAGTTCAGAGGAGCAGTTGTGTTTTAGGTGCAGAAGCTCAAAGCTACGACAGCCCCCTGGGTGAAGGGCCCGTTAGGGACACAGAAAGTGAAGTCGGTATCTAGTTTCTCTCGAGTTTTGATGGCTGGCTGCAGTATGATATATTGCGGTCAGAAATAAACTTTTTTGTATCAATAAGAAACAACAGGTCTGTCTTGTATTTGAGAAGTGTAAGACCTATTGATATTCGAAAGAGTGCCGTGTCAGTGAGGCGACGTTACAGTGGGTTTGTGGTTAAAATGTTCGAGTTCAAACTACAGTTGCGCTAAGAAGCTTATCTTTGGACTAAATCCATTGGGGTAATGTTACATATTGACCCTTGACCGAGCCGTCAATCAGGGATGTACCTGTGTAAATAAGCGGAAGATGACGCGGAAGAAAAATGGGCGTAATGAAATAATATAGGTAGATGCCCGCGGCAGTTGAGTCAGTTGGTTACAGGAAGGCCAGAGTGAGAGCCAGCTTGCAGACTGAGAACGTCCCGTTGTGGGCTGTTACCCACAGCGGCCCCAGTTGAGCCACTCCAGCCACGTTGTGGAAGAAAGGCTAAGTTGGTTCTAGAAGTTAACACTGCGTGCTATGGTAAAGAGCAGAAGTTGGGTCAATATAGCAGTCTGTCCCTGTCTCCACCCATCTCTCACACACCACAGAAACATCAACCCTTTCAAGAATAAAGTGTGAGAGATACATTTTTTAAAAAGAAGTGTTGTTCTTCTTTATTCTCTTATTATGGCTATACAACAATAGGTATAAACCCTCTCCCCCCCAGCTATGGGTTAGATAGTCCTACTACTATTCTTATGTAAAGATAAACTTGACATTAAATTATTCATGTACGTTGATATGCTACCCTCCAAAAAAAAATCAAAACCAATCAGCCTCGTGTTATTTCTTTTCTGTTTATATGTTTTATCTAGAATTAATTTCAGCTTTAACATTTGATCACGATTCCCAGAAGGATCCTCTGCAGCAATATTTGGCTACATTTTGTTATAGTAATACGTTACTCTAATTTCCTACACAAGCCTAAAATATTATTCAATTTATTTAGATGATACAACGATTTAGAGAGAATCAATGAATGTGTAATTGATTCTTGAAACTTGTAAGCAGTATTCACCTTTGAAAATCTCTGCTTCTGTAATGCAGAGTCCAATTTACATTAACCTCTATCTACAATGAAATTATATGATCCTTCGAGACGAAAGATGGAGAAATTTGGAGAAAGACTGAGTTTAGGAGGACGCTGGGTGTCAAACATCACCAGCAGCTGCTATTTGTGTCAAAGGAGGCACAGTAAATAGCTCCTGGTAACTGGATGCTAAGTGTTTCCGATATATATATATAATCATCGTGTCATGCCGCTAGCACAGATTTCCCAGACTCTCTCTCTCTCACCATTCGTCTCTATTGTCCATCGCTTCGGGGATTACATTCTGTGTCCACACCGAGCTCTTGTGGATAAGTTCTAGCTGGTTGTTCAACACTTGCCCGTCCGTGTGAAGGGGTCAATTGGAGAACGTCGCTTATGTGTTCATCCTTACTTATCCAGTAGTATCCTGCATGTTTTGTACGTTTAATTTAGACGGTTTCTGAGAAGGGTGGTAAGTAGACGTACAGCTGTTGTTTTGTGTTCGAAGTGGTGAATCAGTATGGTAGTATCGACACGAGATAATTCGGTTTCAGCTTAATTCATCACTTATTATCATATTTCTTGAACAATATCATTAACATACCCTCATAAAAAAATCTATGCTATAATTTTGAATGTGTTAAATTTTATTTAAAGTTTATATTCAGATGTTAATCATGAATATAGACAATCGAAAAAAGAATTCAGTTGACATTTCATATGTAATTTGATGCTTTTAATTTAATTCTTAATTACTGTTAACTATCTTTAATTCCAAATGCAAGATCATATCAATGTTATTTGCTTACCCCAGCATATTCTTTAGAACACGCTCCTTATATATATATATATATATATATATATATATATATATATATATATATATATATATATAAGTGGCAAATTCGGGAGTAAGGCTTTGTGTAGTATATCTATATCGAAGCAATAAAAATCATCTCAGAACAAATTATTTGTCCTTGACTTTAATTGGATTCAACGGCCTATCTCGAACCGTCACGAATAATTATCTTAACTTGGGAACCTTTAAAGCTTTCCCTAATTTTCATGCTTTAAAATGTTGCTTTGCATAAATATTGCTGACAGTGTTCATACTAATGTTTCTGAAAGAAAAAAAAATAACGTTGTTAATTATTTCGTACCCTGAAAATCAGCCTAAGAGAACAAATGAAATGATTTTTATAACTTGACTCAAACGACTAGATTTCTGGATGAAATAATCTTAAATGTCTCAATTATTTTTCAAATTTTTTTCTACTCAACGACTAAATTTTGATTGAATTTTTGTATTTCATTCATCATATTTTATGACGGATATTTATAATACGTCATCAAGCCCCCAAAATGCTAACCCTGTCGGCTGGGGCTGTTGAATTTACCAACTGCATTTCTGCAGAGATGTACATATTTTTATTTTTATTTTTACCATGACTAGTTGATTTGGCGTCACCTGCGTGGCTCAGTGCGATATGAACTAGTGGCTCAGTTGTAGAGTTTCGGCACTGTGATTGGTGGTTCGATCTCCAGGGGTGGAGATTATGGTAAACACTGCTGAAGAGACCTAATAAGGCCGAAACGGTCGTCTATTGTTCCCGTATATCGTACGTAGGTGTTCTGCGGATTTTCTGGTCATGGTAATTCAATTCTCTGCAGAGAGGTAAGACGACCGTTATGAATACTACGATAAGCAATCCGCTGGTGATACTCCAATAAGAGCAGAGATTTTGGGGAATGTGGCGAACCTCTTCATTCCCAAGTTCACTCTATACCAATGTGGTAGCACCAGAGAGGGCCCTATATAGGGGCCAAAAAGTATTGTTTGACAGTTAAACTGAGTGCAAACAAATGACTTATGCTAAATGGAATTGCTTTGTATAGAATTGTTTAATCGTTGAACTCTGAGTAAAAAAAATTACTGATGTTAACTGAATTTTTAGTGACACAACAATACTTGGAACCGTTTAACTTTGTTGACTTATGCTAAACTGATATGTTTGAAATAGAACTGTTTAATCATATTTAACTATCGGTAAACAAAAACTTAAAGGTAATTGAATTTTTAGTGTTGAATGGCAATTCCTGGAAATATTTAACTGCGTGTAAACAAATGATTAAAAGTAAATAGAATTATTCCTATTAGATAGAAATAAGTGAAATCATTTAACTGTGTGCAAAAAAATTAACTCAGGTCCGTTTAAAAATATCATTTATAAAGTGTGTTTAGAAATCATATATTCAAAATATATACATAAGAAGAGTCTGGCATTAAATAAACTGCAAAGTTTAATATGCCATAAAACCAGACCGAACCAAACCAAAAGGTATAAGTTCCATCAAAGTTATGTGTGTACCTGTGTGTGTGTATGTGTGTGTGTGTGTGTGATCGATTCTAGAGATATCACATTTCTATATAGCAAGTTTTATCAAAAATATGCCCTTCATATCTTCCTAGTCTTAATCGGTGGTTTTGAGCGATGGGATGTAAGTGCTGTTGTGTGTGATGCTGCTTCCTAGATATTTTTCTAAAACAGCCCGTAACATTTTTGTGTTATTCCCATCTAGCTATTTTTCCATGTGTTTCGTTAGAAGCCATATTGTAGAATCAACACCGCCAAAACATGGTAGAAATCTCGTTCTATTTTACCAGAGATATCCCATTTCTACATAACATTATGTCAAAAATATGAGCATCTCATATAAACATCAATAATTTGGGGTATTAATTTCTTCCTTTTCGGTGGATAAATTGATTGGTTGGGTTTTATGTCATATCAAACTATGTTGGTCATTTAATGCAAAATCATGTTTATAAATACGAGGTGCATACGGTAAGTTTCCAGACGTTTTCATATGGGCATTTAGAATTGTCGTAGACTCTTGAAAATTCACTATGTTATTGATATACATATTATGAGATGACTGACTAATTTTTATGATTTCAGGTTCAAATGAACAGCTACAGCAGCAAGTGGAATACACCCTACTAAAGCCTGATTGTCACAGCTGGTAAATTTCAAAAATACAATATCACACTTTAGAAGAGCGATATCCAATAAAATTCTGTTTTAAACTTGGAAAAAATTCCACAGAAACCAATGGAATTCTTCAGACTGCTTTTGGAGCATCTTGCATGAATCGAGCATCAGTTTTTGAGTGGCATAAGAGATTCAAGTCTGTGAGGGATGATGAGAGGTGTGGGAGAAGTAGGGAAGTCAGTAAACCAGAGTTGATTGGCCAAAGGGTTAGGGTTAGGGTTTCTATGTTGAGCTTTTAAGGGAGTTCGGGAAGATATTCCGTCGGAAGAGGCCAGCGTTCTTCGAATCGGGTCAGCAGCATTTCCACCAGGACAATACACCGGTCCACAACTCCATCCTTGTCACAGACTATTTGACCAAGATCGGCATCAAGACAGTTCCTCACCCTCCTTATTGTCCAGACCTTGCTCCCTGTGACTTTTGGTTATTCCCTAAGCTCAGAGGCTGTCGTTATGAGACAATTAAGGAGATGAACGAGGCTGTGACGAAGGTCATTGACACGCTCACACAAGAAGACTTCCATGGGGCCTTCGAGAAGTTGTTGGAACGGTACAACAAGTGCATTGCAGCCGGAGAAGATTACTTCGAAGGGGACTAGAGTTTCATGTGTGTACTATCAATAAAAGTGCCCATACGAAAAAAGTCTGGAAACTTATTGAATGCACTTCGTATATTAAATGTAATATTTTTAAACGAGTAGTTTTAAGGAAACGTTATTAAACAAGCTAGAAGCCATTTCTATGTACACAGTTAAATGGTTTCAAGTATGCCTATCTAACACTAATAGTGCAATTTAACATCAATCAATTTTTTGCTTACTGTTAAATTGTTAAACGCGTGTGTCCTCGTAGCCTAATGGTTAAAGCGATGAACAGCGGAATCATATGTAAGTGAGTTCGAACTTCAGTCGCGGACAAGTACCCTTGCGAAAGGTACGAACCTCTTTATTCTCCTGGGTTAAATAGTTCCACTACTGATATTGTCGAAGGATTGCTTTCGCATTAAATAACCTAGAAAGGTTGATATGCCATTAAACAAAGAAATGATTAAACAGTTCTATTTGAACGTGACTAGTACTACTACTCTGGGTCGGATTGGGGATAATAGCAATGAAGAGGTACCGCATGTTCCCCAAAGATTAATTGACTTTAACGGGATGCCAATTCATATAGGGTTATTTTCTGTTTAGAGATCAGGGAACTGCTTAATTATATGTTTATATTTACATTTGTAATGTAGTTTCTTTACTGTGTCTTAGTCTAATGAGATCATGTATTTCGAATAAAAAACAAAGCGTATATGCATGTATTTCAACCATTCCGGACCAACATGGTCCAGAATGGTAGTAACTGCTACTTTACAGTCAGCAAAGCTGAAAATCTCGAGCCTCACAATAAGATGCAATTCAGGATACACGTTGGAGGGATGTCTTCCTCCTCTGGCAGGGCAGGGAACAATCAGAGTATTCTAAGTTTCATCGACAGAATGATCTGCAGACTATAGGATCACACAGCAACGAATGGTTTATGTTGACTGTTTTACGTGAAATTTTCAAATACGGACAATCTTATTTGCAGAAGTTAACATTCAAAGTAATGGCTTTCCTCCCTAAGGCGTGAAAAATGATCACTGGCTGCGCAACCATTTCAGCCTGATCCATCCGCAGAGATGCAATCGGAGTATTCTATAGCCGTAGACGACTGGGCTGTTGCTTTTAGGATAAAAAAATAAAATTAAAAAAAATAGCATCAATATTTCTTTTTTCATAAAACCATTTGTTGGAAATGCGTTTTGAAATTAGATATTGAATTGTCAGTGAACCCCACCCCCAAAGCGTTATGTTTTCCTGAACTTTGCCTCAAAGAACACATGTACGTGTCCATTATACGAATGTCCAGACACATTCTGTTTGTCTTTCTTCGGCTTTTGCATTGTTTGATGACTAATCTTTTGGTTGGAAGGAGAAAAAAATCTATGCAGTTTTAGAAAACATCAAATCGATCTTGAATAATTGCTTTCCTGGAGTTTTTGTTTACGGAGTTTAACTTTGTCTGTGGGATACCAAATGGAAATCGAATGTACTACAATGATAATTCATATAATATGAGATTAGAAAACTCTTCAATAAGGCCCTATATGTAGGGAAACTAGAAAAATCAAACTCATTAACGTAGTACTGTCCAGCCAGCTTGTCGGAGGGGTTTTGGATACGCTTACTGTATCACCTGCAAAAGGGTGAGACATCACGCATATACAAAAAAATAGGCGTTCTTGTGTTGGTTTCGTTTGGTTTTATGGCATATCAACCATTGTTGGTTATCTAATACCAAATCCTGATTTTATATATAAAATGTATAATTTGTAATCATATTTTGAAAATTCACACAGCTAAGTGATCAAACAGTTCTGCTTCTAAAAAATTAATTCAGGATAAGTCCATATAGTTAAGTAGTTCCCTGTATTGCTATGTAAAATAATAATTTAATTAATCATTAGTCATTTGTTTACGCCTCGTTAAACAAACAAACAGTTCTCTTTCAAACAATTCAATTTAGTCATTTGTTTGCTCTCAGTTAAATGTCAAACAGTTTTATTTGACCGATCAATGGGACTCTATCAGATGCAACCACTCCGTACTAGAGTTGACTTGGGAGCGATGGCATTGAAGAGGTACTCCGCATTCCCCAAAGCTCTTGCATTACTGAAGCCTCACTATCAAATTATTTAGTGTCATATGCAGGACACTCGTTGGGAGAGTTTTATTCCTCCGCAGAGATGCAGACGGTGTATTCTACAGCCCCAGTCGACTGAGCTAAAGTGTCCTTGATATGACACTGACCTGAATCTGATATTGAGGATCCAGTTTTAGGGAAGGTGGAGAAACCATTTTTTCATTACTCAGAGGTCCACTCTGAGTTGAAGTGATACGATCAGTTAAGGTCCCATCTATGGAACAAATATATCTGTTTTAGATATATTTTAATTCGAGAAAACTGTGTGCAAGATAAAGAAACAACGATACAAAAAATATAAACATGAACGTACAATAAACGCGATTCTCAAATCGTTTGGCATAAAATAACCCTTGACAGGTTGATATATTGTTAGAAATAATCAAGCAATTCATTTTACGAGGATCGGCTGAAAAGTTGATAGACTGACCAAGATACTCACATGGAATGTGACCAAATGAGATTTATTTTTCAATATAGTCCTTCGTGTGGACTCTACCATTTTTCTATCGGTGTTGCTATGCATCTATCCTATTGGTCAAAAGAGTTGTAAACAGCAGATATGACGTCATTATATGAACTTTTCAACCCAGCCTTATCGTGATACGTACCGGTTAGCTTGCTAAAAGCTATATTACAGAACCGTTATTTTCGCATATTCTAGTACTTGAGACCTTGTACTAAACCTTATATTTATTAATTTTTTTTTTTACTATATCATTCGTGTAATGAAGTGTTTGGGTGGTTGGGTTTACAGCATCTCAACGCTTATTTAACAATCTAATGTTGAAGTCTGTCTTTTTTTTAAGTAATTATATGCTTTCTTGTAACAAAAAATAACATTCATTTGAAAACAATTATGACTACAAGAAAGTTTTCTTCATACTACTGTTGCTACTACTCCGGACAAAATTTATGGAATTGGCTGACAAGAGGATGTTCACTTTTTCTCTATATAGCTTGGCAAAAACATAATATAAATTTCAATAATCTAATCTAATTTGTCTAAGTTTAGATGGCTATGTTTTTTAGCATGTCAGTACTTGATGGTTATTTAAAGCAAAATTCTCTCTCTCTCTCTCTCTCTATATATATATATATATATATATAGTGAGTAAGTTGACCAACAGTAGTCGAGGGTACCTGGGAGGACCTTTTTTCAATAGCAACAACACCGAGGTGTAAAGGAGGGCGCTGCTCCTTTCCCTGGATTGCTCCAATTACCCTTGATCCTTACTTTATAATGCTGAGTGTTAAGCAAGGAGGCATCAAGTACCATTTTGTTTTTTTGTTTTTTTGATCTGACTCAACCTGGGGTTGAACCCTTGTCTTCCGGACCATTGGCGAACACTCTAATCCCTATGCCAATGAGCCGGTATATATAAAACATCTCATCTACTGAAAGTGATGTCAACACACGCCTTGCGAAGACCTGGAATGCAATTAACAGGTTATCTGTCGATTGGATAAAATAAAACGGAATATCTTCGCATCTTTAGCTGAGTTCATACTCATATTTACCCAACCCCTCCGCTCGAGCAGGATAGGACACAAGGTCAATTTTTAAGCAAAGTTTAACAGGTTTGAATTCAGATTTTTCCTTCTCCTAGACTAGTTGCCTCACCAAGGCTGAAGAACCTAGTCTGCCTTACTATTTACCCATAGCTGGAGGGAGAATAATTGGATTCATACCTTTCCCAAGGGTATTAGTGCTATGTGAAACGCGATCAGTCTCGTCCAGGATTTGAACTCGTATCGCCGTGTCCATTTTCTACGACGATAACCATTACACTACGGGCACCTCCATAGCTGAGTTCATACTACTATATGGATGCACTACATGGCCGCTAACTAAAAGTATAGAAGAAAAGCCAGAGGAGAACTATACAAGAATGTTGCTTGCTGTCTTAAACAAATTCTGGAAGCAACACATCGACAAAACAGAAACTCTACTTTTGTACTATCACTGTCTATCTTCCTTGATGGCTGTAGCATCAAAAATTAAGCGAAAGCTGATACGTCATTAAAACAACGAAACGTAGTTGTTTCCTTTGAGTTCTTTTTTGAGAACACAGTGCTGTTGAATTTAAATATATTTAAAATAGATCTACTAGATCCAAACATGATATTAAAAGTGGTACTACCTCTCCGAGTCAGAGCCAACCTAGGAGTAATGGCAAAAATGTAATGCTCCACATGGTTCCGATCTCCAGGACCGGAGTCTTTCGATCAGATGCTGGTTATTTTCACGCCCGAGACATACCTTTTTCGTACGTGGAGAAGCTGTCAGCTTTAGGCTCAGTGTATTCTAATACTCGTCAATAGAGTGGTTATGTGATTTCAAGTAACAAATGATAATCCTTTTTTTAAAAAAATGTATAGCTTCAAGTAACTTTTCTTAATACAAAAGATTGTTATATAAGTTCAATTGTGCCCGTCCATTGGCATAATGGTTAGAGTGTTCAACAATGATCCGGGAAACTCAGGCCGAATCACAGCAAAAACTTGAAGGGTACTTGATGCCTACTTGCTTAACATTCAGTACTATAAGGTACCTATCAAGGTAAGTGAAGAAATCCAAGGAAAGTGGGGTGTCCTCAGGGTGTAATGGTCAAAACGCTAGACTACGGAATCGTAGTAAGCGAATTCGAATTCCAGTTGCGCTATTACGTTCACTTTCAGACAAATACCTTTGGGAAAAGTATGAACCCCCTTATCCTCTCAATAATGGGTTAAATAGTACCACTACTGTCCTTCTAGAAGCGTGTATTTGGCATTAAATAACTCAAGAAGGTTGATATGCCATTAAAACAACAAACCAAACCAAATAAAGGTTTAGCACACTCTCCTACACATTAGTATAGTTGCTATTGAAAAGGGAACCTTTATTATTTCTGTTTAATTCTCTTATATTCCTGGTCTTATGCCAAAGTAAGCTAATGTCAATAAATGACAACACATGAAGCCACAGGGTACATAAAGAACCTATTTCAATGCATCTTTGTATCATATCCTGTACACACCCTTTTAGAGGAGGTCTTATTCCTTCACAGGTGATACACTCGGCGTATTCTAGGTCAAATCGACAAATGTGTGATCTATGGTATCTGGCAGATCATTGTTGATGAGTTCAATTCTTCCTGGGTCCGCTGTATAGCTGGCCTTGTGCCAAACTAGGCTAAGCTTACTAAATGACTATAATAAACACCATAAGTTGCATAAAGACCTATTTCAATTCCCACATATTCAAGATCTTAAATGTGTAATTAACAAATTTTAGGTTGAAATTAAACTACTGACTGCTCAGGCGATTTCTATTAATAAAACGAATTTTTAAATTATTAAAAAAAAAAGTTGTTTTCTCTATTATACGTATATATATTTACAATGATTTCCAGCTGCTATCTGAAAGAATAAAAATGTCTGTTACTTTTAGGAATTAAAGGAATTTAATTCTTCTTCTTCTTCTTCTTCTTCTTCTTCTTCTTCTTCTTCTTCTTCTTCTTCTTCTTCTCTCTCTCTCTCTCTCTTTTAATAAGTCCACTTAAACTAATTTCTTTTTTAGAACGCATAGGTCTCAAGTGAAACCTCCTGCCCTCAGTCACAGTGTTACTACTGTCGATTCCCCCAAAGGATTAACACCGGTTTCTCGACGGTTACACAGGAAAGAATTATTTTAATTGAAGCCAATCACTGGATCAGAACGCCTGTTAATAAGTTAACGTGTGTCAACAAAGTCTCGTTTGATCTCGTTTCGAACGGCTGCCTTAATTACACGATCTGTCGTAAGCTTTCTTGCAGTTGTGTAAGAAGTGTGTACAACGTCTTCTTCCGCCCAAGTAGGACTCTGTGTTAGGTTTGAATATGAGATGTTTCTTCCGACTCAACGAAAGAGAGGAGAAGAAGAAAAACATTGAAGAAAAAGAAGGAAAGTTGGAAAAAGAGAACTGGACGCAAAAGCCAGGAAAACAAATAAAAAACAGTGACTAAGACTATGTGAGAGAGAGAGAGACAGACAGACAGACAGACAGACAGAGAGAAAGAGTGATAGAAAGCGTGAGAAAGAGAGTAAGAGAGAGAGTGTGTGAGAGAGAGAAAAATAAAAAGCGAGAGAGAAAAAAAAAGAGAGAGAGAGAGAGAGAGAGAAGGGTGAATGGTTCTTTTAAAAAGACGGCAAATTGTCATTTACTAGACTCTGGCACATGGGCCTAAAATTGCTTACGGTACCTCCTGCTCTTTAGAGATCACCCATATATCAATAGGCTCATCGCTTCCTACTTCAGGTGATATAACTGACACAATATATACATATATATATATATATATATATATGAATTAGAGTTAACGAAAGAATTATGATAAAACCAAAAATATTTATTTGAAAATGGGTACCAAGTGCGTGTGGCCCCCAAGCTATAGTCTCTTATGTTTATAAGTTCAGGACACTGCGTTTTGATGTCTTTAAGTTGTGTCTTCAGCCATTTTCAAGAATTTCAAGAATGATACCGCCGGTTTAATAGGATTTAAAGATGGTTAATGTTCATGATTTAAAGTTATCTAAAGAGCCATGCGAAATCTTTTTGTTTGTTAGTTTGTTTTCTAAATATTATTTTTGGCATTATTTAAATGAAACTGGCGTTGGTCAATGAAGTGTTAGTTAACATCACGAAACCTTCACGAGACAAAATAGTTTGATGTTAGTGAATGAAGGAGTAAGTGACGTCACAGAACTGCTATGATAAAGAGTGGAAGCCTGATTGTTATATACATCACCTGCTCGCGAATGCGCAACAATAATTACGTGAGCAAATTTGAAAATTTTACATTTCGCCGTTAGACGTTGATTTATCAGGATGCTTTAATGGGGCTTCATGTCAGTGAGGGGGGCCGATGTGCAAATAGAACCGTCGAGAGGAAGGCCCCGAAACGGTGCACATTCTCTCCTGATGACCCCAAAACAAGTATGGAGTTAAAACTGCTCGGTGGAAATAAGATTGGCTAAAGGAGCGTTTTCTATCCACTCACTTTTTGGTGAGTTTCTGTTACTTGGTAAGTAACTTCGTTCTACATTTAGATCAAGCAGTTCGAGTCTTTTTTCTTTTGGTATAATATAATATCCGTGTGTTTTCTCCGGGAATTTGTTGTGGTAGGGTTTCAAGTGGTATGTTTTTGCTGAGAGAAATTTTAATCACATTCAGATTGTAGAGGTGGCACACAAGCCGCGGAGATAAAGTTGGTTCGTTGGTTGTTTTGTTTTAGGGCTTATCAACCCTTTTCGGGTCATTTAATGCCAAAAAGTCATTTTGGTTTGGTTTGGTTTTATGGCATATCAAACATTGTTTAAATGTCAAAAACGGTGCCATTTCAAACAATTCATTTTAGCACAAGTACACTATATAGTTCTATTTAACCCTTATATAGCACACTATCAGGTGCTACAACCCCCCTGGGAGCGATGGCAATAAAGGGGTACTCAACATTCTCCAAAGCTCAAGCATTACTGGAACGTCACCATCAGATTGTTTTGTGTTATAAACAGGACACTCGTTGTAGATACCTAACCCCTCTGCAAAGATGCAGTCGGTGTATTCTGCAGCCCGAGTCGACTGGGCCTCCCAGAAAAAGGTAATACTGGCTCGTCCTATGTAGGAATTTTGTGGATGTTTATATATATATATATATATATATATATATATAAAACCGAAAGCAAATTTTTAACTCACATCCTGATGTCAGCTTCATTATTTAAAGTTTCATGTGTTTGAGTGAAAATTATGTATTTATTCATTTTAAGATTTATTTTTGGCTTTATCCTGGTTTACTGGCCAGTATCTAGCACTTTTTATGCAAAAAACACCTTTTTTTTTGACAATTTGTTTCTTCTATATTATATATATGCGTGCGTCTATGTGTTAAGATTGATAATCCTGATTGAAAATTTACGAGTTCATATCTCAAATATCTCCAAAACAAGACAGACAGGAGATAGCTGTTCACCTCACAGACTTTGAAAGTTTATTTTTGGATTTTATTCATTATTAATTTTCACTTGTATTTTCTTTCATCTTTTTAAATTTTAGTTACATCTTCATCTCCAATAATTCATGTTATTTCTATGACAGTGTAGAACCCCAGTATCAATGATAATAATGAAGGAGAAGCTCTCGAGGACACTTGAATTCATTTCTTCTTCTGCCCCGGATATGTTTGATTATCTCTAACCTCTACCAACAAAGCACATCCTTTCGACGCCATCTTTGTTGGTTATGCTTTTACACAGGAATGGAGTCAATAGTACAGTTTCTTTATGTTTTTACCATTTGATGAAGTGCTTTTAAGGGTTATTACGCGGAATAATGGTTAGCATGTTCGTCAATGGTCTTGGAGACCCGGGTTCACTCCCAGGTTGAATAATATCTAAAGCCCCACAAAATGTTACTTGAGGCCTCTTTGCTTAAAACCCAGCATTATAAGGTACACATCAGAGGTAAATAAAGCAATCCAGGGATAGGAGTAGCATTCTCTCCTACACCTCGGTTTAGTTGCAACTGAAAAGGGAGCCTTCAATTTGCCCTTGACTACGGTGGGCCCACTTACTTACTAATACTAGAGTGAGTAAAAAGTTTTGCTATATTTTGGTAACACCAGGCACAGTTCAGCAGTTCTGGATGCTTTTGCAGATGCCATGAAGTAAAAAAAAAACAAAAAAAACTGGACTGTGAGATGCCATGCTCACCTGATACGGTCTGGGAGCTACTCACTGCAGTGCCTCTATGGCTTCGAGCATGACCCTCGAATCCATAATTTTAGGCCCAACTGACCTTGCCTGTTCGTCGAGCTTCTTGCAAACCGAGCGAAATTTCTGGTTACTGTACTGTGATCAACTATGCCCTCACCTTTCGCATAATGAATATTTTTGGTTGCTTCTGCGGTGTTATGGTCCAGTTTGAACTCAGAAAACATAAGTTCCAAATTTCCTCCACGTTGTACATGCGTATGTGATTTTCCAATCATACATAGACTGAACTGATATTTGTCTCTGCCTCCCACCAGACAGGACTTGACACAAAGTCAGTGGCCCAAAGGTCGGTTTAAAATGGGGATTAGGCGAGGGGAAAGTCGAGCTAGAGTCGAGGCTCAAACTCTGCTGAACTTTGCTGGTCATCGGCTCACTTATTGCCATGTGAGCCTGATGAACCTGGCTGGACATGGACCCAAACATTGGCTCAGGCACGGATGCCTGATAATAGCTTGAACTGGACAACGAGGTCCAGTACTATTCTTGCTCGTCAATAACCGCCTGTACGCGGCCAAAATCCTGACCTCCCCGTTTACACACAGACTGAAGCGATGGATAACGTGTGAGCACATCAACTACCGAGACACTTCTAATCACAGCAGATACCTTCCTCGGCTCGAAGTGCTTCAGTCTCGTGATATAAGCATCGGAAACTAGCTGTTGATGCTCTCTTTTACCGTTAGATAAAGTATCATAGACATTTATTATTGATAATTTTGATTGATATTTTCTTCCATTATTTCTATTCTACTTGTTCTTTTTTTTTTTTTTTTATCGCAACTTTTCCAGGTCGATATTTCGAAGAGACAGCACGCACTGGAGAAAATAAAGGACAAGCTTTCAGTAAGATTTTAATTTGAGGCTACGTTTTGGGGATACGTACAGTATTTCCTGAAAAAAATAAAAAAACATTATAACATAGTCTGGAAACTGCAGCTCGAATTGATAAGGATTTTTTTATTCCATTCATTTCATATCCGCAATTTGAAAATTATTTCCGAATATAACGGATTGTTTTTTTTTTCTTGGGTAATTATTGTTGTCAGGAAAATATTTTACTTCTAAGTTGACGTCATTTTTTTCGTATCCTTATCATAATCAAAATGCAACAGTATATCAACATTGACAAACATTGCAAAGTCACATATCAAAAAAGAAAAATAATCAACAAAACAATATGCCGCCATTTTGCTATTTCCAAAGCGTTTCTTGCTCATCAAATCTCTTAAAATCTCGCAGAGAATCACACATTATGCGTTGGTTAACGACTACATTCTCGTGGTTTGAGGCTGACTGATAGATATATTTGCTTTCAGACGCATAAGAGAGTAGTCCTTGCAAAACACATTGGCACAGAATGTGAAATAAATAAATATGAGTGAATGTAGAATAATTATATTAAAAAGGAAAAAAAAGCGGGAATCATTTTTTCTTTATCTTTTGACCTCTGTCTTTTCCTTTCTTTTTCTCTCTTCTTTTTCTCTCTTTCTCCCTCTCCGCCGCCTCTCTCTCTCTCACTCTCTCTCTCAATTGCTCACCCAAAGTCTTTTCCTGTTATCATCCTCTTTCTCCGTCTATTTCGCTTTTTGTTTGGTTCCTTTTATCGCAATTAATGACGTGGGGCAATTTCATTGGTTACTTTGATCAGCTTTGAAGTTTTCTTCAGATCAAACAGAGTAGTCCTGACAAAAGACACACAAACACGCAAACGCACACACACACACACACACACACACCACCACCACCACCACCAGCAAATACACATATACATATATATAACTTATGCAAATACACACATAGATATGCTTATGTATGTATATATATATATTCACACATACATACACTAATCTATATATATATATATGTGTGTGTGTTTGTGTGTGTGCGTGTGTGTGTGTATATATATATATATATATATATATTTATATATATATATTCATTTATATATATGAGTTAAACGACTACATAGCGTGCGTAGTGGTAGTACATTTTATTTTTATCGTGTTTACTTATTGATAGATTTATGTTATTAATTATACATGTATATGATTTTATAAGCGTTTGATCATTTGTGCCACAATATATTATTTTTGAATAAACACAATTATATCTATCTATCTATCTATCTGTGTGTGTGTGTGTGTGTGTGTGTGTGTGTGTGTGTGTGTGTGTGTGTGTGTGTGTGTGTGTGTCTCTCTCTCTATATATATATACCCACGTATGTATCAATATATTTGTGTGTTTATAGATGTATTATAAATATTATTATGATCAATGATCTTTTATAGAGTATATTTTTTGCAAATAATGATTCATGCACACACACATACAAAGAAACTCTAAAAATGATAAAATGTACCACCACAAACTTATATATTGCTGTTATTTACTAAGCTTAGTTTTATTTAGCAGAAGACAAATAAATATGTGGCTATTCAGCGGTATTCGAACTCACTATAATCGAACACATTAGCAAGCCAAACGAGGTGAACACAATTAAGTGTGTGTGTGTGTGTGTGTGAGTGTGTGTGTGTGTGTGTGTGTGTGTGTGTGTGGTGAGGCAGCAGTCTTTCATTTAAGCATGTTTGATAAAATAATAAAGACTCATTTTGTCTATATAATTTTATTTAGATCCTTTCAAGTTTCCTGTTAAGTTTCTTGGTTACAGGATGGAATCTATGGATGAATTTAACAAAATTTTCCCGAGCGCTTTCGGACCTTTCATTGGGCCATTTTCAGGGTTTGTTTCCATGTGTAAAGAAAGAGTATTTTTAAAGAGTTATGTTATAAAAACCAAAAAAAAAAAAAATTCAAAACTCTGTTACTCCTTCAGTGTTTTTCACATCAACTAACGCTGAATGACTTTCACAGGAATCTGAGTGACAACAAGTCTACTCAAGTCTCCAGGATTCTTCTCAGTATTCTAGCTGATCTCAGTAATGCAGTAGTTTGGATAGTCTCCACTCATCTTTTTTCATTTTCAAGTCCGCTAGTCCCTTTATTAATCCTTCGGTTACTATACCAAGAGCACTAATTATAATTGGTATAAACTTCACTTTCATATCGGAGGTGCCCGTGGTGTAATGGTTATCGTCGTAGGAAATGGACACAGCAACACGTGTTCAAATCCTGGATGAGACTGATTGCATGTCACATATCGCTAGTGCCCTTAGGAAAGCTATAAATCCAATAATTCTCCCTCCAGCTATGGATAAATAGTAGGGCAGAATAGGTTCTTCAGCCTTGGTGAGGCAACTAGTCTAGGAGAAGGGAAACTCTTAATTCAAACCTGTTAAACTTCGCTCAAAAATTGACCTTGTGTCATATCCTGCCCTAGCGGAGGAGTTGGTAAATATGATAAACTTCACTTTCCTGTTCCACAGTTTTTTCAGTTCTCTAGTAAGGTCGAGGTATTTATCCTTCTTTTCACTTTCTTTTAATTATTATTATTATTATTATTATTATTATTATCATTATTTACTCATTAGAGTTTTTCACATCAGCGTTAACTGGTGGTCTTTCACTGGAGTTTGAATGACAGTAAGTCTCTTCGAGTCTCCAGGACTCTTCTCAGTATTCTGGCCGTTCTCAATAATGCAGTAGTTTGGATGGTCTCTACTCGTCCGCCAACTTCCAAGTCCTCCAGTCCCTTTAGTAATCCTTTAGTTACTGTTCTAAGCGCTCCAATTACAATTGGTATAATTGTCACCTACATGCTCCATAGTTTGTTCAATTCTCTAGTAAGCTCAAGGTACTTATCCTTCTTTTCACATTTTTTCAGTTTTATTCTGTGGTCAGCCGGGACAGCAAAGTCGACAATTTTGCAAATTCTCTTTTTTTTTTTTTCGTTGATTATTATTAGATCTGGTCTTCATGCCGAGATTAGGTGATCCGTGTGTATGTCAAAGTCCCATAGGTGTTTATGTGTGTTATTTTCTAGGACAGGTGCTGGGTTGTGCATATACCATTTGTTCGTATGGTGAAATTTCAATTTCTTGCACCTCTCCCAGTGGATCACCTTGCCGACCCAGTCGTGTCTAGTCTTATATTCCTTCTGCACTAATTTGCTGCATTCACTTATTATGTGAATGATGGTTTCTTCTCTGTTACCGCATAGCCTAAATTTGCTATTTTGTTGCGTCTTATCTATTCTCGCTTTGAAACGATTGGTTCTTACAGCGATGTTTTGTGCTATTAGGAGAGATTCTGTTTCTCTCATAAAGTTTCCTTTTCTTAACCATGTCCTGGTTTTGCCTGTGAGATGTTGTTTATTAGTCGTTTAAAATGCCCATAGAGTTGTTTTCCTCTCCATTTTCGTTTCCTAGTTATTCTCATTCTGTTGTCCATTGTCTTCTCAGTATCGTTTCTGATGGCTGTAATGAGTCCTCCATCGTGTTTTTGTATATAATCTTCGAGTCGTTGTATCGATGCGTCAACCCTGTCTTAAATGCTAGCAAGTCCTATTCCCCCCTCTTTTCTTGAAACATATAGTCTGTCCACGTCATCCCAAGGATTTAATGCCTTATGCATTGTCATTAGTTTTCTTGTTCTTTGGTCCATTTGTTTAAGTTCATCTCTGGTCCACTTGAGAAAAGGCCTGGAATATCTAACGAGTGGTGCAGCCCAGGTATTTATTCCTTTGATGGGGTTTCGGCCAGAGTTTTCTCTCGAATAGTTTCTAGTTTTCCTGAAATATTCTTTAAAATTTTGTCTTCCATTTCCACTTGTTTGATGCTGTCAGCCTCCAAGATGCCCAAATATTTGTAGGTTTCGTTTTCTTTGAGTGTTCTAATTTTGTCTTGATTTGATAGTTCCATTCCGTCAGTTCGATTTCCTTTGCCACTTTTCATTACAAGCATGGCACATTTTTCTAAGCCAAATTCCATTCCTATGTCCTGACTGTATATTCTAACTGCGTGTATTAGAGTTTCCAGTTCTTTTTCATTTTTTGCAAATAGTTTGATGTCATCCATGTACATTAAATGATTTAGTTTTTCTTGCAAAATACTAAGTTTGTATCCGGCTGTGCATTTTCTGAGTATGTGGTTAAGTGGCATCATGGCAATTATGAATAGTAATGATGATAGAGCATCTCCTTGGAAAATACCTCTTCGAATCTTTGTTTCAGCTAAGCTTGTTCCTCCTGATGTCAATTCCACTCTCCAGGTTTTTATGGTTTTGTCGATAAAATTTTTGACTTCGTGTGATATTTTGTACAATTTGAGGCTGTTTATTATCCAGCTATACGGAACCATATCATATGCCTTTTTGTAGTCAATCCAGGCCATAGCAAGATTTTTCCGTCTGGTCCTGCGAGTTTTTCGCTACAACGTTAGCTGATGGTCTTTCACTTGAGTGTGAGTGATAACAAGTCTATTCAGGTTTCCAGGACTTTTCTCAGTATTCTGGCCGATCATAGCAATGCTGTAGTTTGGAAGGTCGCGATTCTTTCTCCGATTTCCAAATTTCCCAGCTTCTCACCAAGTCTCTACGAATCGTTCCAAGTGCGCCAATCACAACTGGTATAACTGTCACCTTCATATTCCACAGCATACTTAGTTCTCTCGCATGGTCTAAGTGCTTGTCTTTCGTTTCATTTTCCTTGATTTTCACTTTGTGGTCCGCCAGGCCTCTACTATGTATTGTAGCTTTTCCTAAAGCTTTGATCTAAATGGTTTAGATTCTTCCTCTGACTCCCTATCCATCCAGGTTCCTTTCCAAGCTCTTAGAAGACGTTCCAAATGCAATGACTATAATAGGTATCACCAAAATCTACATGTTCCATAGCCCTTTTGTCTCTCTGTCAAGATCTATGTATTTGTCTATTATTATTATTATTATTGTCATGTCGCACTAATGGCTCGGATTTCCCTGACTCTCTTTCTCCATCTGTCTCTATCATCCATCGCTCCTGGCAGGTCTTCAAAACTACTGTCTGTCTCCGCAGAGAATGGATCTAATAAGTTCTTGCAAATCGACCAACACTGATACGTCCATGTGTGGAGGTCCATAGAAGAACGTCATTTAGCTCTTATTTCTCTAGCTGTGTCTTTCACGTTTTGCTCATCTTACTTGGATGGTTTCTGAGATGGGAAGAAAGAAGCTGTACAGCTGTTGTTTCGTGGGGTGTTGCTTCCAGGATTTGTTCAATATAGCTCGTAGCATTGTTTTAGCTTTTTCTCCATACGTTTCGGTTGTATTTATGTAGTGCATCCATACAGTATTATTTACATAGCCACAGCTTGGAAGAAATCCCGTTTTATTTTATCGGAAAAATCAGACTTCCATATCATCGATTACACATCGATAGCAGCCCTCACCTTCACAAGGTGCATGTTAACATCATTTTCAGTTGATGAGACACTGCTGCCTAGGTATGTGAACTTGTGTTGTATTCCCATATTGAGAAATGTACATGAATGAAAAATGACCATATATCTCTTTACACAGATGTTTGGTCAAGGGTCAATATGTAACACTTGTCTATGAATTTTCGAGGCCTGAGTGAAGGTACCTGCTTCTTGTTAAAACACATGTACTCTGGAGTTTTTTCTTGTTTTCTTTTTGTGTTCACGAGGAGACAAATGCCTCTTGGTGTTTGCTCTCGGCTATGTGGAGGGATTCGTCTAAGGCAGATGTATTTGCACGAATCGCTTGATCATTTACGGAGTCTGCGTCTGTTATAGTTTCTTTAGGATACAGTCTGCTTCTCGCCTATATTATTATTTTAATCATTTGAGATTTATTCACACCAGCATTTGCTGATGGTTTTTCAGCCGAACTCTGAGCTTCAGCAAGTCTCTTCAAGTCCCCAGAACTTTTCTTAGTATTTTGGCCGATCTCAACAATGCTGTAATTTGGATGGTCTACACCCGTCCTCTAATTTCCAAATCCTCCAGTGCCTGAACCAATTCTTAGGTGACTCTACTGAGCCCACTATTACAATTTGTATCACCATCTCTTTCATGTTTCACCTAGACCTTGCAAGAGAATTATTATTATTATTATTATTATTATTATTATTATTATTATTATTCCTTGAGAGTTTTCACACCAGCTAACGCTGATGGTCTTTCGTTGAAGTTTGAGTGACAACAGGTCTCCTCAAGTCTCCAGGACTCTTCTCAGTATCATGGCCAATCACACTAATGCAGTCATTTGGATGGTCGCCACTCTTTCTCTTATTTCCAAGTCCTCCAGTTCCCTTATTAATCTTTCAGTGACTGTACTAAGAACATTAATTACAAATAATATGGATCTATTAGCAGAGTAGGTAAAATACACCGAATGCATCTCTGCAGAGTTGTAAAATCTCCTAATGTGTGTTCTGCACATGAAATTAGACAGTTTGATGATGAGGCTTCAGTAAAGCTGGAGCTTCGGGGAATGCGGATTACCTCTTCATTGTCATCACTCCAAGGTCCACTATGGCCCGGAGTGGTAACACCTGATAGGGTCCTATCAATGGGCAAAATAGAAATGTCATATTTAAACTGTGAGCAAACAAATGACTTGTGCGAAATTGTATCACTTAACTGTTTGTAAACAAATGTTAGTGATAGATAGCAATACTTGGAACCATTTCATTTTGACTTATACTAAATTGAATTGTTTGAAATAGAACTGTTTCATCATTTAACTGTGTGTATATACAAAATGTGCTTACAAATCAAATATTGAAAATCTATATATAAGAAGAGGAGTTAAATTAACCCATAATGGTTGATATGCCATAAAACCAAACCAAACCAAACAACCACCTCAAGCCAGAGTCGACTTGGAATGAGTGACAATGAAATGGGTACTCCATACTTCCCAGATCCCAAGACCTTGGATCGTAATATTAGACGTAGTTTAGTTCAAAATCCAGGCCACCCCCTTAATGGTAAGCGTGGTTACCCCTCGACAGAGAACACATTCCACTTATTCTAATCCTCTCTGTCAGAGTGTAAGCATTACTGTTTTTAACTGTGAAACTCGAACATATACGTTGTGGTGAATGTGAATATAATTCAATTTTCACCTCTCACAAAGTGTAACAAGCAAATACTGATAGAGAAAGGCGTGCGTGCTCACAAACACTTATACATACACCCACACACACTAGTTTGTGATTAAAAAAAATATTAAAAATTGCTTAATTAACTTTAAGGATAAAAGTATAAGTTAGAGATGTAAACTTTTTTCTCCTCGACTCCCGTAATGTTCTAAAAAATGTTCAGACCCCTAAAGAAATTTTATGTTGATTCAGTGATTAATGATTATAAAAAAAATAAGCCATCAACTGTTTTCAGAAACTATATCTATTTTTGTTATATGTATGTATGTATGTATGCGTGTGTGTGTGTGTGTATTTGAGGAAAAAGGTAAATAGTTGAAAGATATATACCAGTAGTTTTGATGATATATTTATTATTTATATATTTTATGTCTGCCACTGTGTTTCGACTTCAAACTTTACCTTCACACTAAAGCATTCTATTAAAAATTATTTTAAGTATGAGAACAAAAAATGATCATAAAAAAAACTGTTCATGTACTCCAAAGTCTTCATCAGAGCTAAATGTTTGTTTTTTTAAATTTGAATCATTTTGAGATGAGGTTTCTTAATCTTAAAAATTCTTAAAAAAAAAAAAAAAGACAAGTACAAAAATGCGGTACGGACCCGACTCTGGAAGAACAGATAAGGATTTATAAGACCCAAAAATCCTTCGGGGCCCGTGGCGCAGCGGTTAGAGGCATTGAGTCTCTGCGGTTCCTGGTGAGCATTGTCAGAAGATAACGGTTTCAAATCCTACCCTAGCCGGCCAGAGGTTTACTTGGTCAAAAACGTGGTGCGATAGACAACAACTATGGAAGGCAGTAATTACTGGGGTTACCCCGGTTACAAGACTCATCATTCCTATCCGGGAGAAGGCCAGAGGTGAAATTTGGCCGAAACATAGTGAAAGAAGAAACAACACAAAAAACCTACTAAGATGAGGAAGAAAGTCCGCAATAAATAAAAATTAATCAATCATTCGTTTACTCGCTTTCAAATTGATAAACATATATGAATTTTGAGCGAATAGTTTGTGAGTAATTTCATTTTGAATGAGTCAGAACTAATTTTTTATACACTAGTATTGCTATTGTTTCTACATAGTTAAATGGTTTCAATTATTTCTATCTAACAATTCAATTACACACCAGTCGTTTGTTTACTCTCAGTTAAATGGCCAAACTGTTCTATTTTTAACAATTCGATTCAACATAGATCATTTGTTTATTTGTTTACGCCCAGTTTAAATGTCAAACAGTTCTATTTGAACAATAGATAAGACCATATCTGGTGTTATTACTCCAGGTCAGAGTTGACATGGGAGCAATGTTAAATAAGAGGTACTCTATATTCTCAAAAACACCAGGACTGGAACCTCAAAATCAGATTGTTTCATGTTATATCCAGGAAAATCGTTGGGAGGTAGACTTATTCATCAGGAATATGCAGTCAGTGTATCCTACGGTCCCAACCAACACAGCTATAAAATGGTTAGAATAAGTAGCAAAGTAAAGTTGGTGACCGTAGTCGAGGGCTACCCGAAAGCTCCCTTTTCAATAGCTACTACATCGAAGTGTTGGGGAGGGTGCTGCTCCTTTCTTTCGATTGCTCCTCTTTATCCTTGAAACGTACCTTATAATGCTGAGCGTTAAGCAAAGAGGAATCATGTACCGCCCTTTGAGTCTTTGGTATGACTCCACCTGAAATTGAATCCCGGTCTCCCGGACCATTGGCCAACACTCTACTACTAAGCCAATGGACCGGTCATATGGTTACAACAGTGCACTTCAAATATACGCCTTACTACATTTGGGTGCCAGGGGGTGTCGTTGGTGATCTGTCATTGGGGAGTTTCGCGTCTTTCAACATCATACTCCCTTCGCAGGCAAACCCTATCGAGGATGATCAGTCTCTGATACGCCCTCCTGTTTACTCTAAAGGAGAGAGAAGAAAATACTTGCCAGTTTATTCATTTGGACGATTATAGACCACTCGTCCGTACATCTGATTAGTTGTTCCGAACAACCAGTCATATACGTGGCACTGTCTATTTAAATTATCTTCGAGAACTTTAGCACTTTTCTAAATACTGGATTGCTATATATGATTATATTTGCTCGGTGCTAAAATAATTGCATTTTTACTCATCAGTTTTGAAATAGTTGGTCCCGTGACGTGGTTTGGTAATTAATAGGGACGTTACTCATCGGGCGTATCTTGGGCTGGAATAGCCAGGAAACACCCATCTCTAGGTCTAGAACAGGTTTGAATTCAAAGTTGACCTTTCCCCTGACCGTATTCAATACAAAGGTTAAAGAACCCAGTCTTCCCTACTGTATACCCGTAATTGTTGGGAGATTATTTGCATCTATAACTTTTCCAAAGATATTAGAACAATGTGAAATGCAGATAGCCTCGTTCTGGATTTGAATTCATGTAGCAGTGTCCTTCTCACGATAATAATTATAACGACACCTGCACCTCCAGACTGTACAAAAGGTGTGATCAAAATTATCGACGTTGAGCCTTTAATTCATTTATATCTTCTTTTTTTAAAATTTATAATCTAAATGAAAACATGTGGATAACTGAGTGTTATATTGGAGGCAGACACGATACAGCAGTGATCAAATGTTAACCTGACTATCTATTGGACCGCCAAAGTCACGTGTCTGCAAACAATTACATGAGCTGCTTGGAGCGTAAGGCGTCTAAATTTAGGTAAATTATCCTGGCGTGAACACAGAGAAAAAAAAAGTTAAAGTCTCTGACGAAACTATCACGTTCAACAAATAACTAAAATGACAAATGATCATACCTCACGTGATTTTTTACCAACTTGCCACGGTCTCTAAACCAGATGAATTCGAATAGATTTATTGACTGAGTGATTTCAGTGGCATAGAAGTTAGAGAATCATGTTCATTGCATTTACATTTTTTATGTAGTTTATTCTTCAGAGGATTTTTTTGCACTCAGGTAATTTATATAAGTTAAAAGTATTCTTATTTGATACAAATAAGTTACTCCCATGAATAGTTTTAAATATTCTCATCTTATAAAAATAATTATATGCTTTCAAGTAATTATTTTAATTAATATTTGTCATTTGGTTACACACAATTATATTACTTCAAGTAATTAATAATAATCCTTCGTAAACAATTATAGCTTCAATTAACTATTTAAAATATAAATAATTTACAATTATATATAGAGTGTCCCTATCGACAAGAAATTATTTGCACACAGTCGTATGTTTTTCAGTAGTTCCATCTTTTCCTTGTTTGGTTGATGTTTTATATCTTAAACAAAAAATACAGCGACCACAATTTCAAGACTAGATAGAACAAAATAAATATTATTCACTTTCTAGACATTTTAATGGTGTTTTTATGCTACTAACAACGAGAGACGAAAACAAAGTAAAAAAAGTGCATTTTGATTACAGGCCTGTTTAAAATTGTTTCGGGAAAATTTGGGTACAGTCGTAAAAAAAGTTAATCTAGAAACGTGGTTCTTCAACTATTGTGAAAGCTCACCAAAATATATATACTGAATGTTGATGTGTATTTATCTTTATGGCCAAATTTTATGAAAGAAGTAAAGAAATGTCATTTGTAGATTCTAAAAGCTAATGAAACTTTTTAAGCAGTTTGGTCAGCGCATTTTCTCTTAGCAATGCATATACGAACAGAAATATTGTCTCTTAAGCCTTGCAAGGAGATGCATTAGCACCAGGTATGTTTATTATCTGCATAGTTTACGAACGACAAACGTCAATAGATCGAATAAAAGAAAATGGTTTCATATAAAAAAAAGTTATTTAATACCATTTTGGCCAGGTAAGGCGACGTTTTATTGAAAACTGGTCTTTGATTTCTGGTTTTAAAGTGAGAAGTGGCCGCTGATTCACTAATTTTTCAAGTGCATTAATCATGTCTACATAGTATCATTTGTGCATTTATTTCCGGACTAAAATTTATTCCATGGGAAACAAGACCTTACTTATCAATCAGCCCTTAAACCTCATTTCGAGACCACTTACATTATTTGATCTGGTCTTTGAATTATCTAAAAAAAAAATATTTTTCAATCAACTATCATCTTCGACTACATTTTGTTTAGCAACTGAAATATTTCTGTTGCCCAGTCAGCTGGGTCCGTAGAATACACTGACTGCACCTATGCAGAGGGGTAAGACCGCACCCCTAACGAGTGTCCTGCATATGACACTAAACAATCTGATGGTGAGGTTCCAGCAGTGCTGAAGCTTTGGGGAATGCGGAGTTCCCCTTCATTGCCATTGCTCCCAGGTCCACTCAGGCCCGGAGTGGTAGCACCTGATAGGGCTCTATCTATGGGTTAAATAGAATTAACAGCATACTTATGCTAAAATGAATTGTTTGAGTAAACTGAATAGCTTGAAATAGAAATGTTTTTGACAATTAAACCATACTTACATTTAAACTGTGTGCTTGTGCTTAACTGAATTATTTCAAATAGAACTGTTTTTTGACATTAAAACTGTATTTGCACTTAACTGAATAGTTACTGTTGCTGGTGGTATGACTCCAGCTTTGGAGTTGAGGAACATTGAATATCTCTTCATTGCCATTAGTCCCAGTTCCATTCAAGTAGGGCCCCACCTATGGATCTAATAGATCGGTTTGCTCATAATTAGACAGAAACACTTGATAAAATACGACTGTGCACAAAGTCTCTTTAGAAACTACACAAAAATATAATATAAATGAATAATACACACAAATACTCAACATATAGATATACAATAACACCAAATGTATTTACATGCTATTTAAATGAATCAGTCGATCAATCGATCAATATTAAATATACTGTGATGGTTAAAACTATACAGATTTTTAAAGAGTTTAATACATTTTTATGAATTTAGATTAGTTAACTAGCATTGCATGGAGAGAGGTTTGGTTTGGTTTGGTTTGGTTTGGTTTGGTTATTTAATGTCAAATCCTGTTTATACATATATCTATTATATGTTTGTAAACATATTCTGTTGATAACATTTTAAAACAAGGCTGAGCTCTTTTTTTTTTTGCACACAGTTAAATGCTTTCGCGTATTGCTAAATAACAGTCCTAATTTGTTTGCATCGGTAGTTTTTTTTATGTAATTTCATTTGTAAATGAGTTAGAACTAATTTGTTTGCACACAAGTGTTGCTGTTTTTTCTCCAAGTTATATGGTTTCAATTATTGCTCTCTAACGCTAATAATTCTATTTGATATAAATCATTTTTATGCTGGGAGTGAAGTGGTTACAAGTATTGTCACTGAAAAATAATTATTCTATCCAACACTAAACTTGTAGAATACACCGACTGCATCCCTGCAAAGGGGTTAGACCCCCACATCGAGTGTCCTGGATATGACATTAAACAATCTGATGGTGAGGGTCCAGTTATGCTGGAGCATTGGGGAATGGGGATTATCTCCCTTGCTATTACTCACTGTTCCACTCAGGCCTGGAGTAATAGCAGCTAAAATAGTCCTATCTATGGGTCAAATAGAAGTATTTGTCGTTTAACCTGAGAGTAAATAAATGATTGATGTTAAATTGAATTCCTTGAAATAGAACTGTTTGTCCTTCTAACAGTGTCTGAACAAATGACAAGAGTTTAATTGAATTGTTAGTGATACGTAGCTATTCAACTTTGTTGACTTGTGTTTACAAATCATATATATCTAATATATATGAATAAACCGGATTTGGCATTAAATAACCTACAATAGTTGGTATGCCATAAAACCAAACCAAACTCACGTAATCAACACTATGTGTTCATTAGCACACAGTCAAATGTTTCCAAGTATTAGTATGTAATACTAATCATTCAATTTAGGTATAGTTGAAGTTTCAAATATTACTATTTAAAACTAATCATTCAGTTTAACAAGACTTATACCATCGCACACACTTAAATAGTTTTGCTATGCAAAACCAACAATTCAGTTAAACAAGTCATTTGTTTAAACACACTTAAATAAACAAAGAGTTCAATTTCTAACGATACAATTTAACATAAGTCTTTTGTTCACATTCAGTTTAAATGCTAAACAGTTCAATTTAACCTATAGATAGGACACTATCGGTTGCTACCACTCCAGGGTCACCTCTGACCTGGAGTAATGGGAAAGAAGGGATACTCCACATTTTTCCAGAGCTCCAGGACTGGAGTCTCGTCCTCAGATTGTTTAGTGTCATGTATAGGACATTGGCATAATGGTTAGAGTGTTCGCCAATGGCCCGGGAGACTTGGGTTCGATCCTAGGTCGAGTCATACCAAAGACTCAAAAATGGTACTTGGTGCCTCCTTGCTTAACACTCATCATTATAAGGTAAAGATCAAGGGTAAAGTGGAGTAATCCAGAGAAAGGAGTAGCGCCCTCTCCTACACTTTGGTGTAGTATCTATCGAAAAGGGAGCCCTCGGGTCACCCTCGACATTGGTCACCAACTTTACTTTTTACTTTTAGAGACACACAATAGGGTGTGGGCTGACCCCACAGCAGAGAGGCAGTCGGTGTATTCTACAGCCTCAGCCAACTGGGTAGCCATATAGTGGGAGCAGGATCAGAAATAACAGTTTAGTAAGAAGACTGTTCTACATTCTTCCAAATTATTTAAATTATGCGTTTTATTCATTCATTTTTACATAAGAATATTTTAGAAATGAAACAGACGAAATAAATCTACGTTTGTTAAGAATAAATAGATTTCAAAAAATGTTTTTAATTATTATCAGGTTTGCAGTTATTTTTATGTTCTTGTTTTGTTTTGTTTTAATTTTTCTTAATTTTTTTTATTAATATATATATATATATATATATATATATATTCAATTTTTGCGAAACTGATATCATCATCAAGTCATACAACTAGCACGGATTTTTCAGTCTCTTTATTTCTCTCCCTGTGTCCTAATCATCCATTGCTTCAAGCAGGTCTTCCTATCTACATCTTGTGTCCACATATAGCTGTTGTCGGTAAGATTACGTTGATTGCCTAACACTGGCGCGTCCATGTGATTGGGTCTATAGGAGAAAGACATTTATGAATTCGTGCTTGCTTCTTCAATATTTTCCTACATGTCTTTATCATCTTACTTGGATGGTTTTAGAGAAGGGAAGCTAGTAGCCGTATAGCTGTTGTTTCGTGGTGTGTCGCTTCCAAGATTTGTTCATATAACTCGTAACATTATTGTGGTGTTCCCGTAAAGCTTTTTCTCCTCAGGATTTGTCAGCGCCCACGTGGTGCATCCATAGAGTATTACTGACACAGCCACAGATTAGAAGAAATCCCGTTTTATTTTATCGGATTGATAAAACTATAACATAATCATATGCATGCAGAAACATAGTCAACACAATAAAGACAAATGGACACAGTTTTTTAGAAAAATATACCTCTCACTTTATTCGAAAGGGTTACGAAAGGGTTAGTGCGTGATTGGTGAGTTGGAGACTGAACAAAACTGCAACATATTGACCCCCAGCTCTTCTGGCCATAGCAGTGCTTCTTTCTCGTTCTGCTGGGCTACTCAACCGGGGGCCTGGGGGTCAAACCTCTGCTGGGACCTGGTTCTCACTCCTGGAACTGCAACAACTGACTTCGAACTGATCTCCAACTAACTGACTTCCTGTTGCACCCGGGTTATATCATTGTTTGTCGTCCACCTGCTTCCTGTGGAGTCACAATTCGCACTCAATTCAACCCGTCGACTGTCAAGGCATTCCCCTGACATCTTCGACTGGATGCACCTGTTATTTACACCGGTACATTTCTCATCTGACAGCTTGGCCGGGTCGGAAGTCAATATGTTACAAAACTTCCATATGATCAATAACCTATCAAAAGCAGTGAACGCCTTGGCTAGGCGTATACTGATGTCATTTTCAGCAGATGAGATGCTACTACCTAGTTATGTGAACTTGTTCACTATTTTCAGGGAACCACCATTTTGAATGGAAATGGCAACTTTTCGATTAAAACACAGCTACCCCATTTTGTTCTTATTCACGTGGGTCAATGCCTCCTGCTTCCTGCTCCAGGCTATGCTGTAAAGATTCGGCTCGGATAGGTGTATTTGCGCGATGTCATCTGCAATCTGCGTCCGTTAGATAGTTTCTGTTGGATATCGTCTTTTTCTTGCCTTTCTTAGTGTAAAATGAGTTTCTTTTGTTAGATAGATCGACGTTTGAAGTACGTTGTCTAGATAGATTATAACCAGATTTAGTGCTAATGTATCTCCGGCAACAATATCGAAGAAGTCATTGTCTCCATCCGGTGAGTAAACTTTGACCTTTGTGTTTCTATCGAGCACAATTATCGCTGTAATAGTTACTTTGAGGAGACCATGAGCTAGAAGTATTGACTCCATGTTCCCTTTTCGTATGAATCAAATGCCTTTGAGAAATCTACAAACAATAGTATTGCTTCGAGATTTTTTGGACGATTTCACGGATTAAAATCTGTGATGTTGTGGATCGATTTCTCCGAAAACCTATCTGACTTTACCGAAAAGTTTTCTCAATTTCATGTTCAATGTGACTGAAAAGCAGAACATTTTAAATCTTAGCCGCTATATAAGTAGGTGCTTTGCTTCAGTAGTTCTTAGTGATTCTCAGGTCACCTTTTTATGGGAAACGGAGGATTCAGCCTTTTGCACATGCCTTTGGTGTGTTTTGTATATATACGGCTTTACAAAATCGAAAAGTAAGTCATTGAATTACCTTGCCTTACATACTTCTGGGGATATTTAGTCGAAACCCGCCGCTTCAGTGCTTTTAATTTTTTTCAGTATTACATCGAGTTATTCATGAATAAACTATCCTAGTTTGATATCTAGTTTGATGTTTGTTAATAATTTTCGTACAAGATTTATGTGAGAACTTTGTGAAATTGTTAATAATTTTCGTGTAAGATTTATGTGAGACCTTTGTGAAGTTTCCAAGCAGATTCTTGAAATGTTCTTTCCACATCCATATTCGTTTCTATGCTGGCAGCTTTTAGTTAAGCTCTCGATGTAGTCTTCCTTTTGCTCACTTCATTTACTGTCTGCCATGGTTTTCATAATTGTCCATCTTCAATCAAATTTCTTATTTTGTTGATCTGGCTTTGAATGTATTCTTTTTGTTCTTTTTGTTATGTGTTGATCATATTTGTGTCTTCTGAATTTCTGTACATTGGCATTTGTTCAGTGTCTTTTATTACATAATGACGCTGTTTTCACGTTATCTCCTGTTAGTGCCTCCCAAGGAACTCTACACGTGGCTTTTGGTTCGGTTGGAATGCTTTCTGCTGCTGATTCCATGCGGGTATTGATGGAGTTTACATACTCGAAATTCAAGTTTTTCAAATATCTCCTGAAATTATCGAATTTTTTTCTTTTAGTTGCCATAAATCTATTGCTAATATCTTTATTGCTAAGTGAGTACCAGTTGAAGCGTGTGGTTTTGACTGTTTTTATCTTATTTCTGCGTAGACTCAGATGTATCTTTACTGTGACAATCCTGTAATCGGAAGATACTTCTTTAAACGTAGATTATGCCTCACAATTAAGAGTGCTACTTATCTACTTCTAGTTTGAGTATATAATCTATATGTGATTTAGATTATATGAATCGGTATTGGTTCAGAGTTTCCCCTTTTCTGGAATTTAGTCTTAATGCATGTTATTCTGTTTTCGAGGGAGAAGTCTGTTAGGTATTCCTATATTCTGTTTAAAGTGTTGTATAAGCAGAATTTGTTATCATAATTTTTGCTTATTTGAGTATTCATGTCCCCATCGAAGATAAGAACGTTGTGTTTTGGAATGCTATGGACAGAGGAAGATAGCTCGTTGTAAGTGATGAGGTCCGTTTCATCACTGGTATTGGTGGGACTGCAGCAGGAGATGATTGTTGTGTTGTGATTGCCGTCTAATACAGCACATACCATTCTTGGTTGTATTTTCTCGATGCTATTGAGTGACTTAGGAGCAAGAGGACTGGGAAGCAATCCTACCCCTCTCATAGCGGCATTAACAGAGTTTTTCGAGCATATGCAGACACAAAGGTCCATCCATTGCCAGTATCAAGGTATTTTTTCTAGTTCACTATGGTAATATCTGTGTTCTTATATACTTGTGATATCTATATTATGCTCCACTGCCGATGCTGTCAGCTCCGGTAACCAACCTATTTTATAGAGTGTTCTATCGTTAAATGCCGCGATGTGTATTGTGTTTTTGCATCTCAGTAATTTGCATTTAAGTTTCAGTTCTGAAGCTAATTTTTCGAAAACTGGGGCAAGAACTCCAACCTCCGCGAAAAGCGCCCATTGTTTACTCACGCGAAGGGTGATGCGGTTTTGTCATATGTTCAAACTGCAAAACCGATAGACTCCTCCTTTATTTCCAAGCATTTTTTGCACAAGAGATAAGATGGTATCTAATCCTTGGCATTCTTTTGCCAGATCCGTTATCTATTTACCAGTACAATATTAATGTACTACTTACTTGTTTTGATCAATTTGATTTCAAAGGGAGACTATTGTAGTGGTAGATATAATCTGAAAAATTTCAATGTTTATATAAAGAAAAAGAAAAATTCCCATAACACTGCTCCCGGTAGCTTAATCAACTTGAAACTAATTCCATTTTTGTCACCGGGTAAAACTAGGGATACATTACCAAAGAAAGTTATTGCTAAAATGTAAGTTTTCGCAATTATCTAGTTATCAATTAAAGAGATTTTATAGATGTCAACGTTGTTGCTGCGGTGAACAGTCGACTCTATTTGGTTGAAGCTGCATTCTGTGAGTAAGACACACACACACGCACACACACACGCACATATAGAATTACCGTGAGAGAGAGAGAGAGGGGTGGGTGGGAACCATGTAAAAGATCAGATATCGAGTTCAAACTCCGGCTGGGACAATTTGCGTTCACTTTGCATTAAAA
Organism: Sepioteuthis lessoniana; assembly: GCA_963585895.1. Lineage (NCBI taxonomy): Eukaryota > Metazoa > Mollusca > Cephalopoda > Myopsida > Loliginidae > Sepioteuthis > Sepioteuthis lessoniana. The sequence goes on from OY757910.1 coordinate 103,102,005, forward strand.
AAGGCATGAAACCAAATCTATTTCCTTGTCTTGGTTAAATAGCAAAACAGTAGGAGAATTTTAGATTTGGAAATTAGAGGGAAGATGAACACCGCCAAGGAACCCTGATTTCCATGGAAGATGGAGTCAAAGGGAATTACATGGTGTGGCCGACCATGGCTTTCCGAATTATTTTTTTTCTTTCAAAATTTCCGTTGAAAGTTAGAGTACTGCTGACATAGCTATTGGGGTCAAATGGCTAAACAAATTTGGTTATTTTCCTTTACTTTATGATATATCAACCTTCGTGGGTTATTTAATGTCAAAGCAATTCTTTTAGAAGATTATTTAACCCAGGGGTAGGGAAATCGCAGTCCGTTGGTCACATACTGCCCACTGCACTGTTCTGTGCCACCTGCGGGAGTCTCTAAAAGATAAAAGATAAACACTTGGAATTGAATTGAGATTAATTTCTTTTGATTTTAATAGATAATTCATAAAACTATGTTGCGGCCGTGACGCCAAAAAGTTCCGCCCCCACCCTGAATTAACCCATAACTCGACCAATAAGGGAGTTTCATTATTTTTCCAAGATTACTGATCCGAAAATGAACGCAGCAATGTGAGGGGAGTTCGAACTCACTTATTAGAATATCGCAGTCTACCTCGTTAGCCACAATGCCACCGGGGACTCCCATTTCAATCATTCAGGAACATTAATTACCTATCGATATATGTGCATGCATAAACAACTTTATACACGCACATATATTTACAAACATCTGCTTCAATTTATTCTGTTGAAATAAATAGGTTCTACTCTCTGAAGTACCTTGCATATATATATATATATATATATATATATATATATATATAAGTGTGTGTGTGTGTGTGTGTGTGTGTGTTTGAACGGACGAGTGAAGAAAATCCTAATATTGAAAAGGAAATAACAGAAAGCTTTGAAGTCTTGTCAAATAGAAGACGTAAAATACATTAAAAGCTAAAAAAAACAAACAAACAAAGTTGGTTAATAAACAAATGTGATATATATATATATATATATATATATATATATATATATATATATATATATATATATATATATTGTATAAATTGACAGCACTCTTTCCTTATATATATATATATATATATATATATATATATATATATATATATATGTCCTTTAGGTAGGCACCACTCTTTCTGTTAACCATGATTCGTTAAAAATAAAGAAGCATGATATATAACATCAAAGCAGGAAAAAACATTAATTACAAGTATTAGAAGCCATAATTATATATAAAAAAAAAAGCATATAATCAATAAATTAACATTCAACCTTAGAATTTGTGTACTTGAAATATTTTGTACCTAAAAATGTGTATTCTAAATTTAACAATTCTCTTTGGCTACAACATATGCAACAACATGGACACCAGGTTATCTAAATTTTTACATTTCTAACGTAAGAAGAAATCATTATTGAAAAAAAATACAAGAATTTAAAATCTATCTACTCTATTGACAGAGGGCATCTTTCAAATTTGTTGTATTTTAAAGAAGAAAAATATCTTGTTTATTTTTACCCTGAAAATGTATAATGATAGTCAAAAATTTGATATCGGACACGAAAGAAATAAGATTATACCAAACTTTCGAAATCTTATATCTGAATAAGAAATTTAAAAAAAGCTATAATAAATATCTTAATGCTGGAAATCTATCTATCTATCTATCTATGGAGCTTTGTGCTTTATTGTGATTGTACCAATTTGCAATATCTATCTATCTATCTATCTATCTATCTTTTTATGCACGTAGTGTAATGGTATCGTCGTAGGAAATAGTTTCTGCGACCCAATTTCAAATCCTGAATGATGTTAGCAATCAACATTGCGCCAGTACCATTGCAAAAGGTATGCATCCGACTAAATATCCTCCTGCTCTGTGTGAATAGTAGGGCAGACTTACAACCAGTCTCTAATAAGGAAAACTCTCAATTCAACTCAAGGACAATGCACTTAAAAGATTGACCTTGTGTTGTATACTGGTCATGCTGAGGGCTCGGCATATATATATATATACCTCGGAATAGTAGCTAATGAAAAGGGAGCCTTCGAGTCGTCCTTGACAACGGTCACCAACTTTACTTATCTATCTATCTATCTATCTATCTAAAGTGCACAAAATCAGTGATAGGTCATATATAGATCTAAGCTAAGACAACATAGACGCTAAGTCAACGGCGATTGTTTCTCATCAATTCGATCCTCACCAGTTCGATCCTCACATCACCATTCCGCTGATCGACGAGAAAGCGCTATTGACACACACATAAATATGTATATATTAGTATTTCGATCAATACATTAGACAGATACAAGTCCTGTAGTTTTGTATTCAGGAAATGTAAGTAAAACTTAATCAATTTTTTAAAAAATCACACTTACTATTTGTCTGTTTTGAACTATTCATTCCACAAAATATTTTTCGAAATATATTTTTTGTGGCGTCGGTGTTATCAGGTCGTAACTGATTCTTTGTTTTAAGCAATTCTTTTATGGATATGTTTTTATTTCTCTTTAAAGTCTATCATTTCTTTAGGTAAGAGTAATAATTACTCCCTTCTCGCTCTTCATTTTTTTACCGTTATTCCAAATATTTTGTCCTTTATTGGATTTAACTTCTCTCTTATTTCTAACTTTTTTTGTAAGAATCTCTTTCTTCTATTTAAAATTATTTATCCCTAAGGATTTCCAATTCTTTTCCTATCTATCATTGGACTATTTTATTTTACAACAACTTTCTTTGTCTCTTTTTTTTTCTAAACATCATCATATATTTTCTCTCTTATCCTCTTTTAAATGGTACAAGTTCCCTATTTCTTTAGTGTGAACAAATTTTTTCGTTCATTTTTTTTCCCTTTCACTTCTGGTCTCCCTTCTCATTTCTCTCTTTGATTTTGTAAAAGCTTCTCTCTTTTGCTATTTTAATCATTTATCCCCTACTCTTTCATTTCTCTTTCAATACATTTTACCTCTTTTCTCTCTTTTTTCACACTCTTTCTCTACTGTTTATTCCCTTCATTATTTGTTACTTCTCTCTTTTTTCTTTTTCTCTTTCCTGTTATACCCCCTTTTCTTTCTTTATTTCTTTCTTTCTTTCTTTCTTTTGTTTATTCTTAAATTCTTCCGTCTTTAAATTTTCTCTTTCGTTTTCTATTTTTTCCTATTTCGTCTTTCATCTTTTTCTTTCTTTCTTTCTTTCTTTCTTTCTTTCTTTCTTTCTTTCTGTTTTTTCTCTTTCCTTTTCTTCTTCTCTCTTTCTCTTTTTGCCTTTTTCTCTACTCCCAATCCATACTCTTACACAACCCATCCGGCCCTTCCTTTGCGTCCTTCAGAAATCTGAGCATAAAACGAAAATCAAACGCGATGTGAACTTCAGATCAATGGTTATAATCAAATCTGGGGGCTAAACATCAAATAAACTGGTGCAGTGGAGCGCATCGATATTGGTCGGCCAGTCTGTGGGCACCATCCGTTCGATCAACAACACTGTCGGTTGAAATCAACTGATCAACAGGCCAACACACAAGATAGGTGAACTTGAAGTGAGTTTCCTGGCTCTTAAGGCTCTTCAGAGAGGTTTTTTGCAGAAGGAGGGAAAATATGGCTAATTCGAAAGACAAGAGTAAAAGTGACGTCAAAAGAAGCTGCTTATTTAATATTTGTCATACATAAAACTGGCTGCGACATTAATACCTCCTATATTTTAAATTGTAACTTGTATTATGCAAGTGAACTTAGGAAAGTGATCATAGTGGCTCCATCTATCTAATATCTTGTCATATTTTTTTTTCATTTTGATATGATCAGTTACGGTCAGAGATTGAACTGGTGCACACTGAGTGTCTTCTGCTGAAATTTTTTTTTTTTTTTGCTAAGATTGGTGAATCTGTTATTGCGACACAGAGAGCTCTTCGTGCTCATTTTAAAGTTGTTGAGTATCACCTACCTTTCCAGCATAATGGGCTAGGCCATCTACCATATATGGCAGTAGCTCTTGTCCGAGATCAGTCTGAGACCAGTCTACGTCTTCGAGTCTGAAGAGCGTTTCCTATTGTTGAAATATATCCTTACTCTATCACTAATCCTATGTTTCTACTACTAACAGTCTCTCTCTCGTAAATACTCTTTCCTGTAGATATAACTATTTCCTCACATCTCGTGGTTTGTCTATTTATTACAACTACTTGTGTTCACTACTAAGGACACCACAAAAGTTACGTTGGAACAATGCAGTTTTAGAAAGGAAATTGATACTGCTATGAGTCGAAAATTTCGGAGTAAAATGTTATACAACTGTAGAAGGAAAAACAATATTGTAACGTGATATGATGGGTCCAGGTTATGAAGCGAGCGCAAGGCTAATTTCTGAGAAAGGAAAGAGAGAAAAATAAGAAGGAAAAGCAGACTGAGAGTCTACGAGAATGGCCAGCTGACCTCTGAGTGACTCAGGTCAAAGCACTCGTTGTGGGTCAGCAAGTTATGAGTGAATTACTACGGTAAGTAACAATGACAAAAAATAAAACAGGATGTCCCAAATCTTCTGCGCGGGTGTGGAACGGTAATATATCCTCCCTCCGACACCAGGCGGAAGTAAGAAGAAGACTTGGGTTTGAAGGTTAGTTTGTTCAGAGATGTGACGAGGTAAAGACTACATTTGAATACCAGCCATGACGATGTAAAGAGAGAAGAAAATTCCGGCTACCAAAAAGTGGGCTCCAAAAAGTGGTCTTACACCAAACGTCCACCTGTGAAGACGAAACTAGCGAAGCACGTAAGAACCACAACAACAACAAAAAAAAAAAAAACAGGAAGAAAATTCAAGATCTGTCTCAGCTCTCTTTTTCCTCATGACGTGATTTTTTCTCTTTGTCCAGATAACACTGGCGACTCAGGTTTCATACTCTGTGTCATTCTACCAACAATTACTTTTAAAGAAAAGTAGGGATTAAACTTTTTTTAGCGATATAAGACAGAGTTTTATGTGTTCGTCACCTTTTCTCACAGGGTTAGAATACAACTTAAGACGTAGCGATACGTGCATAAACCCGTTCGACCAGTAGTGGTATAAACGTCTATTTGGTACTTTTATGGTACGATGTCACTTTTTAATAAAAAATATAAACTCCTTCATTCGAAACGCCATGATGGTTGTATATATAGAAGAAACAGAGACGGATGATTGCAACCATTGACGTTACGTTGGAACAAATATCATATTTACCAACCCCTCCGCTCGGGCAGGATATGACACAAGGTCAATTTTTAAGCGGAGTTTAACAGGTTTGAATTTAGAGTTTTCCTTCTCCTAGACTAGTTGCTTCACCAAGGCTGAAGAACCAAGTCTGTCCTACTATTTACCCATAGCTGGAGGGAGAATAATTGGGTTCATACCTTTCCCAAGGGTATTAGTGTCGTCCAGGATTTGAACTCGTGTCGCCGTGTTCATTTCCTACCTCGATAACCATTACACCACGGGCACCTCCCTAACGCTGGAACAAATATCTTGAGAGCCTTGCTTCTTTCACGAGAGGTTTGATACATAGTGGGTTGTCAGCCAGAGAGCCACCTACCCCTATCAGGCCTTAAGTGTATACTTGCTGGCTGCACTCCGATTGACTACGCTGACTCTGCTGGGTCGAAAAACTTCTGCATTATATATTTCCTGTATGTCCACACATATTTCCTTTTGGCTCACTTCACCTGATTCATTTGCACTGTCCCTTGGTTACCTTAAGACACCTGCATCCCGTTTACGAAATCCACAATAGCCTGGTGTCAAGGGTCAATATGTAACTGTAGTGTAGAAGAATGTACCGGTACTGAATCATGGTTCGAATAAGGATCTCTAGCCAACAAACACAAATGTTGAAATGGATTGTATTACTAGAGTTCACGTGCCTAGAAGTAGTGAATATATAAATGGGTCAGACAGGTCTGACGAGAGACAAGTGTGTATGCACAGTTTCTGAGCGTCACTGGGCTGGGACACACCTCGGTCCGCCGTGTTGGTCGGTACACGGATCTTGTTGGGTGTGTCCTGGTTCCGGTGGCAGTCAGTCGAGGCTCTCTGACATGGATTTCGGTGAGCCAGCATTCATGACGGGCGCGCCAAGATCGGCATTTTCGAGTTTCAGGGGGCCATCCTCAAAGCTCTAATCCTCATTGGAGGGGCTATGTTTATCTCCTGGCGTCTGAGGTGCCCCTTTTAGTATTTTTGGAACCGCTGGGCGTGTTTGCGCTACAGCCCTTCACCCGGACCCAACTAAAATAAGGCCTTGTGCCACACTTATCCTGTCTGTGGGACGAACGACAAATACCAACACGTGCGTATGCACAATCTCTGGGCTTCGCTGGGCTGTCCACGCTTCGGGCGGCCGTGTTGGTCGGTTCACGGGGGCCGTTCCCCCAGGCTTTAACCGTCCTTGGAGAGGCTATACTTATTGCCTGGAGCCTAGGGCACCCCTTTTTAGGAGAATGCCACACTCGTCCGGTCGGTGGGACGTACTATAAACACCGACACGTCTGTATGCAAAATTGATGTGATATGTAACATGGCGAGTTAGTATTGTTCAGCATTCCAGTCTATATATTCGGAATTGTTCGAGAGTGAAGACATTTTAAATATCAGACAAAACTAACCCCCACCTCACTCGAATATTACAAAAGTTACAAAAACGTTAATGGATCAAATGAAAGCCACCTGAAAGACGACGAAACAATCGAATTCCAAAAAATAAGTTGGACAGTCTGTTATACTCTATTCCATGAGTTTAGTCAGTAAAGATGCTTCTACTTTTAGGATTTTCTGACTGAATAAAAAATGGGACATTAGTGAAATGGAGCTACCGTTGATACTTGCCGAAGTTAATTTACATCACGTAGTTGACCGTTGAGAATGTGGGAAGTTCATCTGCAGTTAACTGTATTTCCTTATAGTTTCTGGCTTTGGTGATTAGTGTCTCATGAAATAGTTGGTTGGTTGTTTGGGTTTTATGGCATATTAACCTTTGTAGGTCATTTAACGCCAAATTCTGTCTATATGTACATACATATTCAACCAAAGATTTCAAAACGAATATTAAGGTAGGTAAAATTTTCTGTTAGCAGCATTTCATTTGTTTGCACAAGATTAACCAGTTTTAAGTTGTCATATTTTTTGGTGCAACTCTGTCTCTATCAAGAAGGACAGAATGTCATCTATTTTGACGTTCTCGAACAGATCGGTTAAGTTATTTACTTTGAAAAATCGCATTCTGATAACAGCGGAAGTTCTGCATTCTATAATAATGTGTTTAATCGTGCAAGTTGTCTGGCAGGTTGAACACTATGGTTAAAATAGTGCTTATTTAGGAGCCTTTAATAAGTTTCCAGACTCTTTTTGTAGAGGCATTTAAAATTGTCGTAGAATCTTGAAACACCTGGCTATATATTATCCGAGAAGAAAATCCGAGGGGTAGGAGTATCGAATTTGAATTCTCAATGTCAACGGCTATCGATGAATAATTAATCTGGGATTAAAGATACATGAAAACACAAAGTGCAGAGCAAAAAATTATTTTTATGTAAAAATAAAAATTTATTTCTGTTTGTGATGACCATCATCATATGTTACATGGAAAAAAAATTACTTGGCTGTTCTTATATTGTTACATAGCCAGATATACGGATGTGTGAAATAGACATAGGGAATCCGAAATACACGACATTCATGAAATTGGTTCAAGTACGAAACTTTTATTCACCTTTTTGAGTTTAAAGGTTTTTCAACATGGGGAGAGAGAGACATAATCTTTCTATGCTGACTGCTTTTACATCGTCAGCTCTCAACCCAACCAATGCGCGGCGACCGTAGCGCACAAATTCGTCTGTCCTCGCCCAGCTCTGAATCTCGACTCTCTCGTTTGGAGGCAGGAACTCAACTCACTGCCTTTTCTCAAATCTCAGCCCACGCTTCCGGTGCGTGACATCACCCAAATACCCTGATCCCAATTCCTATCTGGGATTTTTATTTTGACATCTCTGAATAACACATCCTCTCCGCACGCGCGTGAACACCTGCGTTAATGTTGCACCTTACTAACCCATGCGCTAAGCGAGCGGTTCTCAGCCTAACTAAACTGAAAAGCAAGATATATAAAACGAAATCCTTCGGCTATTATGTTATAATATTTCTTCCGGCGAGAATATGATTTGAAAAAAAAATGTATTTTTTAATTAATATAATTTTTTAATATATTTTATATTTTTTAAGCTATGGAGATATTATATCAATCATTTTTTATATAATTCTTATTCATTCTTTTTTCTTTATTAAGGCAAAAATGTAAACAAACGAGGGCTTCTACGTAATGCCTCATAATTCCTGTGCTGACGTCGTTCGCTTGTTGGCTGAGCGGTATGATACTGAGTCTAACGTAAAACTTCAAGCGTCCTACGTGTCTAGCCACACTAAAGAGTTGTGATACAACGAAACAGTCTGTCTGTAGTGACAATAGATAAATAGATAGATAGATAGAGATTTTACAAAATCAGTGTGTGTGTTGTATGTTAGTGTTTAAAAAAATCTAGATTAGAGCATAAGAAAAGTTCCCGTCCAATGCGCAATTGATGAATTTAGTGGTTCTACGTTTGTATTGACCATCATTTTTTTTTAATTATCCAAAATGTCACTATAATGGAGGTGACTCTAAAACGCTAATAAAAATCCTTTTTAAATCAAAGCATCGATCACGATAAAATGAACACATAGTAACTTGAATAAGAAAAAAAGAGACCCCTCTTTCCAGAATGCCCCCCATATAGATCTAATTGTAGAATACACCCCCAAACGAGTGTCCTAGATATGATATTAAACAATCTGATGATGAGGTTCCAGTAATGCTGGAGCCTTAGGGAATACAGAGTATCCTGTTATTGCCATCGTTCTCAGGTTTACTCGGTCTCTATGATTGGGCCCTATGAAAACTGCATACTTATGCTAAACTAAATTGCTTGAAATTGAACGGTTTGACATATAAACTACGTATTTATGCTTAACTGAATTGTTTGAAATAGAACTGTTTTCGACTTTGAAACAGTACTACGCTACACTGACTAGTTTGAAATAGAACTGTTTTGACATTTAACTATGTGTAAACAAAAACTATACTTATACTAAACTAAATTGTTTGATTTAGAACTGTTTGACTAAACTGAATAGCTTGATATAGAAATGTTTTTGACAATTAAACTGTGTACTAATGCTTAACTGATTTGTTTGAAATAAAACTATTTGTATAAAAATGGATTTGACATTAAATAACCTACAAAGGTTGATATGCAATAAAAACCCAACCAACCAACAAACCAACGAAAATAGATCCTCTTTCCAGTCATGATCCACATAATAGCATATAAGAATTTATTTTCCTTCAAGGAACTACTTACCATGTGCAGTTGATTCAGTGTCTACGCTATGTTTATGTAGTTATATGTTATGGGGACATATCCTACCATACCCTAAAGATGGACTCGTCCAACCTAAACCTATTCGCCGAGCTTAGCTCGCTCGGAGAAGACAACTTCTCGTTTCTTACGAGATATTTGACAGACAGACTGCAAGCTGACAACGGCTAGTAATTCCTTTGTATGACTTCCTTTTTCTGCTAATACAATAACGTTAACCTATCACCTGTTGTTTGAGTTGTTCTTCCAGCGGTCTTATCCGAAGACCACAATAGTATATAAGTAAAACAAATAAAACCCATCAATCTTGAACCAGCTGTTACGACAGAAATTCAGTGGGTTCACGAGCCGTTACAAATGTATTATTCCCCATGTGCATCAGTTTAATGAAGCTGCAAATAACTTACAAAAAATGTCCCAAAACATTTTTCCGAAGTTTTTAGAATAATTGTTATTTCTTGATATGAAGAAGTGGCCAAAACTGAGCTGGTAACGTTACATATCCATATGGCATGTGTGTGCGTGTGTATGTGTGTGTGTGTGTGCGTGTTTCTGTGCATTTGAACTTATAGCAAGTTTTTTTTTAAACTTTAGCTAAAATAATAAAATCATTTCCAGTCAAATTAGCAAATTGCAAGTTTGTGATTAGGATTCGGGTTTTATGATCTCACTTTGCATCTTTTGTTTTTCAGTTGTCCAAATTGTCCAAAAAGATTTTTTTTAAAGTGTTATCTAATTAGAATCTTTCATTTCTTTCCAGATAGAAACGCTGGTGTCGTCTTGGCCCGCTTGTAATACAAGAATCTTGAGATCACGAATCGTTTGGTTCATGCATACATATATACCTGCATACACATATATATATAATTCTCTATGTGTTTAACGAAAGTGTGCTATGTTAAAAAAAACAACAACAAATAATGTCATCAGGTGCACCATAAATTGTATGACTGAATTTACCGTTTTGGATAATTTACAACAATCTCTTCGAAATTTCTGGGATAATATGCATAGCAACGTGAGAGAGATTCTTTCAATTATACTTTTAATTCTGATAAAAATCAAAATCCTTCTCGATAGTTTGATATCTACTTATCCATAAAGAAGGGATTAATTTAATATTTTAAAGTGAAGCTTTTTAAAGTGTTTGCTTGATTGAAAACCATGGGTACATTTCAGATAATATTTCCCAAGGAAAACCTCTATTGTTGTATTTTTCCTTTTTCTCTCTTGAGTTCTTTACCAATTACTGCCTCCTGAAAGTCTTCGATGCCTGGGAGAATAATGGTTCGATCCTAACAAGATCAAAGAAAGGAAACGTGTTTCGTCTTTTTTTTAAGGGAAAGAACGCTTTGTAATCAGAACAGACGAGTTCACATTTTTTTAAAGAATGGATTTGATTTCATCAGGTTCCCGGTATTTGCCTCGAATGCAGCCGAATAATAGAAATAAATAAATAAAAATGGAAAGAAGGAAGGAAGGAAGGAAGGAAGGAAGGAGAACATGATACATAAGGAAACGAAATGAAGATGAAGAAAAAGAAAGCAAAATAAGTACAATCTGTCATTTGATTTTATTATCGATTCTTGTCTTATTAAACACTTTGATGTCTTGAAAAAATAAAATTCAAAAAGACGGAAATAACTAAAAAGAAAAGCAAAGGAAAAAAGAGAAAAAAAATGAAAGAAAAATCAATTATAAAGAAAGATAAGAGAGAGCTATAGACGTAGGAAAAAAGAAGGAAAATGATGAATGGAAAGAAATAGTCAGGAAGAAAAATGAAAGAAAAAGAAAAGGACGGTAGATGGAATAAATCAATAATATAGTAGAAAAAAATCAAAATGACTAGAAAAGTGAATGGAAGAAAGAAAGAAAGAAAGAAAGAAAGAAAGAAAGAAAGAAAGAAATAAAAGGATGCGTGTAAACAAAAAAGTAAAGACGGGAATAAAACAGCAGTAACCAAGATGGAGAAAATAAAATAAAAGGAAAGGTAAAAAGAATGAAGACTGAATTGAAGAAAAATTAAAAAACTAAAAATGCATGATAAAAAAAAAGTAAAGAAAGAAAAAGAGCACGAGAAGAAAAAAATGTAAATAGAAGCATATGAAAAGAAAAGGGAAATATATTAAAATAAAACTCGAGAAATGAATGATAAAATAAACGAAAGAAAGAACGAAAGAAAGAAAGAAAGAAAGAAAGAAAGAAAGAAAGAAAAATATGCCTGTAAAAAAAAAAAGAAAGAATGAAAAGTGGAATCGAAGGGAAGAAATAGAAACGAAAGAGAAAAAGAATTAAAGGAAGAACTTAAAGAAAAATATTGTTGAAAAAAAAAACATAGAAAAATGAATGCTAAAATAAACGACAGTAAAAAACTGAAGATTAAAAAGAACAAAACGAAAGAGAAAAAAAAAAAAAAGAAAGCAAAAAATGAAAAAGTATTTTTGTCATTTGATTCTGTTATCGATTCATTTTTGATGTTTTGAAAAATAGAACAACAAAGATGAAAAATGAAAGGGAAAAGCAAAATGAAAGGAATATGAAAAAGGAACGAAAAATTGGAATAAATGAAGAGATAAATTGATAAAATAAGAAAGAAAAATAAACGAAAATTGATCAATGAATCAATTATGCAATAAAATACTCAAAATAATATCTATAATTTCAAATTGTTTAAAGATTCTGAGATAGAATTTTTTCTACTACACGAATTAACATAAGTTTTAAGAATTTCACATCTTTTTGTTTATTAGCAATTGATTTCTTCGACCTGGAACAGAAAACTCAACCCACGCTTTACGTGAGAGTTGAACTCGTAACCCATATTTGAGATGCTTGTCATTCTACATGTCACACGCCCTGTCGGTGTGGCTTAAAATACTTCAACTGCATCCTTTACAGAGAAGTTAACCCTCCGAAATGGGGTGCCCTGTGAATAACATCAAATGTTTGCGAATGGTCCGGGAGACCTTGGTTCAATCCCGGGTCACGTCATACCAAAGACTTTAAAAATGGTACTTGATACCTTCTTGCTTAACAGCAATAAAATTTCCGTATCAAGGGTAAAGTGGAGCAATCCAGGGAAAGGAGTAGCGCCCTCTCCTACACCTCGGTATAGTCGCTATTTGAAAAGGGAAGCTTCTGGTTGCCCTCGACTACGGTTGCCAACTTTAGTTACTTACATCTGATACTGATGTTTCAGTTCTAGAGATCTGGGGAGTGCAGACTACCATAGTCTTGTAATTACTTCCCGGTACACTCTATATATGCACACATACATGCAGATTGAATTTAGCCCTGTCGACTGGGGCTATAGAATACACCAACTTCATTTCTGACATCCTCAAACGAGAGTCTTATATATGATAATGAGGCTCCAATTCTTAAGCTCTAAAAATGTCGACAACCCATTTACCATTTCTCCCAGATTCTCTCAGACTCTGAACGGTAGCACCTGATGGGGTCCTATCGATGGGTCAAATATGGTAAACTGAGTGCAAACAAATGACTAATGTTAAATTGTAACTATTATATAACAATACTTAAAACCATTTAACTGTGTGCAAAAAAGATGAGCTCAGGATCATGTTTATAAATTATATACATATATATTCAATATATATGTATAAACAGGATTTGACATTAAATAACCTACAATGGTTGATATGCCATAAGACCCAACCAAATCATATCATATAAACATATTTAATATATATATATGAACAGGATTAGGCATTAAATAACCTACAATGGTCGATATGCCATAAGACCCAACCAAATCAAACCATATATATTCAATATATATGTATAAACAGGATTTGACATTAAATAACCTACAATGGTTGATATACCATAAAGCCCAACCAAATCATATCATATATACATATTTAATATATATGCATAAACAGGATTAGGCATTAAATAACCTACAATGGGTTGATATGCCATAAGACCCAACCAAATCATATCATATATACATATTTAATGTATATATATGAACAGGATTTGCATTAAATAACCTACAATGGTCGATATGCCATAAGACCCAACCAAATCAAAGCATATATATTCAATATATATGTATGAACAGGATTTGACATTAAATGACCTACAATGGTTGATATGCCATAAAACCCAACCAAATCATATCATATATACATATTTAATATATATATATGAACAGGATTAGGCATTAAATAACCTACAATGGTTGATATGCCATAAGACCCAAGCAAATCAAAGCATATATATTCAATGTATATGTATTCACAGGATTTGACATTAAATGACCTACAATGGTTGATATTCCATACAACCCAACCAAATCATATCATATATACATATTTAATATATATGTATAAATAGGATTAGGCATTAAATAACCTACAATGTTTGATATGCCATAAAACTCAACCAAATCATATATATACATATTTGATATATATGTATGAACAGGATTAGGTATTAAATAACCTACAATGGTCGATATGGTCGATATGCCATAAGACCCAAGCAAATCAAACCATATATATTCAATATATATGTATAAACAGGATTTGACATTAAATGACCTACAATGGTTGATATTCCATAAAACCCAACCAAATCATATCATATATACATATTTAATATATATGTATAAATAGGATTAGGCATTAAATAACCTACAATGGTTGATATGCCATAAAACTCAACCAAATCATATATATACATATTTGATATATTTGTATGAACAGGATTAGGTATTAAATAACCTACAATGGTCGATATGGTCGATACCCATAAGACCCAACGAAATCAAACCATATATATTCAATATATATGTATGAACAGGATTTGACATTAAATGACCTACAATGGTTGATATGCCATAAAACTCAACCAAATCATATGTATACATATTTGATATATATGTATCAACAGAATTAGGCATTAAATAACCTACAATGGTTGATATGCCATAAGACCCAACCAAATCATATCATATATACATATTTAATATATATATATGAACAGGATTTGCATTAAATAACCTACAATGGTCGATATGCCATAAGACCCAACCAAATCAAAGCATATATATTCAATATATATGTATAAACAGGATTTGACATTAAATGACCTACAATGGTTGATATGCCATAAAACCCAACCAAATCATATCATATATACATATTTAATATATATATATGAACAGGATTAGGCATTAAATAACCTACAATGGTTGATATGCCATAAGACCCAAGCAAATCATAGCATATATATTCAATATATATGTATTCACAGGATTTGACATTAAATGACCTACAATGGTTGATATTCCATACAACCCAACCAAATCATATCATATATACATATTTAATATATATGTATAAATAGGATTAGGCATTAAATAACCTACAATGTTTGATATGCCATAAAACTCAACCAAATCATATATATACATATTTGATATATATGTATGAACAGGATTAGGTATTAAATAACCTACAATGGTCGATATGGTCGATATGCCATAAGACCCAAGCAAATCAAACCATATATATTCAATATATATGTATGAACAGGATTTGACATTAAATGACCTACAATGGTTGATATGCCATAAAACTCAACCAAATCATATGTATACATATTTGATATATATGTATCAACAGGATTAGGCATTAAATAACCTACAATGGTTGATCTGCCATAAAACCCAACCAAATCATATCATATATACATATTTAATATATATATGTATGAACAGGATTTGCATTAAATAACCTACAATGGTTGATATGCCATAAAACCCAAGCAAATCAAAGCATATATATTCAATATATATGTATAAACAGGATTTGACATTAAATGACCTACAATGGTTGATATGCCATAAAACCCAACCAAATCATATCATATATACATATTTAATATATATGTATAAATAGGATTAGGCATTAAATAACCTACAATGGTTGATATGCCATAAAACCCAACCAAATCATATCATATATACATATTTAATATATATATATGAACAGGATTAGGCATTAAATAACCTACAATGGTTGATATGCCATAAGACTCATGCAAATCAAAGCATATATATTCAATATATATGTATAAACAGGATTTGACATTAAATGACCTACAATGGTTGATAATCCATAAAACCCAACCAAATCAAACATACACAAAAGTTAGATGTGGTTCGAATTTTTTTCGGCACCGATGTTGTATTATTAAATTTCTAACGCAATATAACAAATAGAAAAAAGTCAGTTGAAGCTCCCGTGGCGTAGTGTCTAACGTACTGGACTGGGAGCTTTGTACAAAGAGACTTCAAACTTTTGTAGCCCTTAACGTTCTCTTTTGAACTAACACCCTTGGGAAAGCTATGAACCCCTTATTCTCTCAGCTATGAGTAAAATAGTACCTCTACACTTTCTTTAGGGATGGGTTTGGAATTAAATTTACCCCGAAGGTTCATGGCCCAGTCGGCTGGGGTTGCAGAATTCACCGACTTCATGTCTGCAGAGAGGTAAGAACCCACCCTAACGAGTTTCATGGATATATGACTCTAAACAATCTAAATCTCCAGTAAAGCTGGAGCTTTAGGGAATGCGGAGTACCACTTTATTGCCATCGCTGTCAGGTCCACTCTCGCCCGGAGAAATAACATTGACATTTAAACTGTGTACTTATATTAAACTGAATTGTTTGAAATAGAGCTGTTTATATGCATTTAAATGGGTTTGGCATTGAATAACCTACAAAGGTTGATATGCCATAACCAAACCAAACCGTGGGTTGATATCCTATTAAGCAAAAGAAAGGGCAATTATTTACAGTAAAAATTTAGCTATTAAGTTGAAACAAAATCTCTTTATTTGAAAAACGAGGAATCAGCCATCTTTAAGATTATTCTTATTATTTCAGTCAGAAATCTATTTGTTTTAGTCATGTTATTAAGAAGATTACGCTGATTTTTATGGGACCGAAATAACAAGTCACTTTATTTTTGTTCTTCTTGTAACAAGATAAAAACTGTCATAAAAATGTATCTAAATAAACATTTTAAAACAAAATTATAAAAATTAATGAGTTAAAATAATTTTTCATACTGGCTTGAGTCAGAAAGTTGAGTCGAACCAAAGTCAGTTTGATTTGATTTGTTTCATGGCATATCAACCTTTGTAGGTTATTTAATGCCAAATCTATTCTGCTCGAAGAACAGTAGTGGTACTCTTTAACCCATAGCTGGGAGGATAAGGGGGTTCATAAATTTCCCAAGGGTATTTTCCCGAAAGTGAACGTAATAGCGCGACTGGAGTGCGAACTCGCGTACTAAGATTCCGCAGTCCATCGCTTTCACCATTCCACCACGAAGACACCCCCCCGAACCAAAGTCAGGGAAAAGTAACTGGGGAGAATTGTTATTTCTTCGAAATAGACTTGAGAGAATAGCTCTAGGGTTAAAACCAAATAGCCCTACCTACTGAGTCTCTAATATATACGAGGATCAAAAAAATAATTCCAGACTTTTTTTCGTATGGGCACTTTTATTTATAGTACACACATGAAACTCTAGTTCCTTTCGAAGTAATCTCCTCCGGTTGCAATGCACTTGTTGTACCGTTCCAACAACTTCTCAAAGGCTCAATGGAAGTCCTCTTGTGTGAGCATGTCAATGACCTTTGTCACAGCCTCTTTTATCTCCTCAATTTTCTCATAACGACAGCCTCTGAGCTTAGGGAATAAGCAAAAGTCACAGGAAGCAAGGTCTGGACGATTGGGAGACTGGGGAACTGTCTTGATGCCCATCTTGGTCAAATAGTCTGTGACAAGGGTGGAGTTGTGGCCTGGAGTATTGTCCTGGTGGAAATGCCACTGACCCGATTTGAAGAGTGCTGGCCTCTTCCCTAGGAATCTCTTCCTGAACTCGCTTAAAACCTCAACATAGTAACCCTAACCCTTTGACCAATCAACTCTGGTGTATTGACTTTCTTACTCCTCCCACACCTCTAATCATCCCTCACAGACTCCCTGCCTTCCTTGGATCTCTTATACCACTCAAAAACCAATGCTCGATTCATGCAAGGTGCTCCAAAAGCAGTCTGAAGCATTCCATACGTTTCTGTGGCATTTTTCCAAGTTTAAAACAGAATTTTATTGCATTTCGTTCTTCTAAAGTGTCCTCATGTCCAGATTGCATTTTTGAATGTCACCAGCTGTGACAATCAAGCTTTAGTAGGGTGTAATCCAATTCCTACTGTAGCAGTTCTTTTGAGCCTGAAATCATAAAAATTGGTCAGTCATCTTATAAGATGTATTGCAATAACCTAAGGAATTTTCAAGAGTCTACGACAATTTCAAATTCCTGTACAAAATGAGTCTGGAAAGTTATTGAAAGCACCACTCAGAACTCGAAGAGATAAATCGCAAGGTACTGTAGAAAGAAGGATAACTAAATAGATACCGAGACAGGACCAATTAATATTGACAAAACAAGACTTTCGAAAACAACGAAATAAAAATTCCATTAGCAAGTAGGGCAGAAAGTGTGAGGACAATCCAGCAACCGGATGCAAAGGAAGCAAGATGCTTTTGGAGCAAAGTATGAAAACAGAGGGATGATAATAAAAAAGCCGAATGGATTACCAACATAGAAAAAGACTTGCGAAGTGTCGAAGAAAGCCTCGAGGCGAATATACATATTGATTCAATCAGTGCGACACTCAAAATATACAAAACATTTTTATGGGGTTAAAAAATTGATAAATTTAACGAATAAATGTTTAACACGCAAATTAAACAGGCAATGAAGAACTGAATTTTAATTTGTGTCATGATTTAAAAAAGAATCTTTAGAACCATAGCATTATGATAATGCTTTAAACCATTCATAAGTGTGGGGTTACATTTTTAAAAATGATAGTTTAAATATAAACAAAAGTCCGTCAAGTAAAAGAATATTGTAATACGTGAATTCTTAGATTCCTTTATGGAAAATTTTAGAGGTTAGATAAAAATATAAATTTATACTATCCTACTTTTTCAAAGATTATAACTAAAAATTGCAATTTAACTAATTGTAAAAATAAAAAAAGTCATTTGCGATCAAAAATAAGAATAAAAAAGGTTTTAAACCTTTCACCAGTGTAGGTTTACATTTTCATATATTATTTCAAATGAGAACAAAAAAAGAAAATAAAATAATACTTTTTATTTGGATAAACAAGTAAAATCTTTAAACTTCAAATAAGAACACAGTTTTTACATTTTTAGCTCAAAAGTTGAGAAAGGAGAAAAACGGAAAAGAAAGAGAACGGATATTAAAAAAAGGAAAAAGGAGGAGAAAGAAGTATAGAAAAGGGAGGAGAAAAAAGTTGAAATAAAGAGAATTAAGGTAAGGAAAAAAATAAAGGGGAAAAAAGGAGGGGAAATAGAGGAAAAAGAAATAGTGAAAAGAGAGAAGAGAACGAAAAAAAGAAAATGATGGAAGAGGAAAAGGGATATTAAAATAGAGAGAAGGGAGAAAGAAAGAAGAAAAAAGCGAAGAGATAGCCGATAAAAAAAAGAAAAAGGAACTGATTAGGAGAAAGAAAGGGAGAACTGAGGAAAACGGAGGAAGTGAAAAGAAGAATCGTGAAATGGAAAAAAATGAGAGAAGAAAGTATAGAAAGGGGGAAGAAAAAAAAGGAACGAGAGAATAAACAGTAGAGAATAATGGGAGGGAAATGAGGGAAGAAAAAGGAGAGAAGAGGAAAAAGAACGAGGAAAAGGAGAGGATAAAGAAAAAGAGAAAGAGGAGAAAGTTGTTTTTTGGGAAAATCAGGAAAGGAAAGAAAAAGAAACGGATAGTTAGATAGATAGATAGATTGATGGATATATATATATATATATATATATATATATAGATAGATAGATGGATAGATAGATAGATGGATCGATAGATAGATAGATGGATAGATAGATTGGGTAGCTTGATAGAAAGTTATATTAATAGATAAATGGACACGTTGGTTGGTTGATGGTTGGTTGGTTGGTATTTCTAACGGCGTATCAACCTTTATTGGGTCATTTCATGCCGAATTAAATCATTTTGCATGTTTGGTTTGGTTTGGGTTGGTTTCATGGCAGATTAACATTTGTAGGTTATTCAATGCCAAATAAATTTTCATACATATAAACAGATCAATTTCAAACAATTCAGTTTAGTATAAGTATAGTCTTTGTTTACACTCAGATAAATGTCAGAACAATTCTATTTCAAACAATTCAGTTTAGCATAAGTACGCAGTTTAAATGTCAAAACAGTTTTATTTCAAACAATTCAGTTTAACATAAGTACGCAGCTTAATGTCAAAAATAGTTTTATTTCAAACAATTCACTTTAGTATAAATTTTGTTTTTTGTTGTTTAAACACAGATAAATGTCAAAAAAGTTATATTTCAAACAATTCAGTTTAGCATAAGTACACAATTTAGATCTATTTGACCCACAGATAGGACCCTATCAGGTGCTACCACTCCAGGCCAGAGTGAATCCGGGAGCGATGGCAAAGAAGGAGTACTCCGCATTCCCCAAAGCACTAGGATTACTGAAGTCTCACCATCAGATTGTTTAGGGTCATTTACCGGACACTCGTTGGGGAAGTCTTACACCTCAGCAGAAACATAGTTGGTTTATTCTGCCGCCCCAGCCGACTGGGACACGAATGGACACGTATGAGCGAAAAAATAACTGTAATATCAAAAGCCGTGAAACTCTGAAAAGAGAGAAGCACTCGTGATGTAGTGGCTAACGATCTGGACTGTGAGTTCGATTTCCAATCACGTTAACTTTCAGACTAATCCTATTTACCAACCCCTCCGCTCGGGCAGGATGTGACACAAGGTCAATTTTTTAAGCGGTGTTTAACAGGTTTGAATTCAGAGTTTTCCTTCTCCTAGACTAGTTGCCTCACCAAGGCTGAAGAACCTAGTCTTCCCTACTATTTACCCATAGCTGAAGGGAGAATAATTGGATTCATACCTTTCCCAAGGGTATTAGTGCTATGTGAAATGCAATCAGACTCGCCCAGGATTTGAACTCGTGTCGCCGTGTCCATTTCCTACGACGATAACCCTTACACCACGGGAACCTTTCAGACTAATACCCCTGGGAAAGGTATAAGTAAGTAAAGTAAAGTTGGTGACCATAGTTGAGGGTTACCCAAAAACTCCTTTTTCAATAGCTACTACACTAAAATCTAATGGAGGGCGCTGCTCCTTTCACTGGATTGCTCCACTTTACACTTGAAACGTACCTTATAACGCTGAGTGTTGAGCAAAGAGGTATCAAGTGCCACTTTTTGTGTCTTTGATATGACTCGACCTGAAATTGAACCCCGGTCTCGCGGGCCATTTGCGAACACTCTACCACAAAGCCAACCTCCTTTATCATTGTAGGTTTTAAATACTATTACTACTGTTCTTCTACAAGGGTAGTTTTGGCATTTAATAAGCAACAAAGGTTGATATACCATTTGAAACACTGTAACCAAACCAATTTAAAATCCCTAAAAAATGACACCGAGAAAAAAAAAAAATGAGAAGGAGAATTCGTAGATAAACAAAAAGAAGTTTGAATTCGGTTATGATAAGAGGTGAGGTAATATCAAGGGAGATATCTATACCCCAAAAAATGTTTAAAGTGGGCAAGTCTTCTTGTTTCACTAGCTCAAATTGAAAGGAAAAAGGAGAAAAAAATCCTAGAAAAGACTGAAGGAGATTCAACTCAAACAAGTGAACAATAGAAGCCATTAACAAAGAGACAGAAATTGTTGGTTGATGGCGGCGACGGTGGCAGTAGCAACAACAACAGAAACGTTAGAATATACGATAGTGAGCAAAAATCGATACTTCAGCAACGGCTATCGAATCAGTCGATGATTTTCAACATGCAGTTAGTTGATTGATTGATTGAATTTAACGGCATGTCAATCTGTCTAGAGTTATTTCATACCTAGAGGTGAGGAAATTGCATTCATTATACTTTTATATCTTTGTGCAGTTTTTTTTTTCTTAAGAGGATTTATTCGCACACTTTTCTCTCAAATGAAAATATTTTAAAAAGAAATCAAAACTGCATTGGATAGTTATATTCCAGTTCTGGAGATATGGGAAGTGATAAATACAACTTCACTGCATTACTCCGAAACCCTCTCTGATTGGGAGTGGTGGCACCAGTTTAAACCCCATTTATGGGTAACCTAATCTGATTGATATGAAATGAATACTTGATATAAAATAACTGCGTGCAGATAGATAGATATTATGCAAAAATGTTTAAATACAGAGGTACAATGAACGCGATTCTCTGATCTCTTCGCTTAAAACAATAGTAGTTGATATACCTTTAAAGTCAATCACTCAATATCTTCTACCTCTCCTGATTTGAATATCCCGAACAACTCATTCCGGGTTGTCGCCGATGTGATACTCATATTTTTTATCTCTTGAATGACTTATCTGACACAGAAAGTGAAAAAGCACACCCTGCTAGAGACATGAACCACCAACCACACCCTCGAAGTTAAACAGTTTCATGAAAATATCTGGGTCCTCTGAGCTCAAAGTAAGGAATTAACGGAAGACCTCAGTTGGGGACGAGGTTGTATTTACCTAAACCCTCCATCATGAGCAGAATGTGCCCGTGGTGTAATGGCTATCGTCGCAGGATATGGACACAGCAACACGAGTTCAAATCCTGGACCTGACTTATTGCATTTCACATAGCACTAATACCCTTGGGAAAGGTATCAATCCAGTTATTCTCCGTCCAGCTATGGGTAAATAGTAGGACAGACTAGGTTCTTCAGCCTTGGTGAGGCAACTAGTCTAGGAGAAGGAAAACTCTGAATTCAAACCTGTTAAACTCCACTTAAAAAATGACCTTGTGTCATATCCTGCCCGAGCGGAGGGGTTGGGTAAATAGGATCATGAGCAGAATGTAACCAACCGGCTTCGCTCCGCTAAAAATTAACCTTTGAACAATTTTTGACTGGAGTAAAGTATGTTCCTTCTCCTAGATTAGCGAATTTTGTGTTTTTCTTCTTCTGGACTAGTTGTCTACTCAAAGATAAAGAACTCTGTTTGCCATATTATTTTTCCATATCTACAAGGAGAGGGAGGAGGAGAATAGATGGATTCCCGTCTTTTACATGATCTTTGGCTTGAAGTAAAACGCTAACAGCCTTCTCTAAGATTTGAACTTTGGATCACCTATTAAGTATCCTACGATGATCACAGTTACGCCGAGCGTGCTTTCTGTTTGGGACGTGTGGTCCATGGCCAAAGGAATGACTTAGGGATCAGACATCGTGAGAACAGCTGAGTTCGTCCAGAGGTTAACCACGACAATTGCATGCTATCGCCGATCAGATTAAGGTTATTGAGTCGACTATCAGATGCACGAAGACATCAATTATACCTTTAGGCAAAATTTTGCCAACTCCCACTTAGCCAACGTGGATCAGGAGTGGCTACCGGGAGGATCTTTCAAAATCATGAAATACCCAGAACTTAAAATTTCTCCGTCTTCCGATTTGAATATTGATTTTCTTTGTAATATAATTTATTTCCAATAATCTGGTGCACCCTCCTCAGTAATACCCGGCTTTACGTCATACATCAAATTCGTCTTTGTCCCATTTTTCAGGGCCAAGTTTCACTTCAGTCAACGTTTTTATGTCCGACGCTAGATAGCATAATTTTATCATCTTTATTTATTATTATTTATTAAATTCAAGGTTAAAATATTCTTAATTTTTTTAATCTTTACAAGAGTTATATACTTTCACAAGTTAACGCTAGTTGTAAAGTGTTCGTCGTTATACTATCAACATTTTAAAGGGTAAATCACGATATAAATAAGATATTTTCATTTTGTTCATTATTCTTTTAAAATATATGAGTAAAATACGTTTTAATGTTCTCATAAAAGCAGTTGATGGGAGAGAGGTTAGATGCAGAGGATCTAGCACTGTGACATTGACAGTAGAAGAGATACAATTTAAAATGAGAATGCTAGTGTTGGAACACTCTGTCAGCAATATTGATGTTGTCATCAGCATGGATGCAATTGCCAAATTGGGATGTGTCACTATTGAACAGAACTGCGTTAAGTTCAGTATATCTAAGGGTGCAGTGGTTTTGTACTGATTGGGTTAAAGGTCTAAGATAAGGACTTTTATGCTAAATTTGATGGTTAAAAATGGACAGTTGAATTGGGCTGGACAAATGGGCCACCTGTATTAAAAAAACCGCGAGCATCTATGAGGGCTCTATGCAGGACAAGGAGAAAGTGACATTTGAGAAGAAGGTAGACGTGTGGATTGAAGAAGATATCTTGGTACCTTGGAATAAAAAGTCCAAAGTAGAATACTGCTACTGATGGTGGTAACCCAGCCAGCAAAACAGACTAGTACTGGGCTTTGGGGAACTAAGTATGTATGTAGCATGCCACATGGGAAGCGATGTTATTAACATGTATGGAAAAACCATGCAAAATTGGAGACTAACAATGGATGCTAATACAATCATAGACTTGAAGTCAACATACCTGCCATTACATGTAGCAGAGAGGCTGTGGTAGTACCAACTTGTGAAGTACAAGGGAACGCCTATTGGCTTACTAGATTGGGTTTTGGGTTGAATGTCACACCAAAAATCATGGTGGCAATGGTCAAGACTACTGAAAATGTTATATTCTTTTGCGATTTTTTTACGCTAGTTTTACGGAGTTTTGTTTTTCTCATTTTGAAGAAATTTGAAAGCATTAGGTATGGTTTACCTCAAATATCGGTTAAGTCACAACTTATAAAACAAAACAAAGAACGTAGAAAAGAATGACTGCATGGTGAAGTAAACCAAAGCTTGCACAAAACCATAAGAGAAGTACTCCTAGTTAGAGTCATATTCACTCAAGAAAGTTAGAGTAATTTCTACAATATGAGGTATATGTCATATAATGCCACAAGTGGTGGACCCTACTCCTCAACAATCAACCGTATTCACACACACACACACACACACACACACACACACACACACACACACACACACACATATATATATATATATATATATATATATTCAATCACACACTCGAGTGAGAGTCAGTAATTATCCCAATGGATTTGTAAGTTCTGTACAGTACTCTTGTTTTAATTAACCACAGCCCAGTTGGTTGAAGCTGCAGAATACTCTGACTATATCTGTGTATTGTCCAGGATATTACACTAAATTGAATCTGATGGTGAGACTCCTGTTCTGAAGTTTGGGGAAGGTGAACTACCTTTTCGTTGTCGTTACTTTGTGGTCTACTCTGCTCTAGAGTGGTCGTACATTTAAGGTTCCCACCTATTTTATCATTTTCTATATAAGAAATCATTTAACTGCGTGCAAACAAATGACCTCTTGTTCGTTTAAAAATTCATGCCTTCAAACTATTCGTTTACAAATCATACCTATCATATATATAAATAAAAAACAGAATTTGGAATTAAATAACCTGCGAGGGCTGATATGCCGTAAAATAAAACCAACCAAATAATTTAGCAAAATGTGTATAATTGACATCTTCGCACACACATATACATACACACATATATACACATGCAGTTTCATATACATCCAGATACTTCAACCTATTCCTATATATCTGTTGATCTATCGAAATCTGCCCATATCTATCTATCTATCTATCTATCTATCTCAATTTGTTCATCATCAATCTGTTTCAATTTGTTCACTATCTATCTATCTATCTATCCAAGTTGATTCCTAAATATATGCACGCACACGTGTATCCATCTAAGCCGTCACACACACACACACACACACACACACACACACACACACACACACACACGTGTGTGTGTGTGTATACGCACATGCATGTCCATTTAACTTATATATTTTTTCTGTCTAGCTACCCAATCTATCTATCTATCTATCTATCTATCTATCTATCTATCTATCCTTCTCTTTCTTTTCCTTTTCTTTTCCTTACCTTTCGAGCTGCCAAATTATCGGGACACTTACCTAAGGACATCTTGTTGCTCGCAAGATTAATCCCTTTGATGTAATCTAATCCGAAAGTAGTTGCAATATGGTATCAAAGACTTGTGCCATCTGCTAACTGGATTAACTGCTTGCAGTTTTCTTCTGTTTTTAACCTGTTCTCTACTCGCTTCTCCACTGCTGTTATTTTTGCCATTATCACAAGCAGCATCTCCCCGGCCAAGTTTCTCTCCCACACACTTTTTCTCAGGGATTTTTTTTAATCTAGTATTCACTCTTCCC
Source organism: Sepioteuthis lessoniana (assembly GCA_963585895.1). NCBI lineage: Eukaryota > Metazoa > Mollusca > Cephalopoda > Myopsida > Loliginidae > Sepioteuthis > Sepioteuthis lessoniana. Next base: position 103,127,831 of record OY757910.1, read on the forward strand.
AATTTTCTCATTCACTCCTTCTTTCTTTCTCTATTGTTTATTTTGCCATTTCTCTTCTCACCACTCTTTTTTAAATTTACCCTTCTTTCTTTCTTTCTTTCTTACTTTCTTCTCGCTTCTCTTTCTTTCTTTCTTTTTTTTTCTTTCTTTCTTTTCGTTTCTTTCTTTTTTTTTTTGCCATTTCCCTTCTCGTTTCTCTTTTTCTCATTCACTCTTTCTTTCTTTCTTATTCTTTGTACTGCCTTTTCTCTTCTCACCTCTCTTTTTCTAATTCTTTCTTTCTTTCTTTCTTTCTTTCTTTCTTTCTTTCTTTCTTTTCCCTTCTCGTTTCGCTTTTTCTCATTTCCTCTTTCTTTCTTTCTTTTTTCTGTATTGCCTTTTCTCTTCTCACCTCTCTTTTTCTAATTCTTTCTTTCTTTCTTTCTTTCTTTCTTTCTTTCTTTCTTTCGTTTTTCTCCTTGTTTCTCGTTTTCTCATTTACTCTTTCTTTTTTCATTTTTCATTGTATTGCCTTTTCTCTTCTCGCTTCTCTTTTTCTAATTCTTTCTTTCTTTCTTTCTTTCCTTTTTCGCTTTTGTCATTTTATCTTCGATGTCATCCTTTCTATTTACATTCTGACTTTTTTTTTACTCTCACATTCATTCTTTCATAATGTCTTTCTCAATTTCTTGTTTATATCTTCTTTCTCATTCCCTCTTATTTTATTCATTCTCTTATCCCCTCTTCTTCCTTCATCT